>CM032160.1:34674581-35138368 GCA_018901935.1 Pugionium cornutum | reverse complement strand
ACGCAAAATGATACCAAATTAGTTGCAGTTTGTTCGCAAACTGTGAGCAATATGCGACGATAGTTTTTAGTCCTAAAAATACAACTAAAATGCGACTACATATGCGCAGTCGCAAAAGAGTCGTACATTAATTGTAAAATTATCGTATTTTTGCGCATGTGATTGTAAAA
This sequence comes from Pugionium cornutum, assembly GCA_018901935.1. Classification (NCBI taxonomy): domain Eukaryota; kingdom Viridiplantae; phylum Streptophyta; class Magnoliopsida; order Brassicales; family Brassicaceae; genus Pugionium; species Pugionium cornutum. Next base: position 35,138,198 of record CM032160.1, on the reverse strand, counting down.
TCGACTGGCAAAATGGCTGTTTTTATAGTGTTAGTACCCCATGATTTCAACTTTATTCAAACATTATTTACATGAATATAGTTTGACTTGAATTTTCACAAACTGCATCAGTTCTTGAATCACAAATGTTGCAAATTTGAATAGAAAGTAGTTAATCTATTGGTTTATCACTTGCTGTGCAATCAATGTCTTGATGTATACACTAACAAGGTAGTTTCTCTATAACTAACATTCAATTTCTATAAGTTCGATGAATTGGAGTTCAAAAAGTGATCTATCAATTGATAGTGTGGTTACAATCTAAGCCAAGAACATACCCTCATTCTTCTATCAAGTTTCTTTACCCAATCTGAACAATGATCATGATAAAAACAAAATGTTGCATCGTATTCTACCAAATCAAGTATGTATCACTTGAGTGTACTTTCCTTTTCAATATATTTTAATTTTTCTATTTATCTCTTATTTGCATAATCAAAAACTTCTTTTTCATTTGGAAAATATTTTTTCATATCATGAACATACAATTAAGACACATATTACCTTAAAATCTTTAGTCAACAAGAAGTTTTGAAAAGATGATTTGTACATATGATTTAAAAGTACACACTATGACAAAAGCTTATGACTTCAGTTATAACTATTCTTTTTTGACAAAACCTATCAAAAATCATAGATAACGTAAACTTTTCATAGATAGATAAATATGTTGAGATTTAAAATTTTATTAAATATATTTAATAATTATTTTTCAGACATAATATGCAAGTTTATTTTCTATCAATTCTCGTATGAAATGATGACTAACATCAATTTTTTAATATGCTACCAAATTTTTTTGTCAATACCAATTTTGGTCTATATTTTCTCTCTTGAAACTAGTTTTGACTAGAAAGTGAATCAGTTGCTCATAACCAACCTTTAGGCACCTGTTTGAGTTTATAGATAACTCTCTTGAGTTATACACATGATTTCAGAACTTTGTTTATACACATGATTTCAAAATTTTGGATCTTCAAACCCTTTAGATATCTTTTTGAAGTATCTTATTCAATAAGACACTTTTTACATCCATTTAAAAGCTTGATATTTAGTTTACAGTGTAGCCAAGAATCCAAATCATAATCAGCAAACAACAAACAACAAACCGAATTACCTTTTTTGATATGAAATAACCGTAAATCCATCATCCTTTGAATACACCACTTCGAATTATTTTCACTCTTGACATCAACCACATCTCATGTAATAGGGAACATATGGTTGTTTGCATCACGTGCTATCACAAATAGCTACTGATCCTTTGTCGTAGTGCATTTAAGATAACAAACATCGAGACCAAAGATTGGTCGAGAGTACGTATACCATGATTTCTGAAAAGCAGCGAAACAAACATAAAATCTGGAGAAGATCTACTCCTTCATCGCTTGTGTATGTCTCAAGTTCTACCGTACAATTTAGGTTTGAACTAAAATCAGCCATGTAACAAAAAATCAAACAATTAACAACACAAAGTTAGCAAACGTCGCTCAAATTAGCTATTTAATAAAATCATATTCTCAAATGAAAAAAACAAACACTTATTCCAACAATTCGATGTGATAGTATCTAAATCTTAAAAATTGTTCATCATACTCCTCATGTATCATCGCCAAAGCTCTTTTCTTAGCCTTTCTGCATTTGTAGTTAGAGGCTATCAAATCCCAACGCTTCTAAATTTTTTCTTGAAGATAATTTGGTATGAAATTAGGATCATATCAGATGTCATTCACAAAGAATCGAGCAATGACTTTGGTTAAGTATTTTGCAATATCCACTTTTATGCAACTATGTTGCTTGTTGTACACTTTGACCATCCATTTTTATAGTGGTTATTCATGAGAACAAAAAATCTTCCATAGACAAGTTTCATCACCTTCATTTGCATATTTAAGCTCTAATTTATTTTTTTTCCCACCTCATGTATCTCACATTCATCTTTCTTTTAAAACGTATTCTACTATAGCTTGTTTAAAATCTTTTAAGCTAGTAAACAGTTGTATTAGTTTCAACTCACCATTACCTTTTTGTATGTGAAATACTCTTCTCCAACATGCTCCTCTTCTTTTTCGCTACATGATCCTGTATCAAATTCATTAAATTCTTCGTTGATAAAGTCAAACATATTTCTTTCAACTCGTTCCGCTTCATGGTACGACCCATCGCAATCATCCTTGTTCTCTCTTGCTTCTTCATCAACCTCTAACCATTTCCTTCACTCATATATACATCAAGCTCTACTTAAATGTCAACAATGTTAACCCATATTGCAATCAAGCATATTTTCTTAAAATTTCCGTCATTATTGACAATTTGTTTTCGTTCATCATGTCCTTCAAACAGCATATTATACCACACCTTGTGACCATAGTTTATTGGCAACTAGTTCATTGGCTCTACAAACAACTGCTAGGACTTTGTTTGAATAACTCGAACACAACCACCCACATAGTGCACTTGCCCATCTATGTTTTCAAACATGCCACCATAGTAGCAGTTGAATGATGTCAAATTCTCTTCTTCATCACTGCATAATATAACCGACATCTCATTCAGTTATGACATAAATACATTCTTTCAGACAGCTCGTCGAATAGTTGGTGGATATATTTCACACTTAGTCACTGATTATGAAACTCGTACACCATTGCCACAACTAATTCAAATACAATAATTTTAGATGAAATCAGTCATCCATCGTTTCCTATATAAGTTCAATCAAAATCTACGAGTTTCAAGACAAAATAGAGCTACCTCATCCTCGAGACCACATGCGGGAGCGATTCTCGAGCAGCAACTATCAACCTCGTTTAACGGATGTTCCTCCATCAATCAATCCAAATTTGACATAAGTCAATTTGCATCCGATTCACGAAGTCAATTTTACATAATTCATCGTTAGAGATGAATCCTAATTCCACAATTTTCTCAAATACACAAGATGTCGTTTTTGCCTCTTTTAAAATTAAGGAGAGTAAAACAACTTCGTTTCATAATTCGCATACCTCTTCTCGTTATACGACGTCGTTTTATTCTGCTTTTCTTCTTCAAACGAAACAACGTCGTTTTGATACTCCGACCCAACTAGCATCATTATCATCACGCGTAATTGTGCAACAAACAAAAACCGTTAAACTGGTGGTATCACATGTTTATATTTTGTGTAGGTGTTTTAAATTTAGCATAGTTTATGATGATATTGGCATTCCTACAAAGTTTGTGTATACATAATCCACTACAATGAATGTAGTTCGTGAGGAAATCGACCGGTTTTCCCAAAATTAATTGGTTTAAACTATATAACATGAACTATCGGTATAGAACTTATCTAGAATCAGAAAAATAATTCTACATCATAGAAGTGAATAATACATCTTCCTCCCAAAAAGACAAAGCGGATAATTATCCTAAAAACATTTAGACCAGAATTTGACACATGATTATGTGCATTTAAAAAATCCAACAAAATTGTAGAAAGCTTTTAAACAAAAGTTTGCTAACTAGAGAGAATGACTTTTCCCATACGTTGGAAGAATGGGCAAAACTAACGTTCAAATTTTTTGAAAAGATAGAAGTATTGAATTTTCCTACTTTGAGAATAGCCACAATTAAAATAGTGTTCTAAGCTTTTTTATAAAAGCAAAAATACTTAACAAAAAGCAGAAATGCTTAACAAGACTTCCCTCAATTTTCATAAAAAATATTATGTAGTAGAAGAACAATATAGGAATTGTGGATACAAAATGTTTTTGGAGCTAATTGTAATGCTTATAAAACAAAGAGAAGAAAGTGAACTACACTGAACATTTTGAGGGTATTACACACCTCAATGCTTCAACTTTGCTAATGATATTGACTAGATGTGCAATCGGCATCAATATGGAACCAATTAACCACTTTCAATGAAGATAACACAACACATTAAGAATATATCAAAAACTTGAGAAAAACAAAAACATTGAAGTGGAATATGGTCGGTTATGTTACAATATTACATACATCATGTTCGTTTGTCAGTCGCAGGAACCTGCGCATGTAGCTCCAATAGATTGTTATTTGTTTAGCTACCGCAGTTATTTGCGATAGACGTAATGTTTGATCGCTGCGTCTTGTGTCGCAATTTTTTCAACCGCTGATTAAAACAACGATGCGACTAAACATTTGCGATCAACCGCAATCACAACTGCCAGCGGCAAACAAATAAACAATATATGTTGTAGTCGTAGTGTTGACTGCAGTCGCACCCGTAACTACTTACGGCGACCAAATGAATAAGAATATAATCTTAATCAGAATTTTTAAACTCATCGTATCGACGAACCAAAACGTTTCAACTATCTATCCGAGGTGCATATATTGTATGGATTTTTTTATCGAATGGAGTTAAAAAAAATTTTGAAAAAATGGATGAAAAAAATATTTATGGAAGAAAAGTACATAGCATTGAAATGTGATATCAACGAGGCATATGAAATGTTCTCACTTGTCTTCACAATATAAACTATTTTTCTGTCTTTTTCTTTCTTCTTTGAGAATCTTGTCCTTTTGAAGATATAAAAGTTTTATTATTTTTTATATTTCTCTTTAAGTTTCGTTCCTATCATAAGAATCACTTTCAGTCTCAGTTGACACATAATTTTTTCTTTTTTGTTTATCATCTTTTTTGTTTGTCTTTTTGCTCACATCATCTTCTTTTTCCACTATTATATAAGATATATACTGAAAATGAGTTGTTGGAAAATAATGGGTAATTGTATTGGAACTTACGCCTCAAACAAATATTTTTTATTTAACAAGTTGATTAAAATACAATATTATCATTAAAGAATAGTTTCTGCCTTAAACAAGTTGGTACTCTTAGAATCTTATAATTATATTTAATGAGATAAATCTGAACTATGCTCTTTAAGGTAACCTTAAAATACGACAAAAATATTAGGAAACCTTAATATTGGATCTGGTACATAGACAACAAGATCTCTTAATTTCTCCAAATGCTTCTTTTATAAAATTACCACTTGTATTTTTAGTAGCATTAAACATTGGATATAGAACTTCAATGTTTGTAATCAGATTTGGTACATCAAATTTTTCTTTACAATAGTTTATAAATTAGTTTATATTTGTTTCTTTTACCGTTATACAAGATCATTTAAGAATCTATATATATATATATATATATATATATTAATTGAGAATCATTTTAACAAAGTAACTTTATGTTGACGTGTGATTTACAAGTGTGCTACGCTGATGTGTCATACTATTAGAACATTTTGAGATAAATATTATTTAGGACATAATTTACTAGAGTATTTACGAAAATTACCATTATACAGTATATTATATATAAATCCCTAATATTTCGACATACAATGTATTCTGTCATAAAATGTAAAGATAATATAAAACAAAATATAAATTTTAAAAAATTAGTCAAACAAAATATAAAACAAAAGTTTAGTTTAATTGAATATTTATCATATGTATATTTTTATCCAAAATAAATACAATTTAAATCTATTTGTATAATCCGATTTTATTATCTATTTCATTTTCGTAATCAATATTAAAAAATTTTTAAAAAATTATTTTAAATATGAGATAAATTATATATATATAATTTAAAATAACAAAATAAATAATTAATTATTATTTGTAAATATTTTTTCCATGCAGGGCGTGAGTTAAAATCTAATTATTTTATTAAAATGGAAATACGAGACGTAATATATGTACCAAATAAGTTAATAGAACTTTGAGATGATAGAAAAATAGGATTCGAAATATTGGATAACCTACATTAAAAATATTAAAATGGGTTGGTCATGTCTTTTTAAATGCTGTTCATTTATACTTTGTCTATTTAATTTTAATTCATTTAAATTCGTTTAAATTTTAATATGCCAAAACTGTTTGATCCGTTGAATCTGTTTAATTAGATTAAAATAAAGTTGCCAATATTTATTATTTATAAATATAAATAAAATAGATCAACATAAAGTAGATAAAAAATATTTTTTGTTATAGCATTTTTTGTACATCTAAAATTAGATTTTAATAACAATACTAAAAATTGTTTAACTAGAAATTTTAAATAAGTAAAATTATTAAATAAAAAAAATGTACATATGTATATCACCATACATCCATCTGAATTCTATCTGAATTTTCCAACTCCCTTGATGTCATAATAAGTATTATTCTCCATTAACACTTAACCACCATTAATCATTTTAAAATCAAACAAGACTTTCTTGTTTGGTATATTGTGATATGTACATCCAACTCCCTTGTTTGAGTTTGATATGCTTTTTAGATATTCCTTTCCACTGCTTATCTATTCCATTGGTGAATTTATTTGTTGATATTCCTCTACCAAAAAATAAGCTTTCTCTTCTGATTTAAAAGTCTTCCACTTTCAATTAGCTATCTTGCAGCTCTTGTAACTTCATTTAAATTGAGAGTACTATGTTGTATTCCACAGTTTCTTAAAACTGATCATAACTTAGAGATAATGAAATAAACAGTCATATCTCTTGTATGTACTCCGACATATATACACCTAAAGTTTTTAGGTTTGCAACCACCTTGAGAAAAAATATCTACATTCTTATTTATACTCTTTAAGGTAGTCATATTGAAAATATAGAATTTAAGTTGTAAGAAAATGTGTTTAGGCAATAATGTCTCCATTTACAATCTTCCCAAAGTAGACCACATAACAATTGATGCTTCACATTGACTAATCTTTCTTAAGACCTTGTTTCCATGTGTAACACAATCATATTCTTTGCCTTTTTTGATCTTTCAAACTTTATTACATCTATCTTTGAACTATCTCCTTCTAAACTCTTTTGGATCCCTCATTGCCGATGTTTATGTTTATGCTTTGGTTTTACATGGCTCATTCAACAAATTGTCATCAGTTATGATTTTCTTTAATCTCAAAACTCTAAAAACTGTGTTAACATTCGAAAACCTTACACAAAGAAAAGCTTCTCGTCCCATCAAATTTATCTCCTTCAGTTCTTGTGTTGGTCATGATGTCTTCAAACAAAACGTAAACAAGTTTATAGCACATTTGCAATCACACTCACAAGCTTTGATACTTATGTTAGGATGATTTAGGAACTTTTGATTGTTCTGTGTTTGTTACTTTTGAACTTAACACACAATAATTTATTGTCAAATTCTTCGAAGATAGTTATTGGTTTAGAAATATTTATTAAAACAAAATAAGTTATTACAAAATTTATCTTTTTGAGCCCAAACGAGATAAAACCGTATTTACGATTTTCAATATTGATACAAAAAAAATTGGTTCTCATTTTAAAAATACTCTTAGCACAATGATACATAAAACAAGTTTCATCATCAAGTTTATAGATTTGAACCCTATTATCACCTTGTTAATGGCATGTTTTTTGTTTGCGATCTTGTTAAATTTAGGAATGATACTGCCTTTTATAGAAAAAAAAATATAAAATATAAAATATAAAAAACTTGAATTTCTATCTCTCTATCTCTCTCCTTAAATAAATATGTGTATTCCTTAATCCTATTCAAATTAAATAAATAGATATTACATCTTAATTTTCTTATATGTACCTCAAATGAGCTGAAAGTTAACCTACTTATTTTTACACTTTTGATTTTTATTTACTCATTTTGTTAAGCCTTGTTAGTTTCGTCGCCGCAATCGGTTGTGGCTGCGACTGCAGTCAATACTATGATTGTGGTTGCATCATATGTTGTTTTTTTGTCTGCCGCTGACGGTTGCGGTTACGGTTGATCGTAGCTACGGTCATGTGCCACAGATAGTTACGGCAGCTAAAAGAATAACAATATGTCGCAACCATAGTCACAAGTTCCTGCTACTGACAAACGAACAAGACTTTACATAAAACTACTCATTCATCACGGTAGTCTATTCATATAAATGGATCTATGTACAACACTACACGAAAAAATCCGTCGGCAACCATCGTTGGACCACCGTCGGAAATATCCGACCTTTGTCGGAATCCGTCGGCAATCCGTCGGAAACTTAAGAATAATCTATTAAAAGTTTGTGATTATCCATCGGTGGTCGGAAACCATCGGAAATCCGTCGGCAAAGGAAGAAAAAATCTATTCAAAATTTATGATTATCCGGTTATGGTGGGAAACCGTCAGAAATCCATCGGAAAAGAGAATATTCTTAAGAATAATCTGTTTAAAAATCGTAATAAGTTATTAAAAAATCGAAATAATCTGTTAAAAATTCATGATAATATCTTATTTTCACTATAAATACGCTATGGTCTTTCACAATTTCATCAGAGCAAAATTTTTTAAGAAAATATGTTCTTCGGATTCTTATGAGTATTTTCGATCGTGGATGGATAAACCTCGATATGATTCAAAAACGGGGGAATTGACTGATGAATTTGCGCAAAGTGTTGAAGAGTTCATGGCATTTGCATCAAACAATAGCATGACATCGGAATACGGTAAAATGTATTGTTCGTGTATTAAATATCGAAATCATAGATTAATCTCTGTTAGAGAAATACGTAATCATTTGTATAGGATTGGATTTATGTCGGGTTACAAAATTTGGTATTCACATGGAGAAACTGATGCAACGATACAATATTATGGTAGTACTTCAAAAAGGATAGATAGTACTAATGTTAGGGTTGAGGAACCGGTATCAGAAGTTGATATAAACGGAGGTACTGTTCAGATAGTGAATGATGCATTTTGTGAACAAAGAACATCGTACATTGAAGATATTAGCAGAATAGAGGAACCTAATTTAGAAGCCCGAAAATTTTTGATATGTTAGATGCATCGAAGCAGCATTTGTATAAAGGATATAAAGATGGATTATCACCTTTATCTGTTGCAAGCATGTTGATGACGATAAAGATGGATTTCAACTTGGTTGAAGATTGTGTGAATGCGATAGCTGATTTTGTTAGAGATATATTACTTGAAGATAATATTGCACCTGCTTCACATTACGAGGTTCAAAAACTTGCAGCTGGTATTGGATTGCCATATCACCTGATATATGTATTGACAACTGCATGATCTATTGGAGAAATGATGAAAACAGCATGAAGTGCCAATTTTGTCACAAACCTCGATTTCAAGAGACAAGCGGCAGAGTACCTATTCTGCATAAATGGATGTGGTATTTGCCATTAACAGAGAGGTTAAAGAGGTTATATCAATCTGAACACACGTCAAAACCTATGAGATGGCATACAGAATATAATTCGAATGGAGAAATTGTGCATCCTTCGGATGTAGAAGCATGGAAACATTTTCAACAGATTTATCCTACTTTTGCATATGAGCCTAGAAACGTATACCTCGGATTATTACAGATGGATTTAACCCTTTTGGGAAGCATGTGAGACAATACTCATTGTGGTCAGTTATCGTTACACCTTATAATTTTCCTATTTCTTTGTGCATGGAACGAGAGTTTTTGTTTCTAACAATTCTCATCCCCGACCCAGAGCATCCTAAGCGATCGCTTGATATTTTCTTGCAGCCACTAATTCATGAGTTATAAATATTATGGGAAAATGGTGTAGAAGCATTCGATGTTTCCAACCAATAGAACTTCTTGATTTGTTGTGCCATAATCTAGATGTTATGCACATTGAGAAAAAAAATTTCGACAACATAATGAATACCGTTCTAAATGTGTAAGGAAAAACAAAAGATAATTTGAAAGCTAGATTGGATTTGCTGGATATTTGTTCCCGGAAGGAACTACATGTAATGTCAAATGGAAAATCATTGTCTACCGCATTACGGTTGGATGCGCATGCAAAAGATGAATTCTTTGACTCGATTAAGCATAATGTCAAATTTCCAGATGGATACGCATCTAATCTTCGTAATTGTGTCGATACTATTAAAGGTAAATTTTCAGGGATGAAAAGTCATGATTGTCATGTTGTCATGCAAAAAACTATTCCCATTTGCCTTTAGCAATCTACTGCCTAAAAACGTCCACGGAGCAATTGAAGGTACGACGTTTACATTATTTTATATATAAATAATTATAATTTCATATATTATATGATATTAAAATATTTTTTTATGTAGGGATTGGTGCTTTTCTTCGAGATTTATGTACAAGATCACTTACTACAGACGATATCCGAAATTTAGAAAAAAAAATACCGGTTCTCATTTGTAATCTGGAGAAAATATTTCCACTAGCATTTTTTGATGTTATGGAGCATCTTCCTATTCATCTCCATAGAGAAGCAATGTTTGGAGGACCTGTTCAGTACCGATGGATATATCCTTTTGAGAGATATATGTTCCACCTAAAGAAAAAGGTTAAAAATCTTGCCAAGGTTGAAGGTTCAATCGTCGCACAAAGTATTAATGAAGAAACATCTAACTTTGCCAGCTACTATTTTCCATCGCAAGTGCAAACAAAAAATAGACGACCTGCATGACATGATGATGGAGGAGAAAAACAAAGCTATCCAGTGTATGTGCCAGAAATATTTGCACAAATTGGACGTTTAAGTGGAAAAGGGAAAACGCGACGCCTATCAGAGAATGAACACAATCACTTGCATTTTTATATTTTGACAAATTGCGATGACGTTTTGGAATATGAAAGGTACATTCAATTAAATTTTGTTTTTAGTTATTATTATAATTTATTGTTAATTATTTTTTTATAATTAACAGGATATACATGGAACAAATACGTGTTCATTATTCAGATTACAACGAGAATTAGTTGGTTGAACTTAAAAAAGCGAATTTGCAAGATGGCTGCATTTTTATGTTAGTGTTATCATAATTACGTAATTTTCAATAATAGTTTACTATATATATATATCTATATATATATATATATATTTTTTATAATTGAATACATTCAATTATTTTGTAGGTTATTACAAGTCATTTTAGGGAGATAACTTTTCCCACGTGGTTAGTTGAGTTGGTGAGTGGTCCTACATTTATTGCAAAATCTTATCCAATGTAATGCACTCGTGGATATGCTTTTAAGAGTCATCGTGAAGGAAACTCATAAACAACTTGTAATTATGGTGTATCATCTCAATTAGAAGAAATTGTATACAACGGTGTTCTTCGTGAAATATTAGAAGTTCACTATCCAGGAATAATTGATTTGATGTGTATTGTGTTCTATTGTGACTGATATGACCCTGACATGGGTCAACATGAAGACAAATTCGGTGTTACATCTGTCAACTCTCGTAAGCGATATCGAAAATATGATCCTTTTATACTTGCATCACAAGCGGACCAGATTTGTTACATTCGATATCCTCGTGTGAGAAACAAGTAAGATCTTTGGATTACAGTGACCTCAATACATCCTAGAGGAATATTATGTGGTATTACCGAACAAGAGCCTATGCAACAAAGCACAATTGGTAACTTAGGTTTAATAGACACTTCTCTTGAAGTTAACCTTGTTGTTGATGACACCATGAACGAAGATTACAACGTGTTTCAAGATTCAAAAGAAGAGATTGGTGAGTTTGACAACCAAAATTCAACTAATTCGGAATGTTCATCATATTCAGATTAAATTTGTGATAATAATGTTTTATTTTTTTTCATACTTTAATTATATATAAATTATCTTTTTCTGATAATACTTCATTTTATATTATTATAATTAGAATAAATTATACTAAACCAAAAAATATTGATTTTCTCACCCAACGGATTTCAACATATATAAACGATTATAGTTTGTGTAGTAAATCATATATATACACATTGAGTTAAACAATTTAAATATATAGACGTTGAGTTAATCAATTTAAATCCAAAGTACATTGAGTTCAAATACATTTGCCTTTAGCAATCTACTGCCTAAAAACGTCCACGGAGCAATTGAAGGTACGACGTTTACATTATTTTATATATAAATAATCATAATTTCATATATTATATGATATTAAAATATTTTTTATGTAGGGATTGGTGCTTTTCTTTGAGATTTATGTACAAGATTACTTACTGTAGACGATATCCGAAATTTGGAGGAAAAAATACCGGTTCTCATTTGTAATCTGGAGAAAATATTTCCAGTAGCATTTTTTGATGTTATGAAGCATCTTCCTATTCATCTCCATAAGAAGCAGCGCTTGGAGGACATGTCCAGTACCGATGGATATATCTTTTTGAGAGATATATGTTCCACCTAAAGAAAAAAGTTAAAAATCTTGCCAGGGTTGAAGGTTCAATCGTCGCACAAAGTATTAATGAAGAAACATCTAACTTTGCCAGCTACTATTTTCCATCGCAAGTGCAAACAAAAAATAGACGCATGCACGACATGATGATGGAGGAGAAAAACCAAGCTATCCAGTGTATGTGCCAGAAATATTTGCACAAATTGGACGTTTAAGTGGAAAAGAGAAAACGCGACGCTTATCAGAGGAGGAACACAATCACTTGCATTTTTATATTTTGACAAATTGCGATGACGTTTTGGAATATGAAAGGTACATTCAATTAAATTTTGTTTTTAGTTATTATTATAATTTATTGTTAATTATTTTTTTCATAATTAACAGGATATACATGGAACAAATACGTGTTCATTATTCAGATTACAGCGAAAATAAGTTGGTCGAACTTTAAAAAAACGAATTTGCAAGATGGTTGCATTTTTATGTTAGTGTTACCATAATTACGCAATTTTTAATAATAGTTTACTATTTATATATATATATATATATATATATGTATTTATAATTGAATACATTTAATTATTTTGTAGGTTACTACAGGTCCTTTTAGGGGGATAACTTTTCCCACGTGGTTAGTTGAGTTTGTGAGTAGTCCTACATTTACTGCAAAATCTTGTCCAATGTAATGCACTCGTGGATATGCTTTTAAAAGTCATCGTGAAGAAAACTCACAAACAACTTGTAATTATGGTGTATCATCTCAATCAGGAGAAATTGTATACAACGGTGTTCTTCGTGAAATATTAGAAGTTCACTATCCAGGAATGATTGATTTGAGGTGTATTGTGTTCTATTGTGACTGATATGACCTTGACATGGGTCAACATGAAGACAAATTCGATGTTACATCTGTCCACTCTCGTAAGCAATATCGAAAATATGATCCTTTTATACTTGCATCACAAGCGGACCAGATTTGTTACATTCGATATCCTCGTGTGAAAAACAAGTAAGATCTTTGGATTACAATAACTTCAATACATCCTAGAGGAATGTTATGTGGTATTACCGAACAAGAGCCTATGCAACAAAGCACAATTGGTAACTTAGGTTTAATAGGCACTTCTCTTGAAGTTAACCTTCTTGTTGATGACACCATGAACGAAGATTACAATGTGTTTCAAGATTCAGAAGAAGAGATTGGTGAGTTTGACGACCAAAATTCAACTAATTCAGAATGTTCATCAGATTCAGATTAAAAATACTTCATTTTATATTATTATAATTAGAATAAATTATACTAAACCAAAAAATATTGATTTTCTCATCCGACGGATTTCAACATATATAAACGATTATAGTTTGTGTAGTGAATCATATATATACACGTTGAGTTAAACAATTTAAATATATAGACGTCGAATTAATCAATTTAAATCCGAAATACATTGAGTTCAAATACATTCTAAAAAAATTGAATCAAAATTATATGGACCAAAATTAAGACGTGGTGATACTTTACCTGCATAAGTTAAATTCGGCTAATATTAACCATATATATAATATAAAAGATAGAGGATTTGTCCCAAACTTTTCTATAAAGTTTTATTAGTCGACTTTAGTTAAAGATTTAAACTTCTTTATCTAAAATATGAGCTAACTGCGGCGTCGGCTTACATCATACACAAACGATGAGGTATAAAGACATGATATATTTGATATACATAGCTTATTACATTTCTATTTAAATGCATGAAATTCTACTCAATTATACACCAATTTGGAACTGATCACTATTGTAACATAATTAGTTTGGTGTTTCGGTTAGAATTTGTTGTGAAATTCTCATAAATGATCAACTGAAAGTCCGTCGTATTCCGTTAATTACAATGAAATTTGTTGATCAACTGATATGCATTTCCTCATGTTGGATATTCCCTTTTAGATATTTCAAATTAAGATGTAGTGTTACCTTTTAGATATTTAACAAACCGAATCTGAAAAAGAAAGACGGAACAAAAATTTATGATTAAACTATATAGAAAAATATTAAAAAGAACAATGTTGATCTAAAAATTAAGTTGAATCAATATCGAAATAAAAAATTATACAACTGATAAGTCCTAGATTCGGTTAAAAATCAGTAAGGGTTTAAAGACGAAAAACTAAAAATTTTAAATGAAACTCGAATTGAATATTTATATATATGGTTATCAACTGATTTTAATAAGAAATTATTTAAATGCGATTTTAAGAATTGATAACTTGTATGAAATATGTCTACAAACATGGATAAATTATCAACCTTTTTAATTAAATATAAGTTATAAACATTCTAACAAACGAAGAAACTAAAATTGATTAACTAAATTCAAATTATATATAAATATTCTTTCACAAACATAGGTCGTATCAATAGTACCAAAGACATGGTGAGTCGTCTACTCCGAGTTGAATATCAATTCAAGTTCCAGAATCTGTAAATGATTCTTTCCGACCAATGACTATTGAAAAATTGGTTCAGCAGCGTGGTCGTGAACTTCTTACTTCTCTCGATTCGAAGCGTCAAGGAAATTCGACATGGTAAATAAAATTTTTATAATTATATTTAAAATAATTATTTTAATGATATTCTATAATTATATTTAAAATATTTATAACGCTATTCTAATAAAAATTCGTAGGTTTGGTATTTCAAACAACGGAATAAGCAAATCTATATTAAAGATGCTTCATTCTCTTTGAACAAACCATATACCAAATTTAGAGATATTTCATACGAAAAACGTTAGACTTGGTTCTGGACGTTTGCGGTACGTTATTTAAATTTTAAATATATAATTGTTTTAAATAGTTTTTAATAATATTTTTTAGTAATATATAAGTAAATTTTGTATCAACAATTTACATGGGATCCCATGAACACAAAATTGGTGGAAGAAGCTTTCGAAAAAGAGACTATAGTACAATTTTCCTGCCACATGAACAAGTGGAAACAAAAATGGAAAAAGGAAAAAGATAAACCAAAAGGGTTGAATGAGTCGGTTTGTAACGACTTTATTTGTTATTGGGAATCTTCCAGCGCTGACGTCATCTCGAGAACTAATTTGGGAAATCAGAAGAGCGACCGAGGAGGCAAAGGCATTTATATTCACAATGCCGGATCGACTAGTTTTCGGAAACGAGCCGGTCAATTGGTAAATTAATTATTATATTAATTTTATTTATTTTTATTTAAAAAATTTTAAATTATTAATTTAGAATTTTTTACTTTTAGGCACAAGAAATTGGAGCGCCTCCATATCACTTGCAATTTCCGATGGAGATTACCGTCGAAAACGTGTCGCCTACTTCCCGACGGGTAAAAACCGTCGGGAAATATCATTGGTTCAAATTCCCGACGGCACTAGTTATCAAAAACATTCCATCGCAAATTCGTTGGCAATTCCCGACGGAAAGTTCCATTGCATATCCGTCGGAGTTTTTCAACGGAAATAGACCATCGTATATCCGTCGGAATTTTCCGACGAAAGACTTCCATCGAAAAGCCATCGGAATTTGCCGACGGCACTTTTTATCGCAATGCCGTCGGAAATTTTTGATAGTTTCCCGACGTAAATTAATTTCCGACGAAATATTCCCGACGAACCATTTTTCTCGAAAAATAGACGGGAATTGGTATTACCAATATTTTTCTGACGAAAATAACCGTCGGTAATATGATGTTTTTTTGTAGTGCAAGATCTAACAACAATCATCATTTTCTTAAATAGGCTAAACTTTTAGAAAACCCAACACCAACACAAATAAACCAACTCATAATTCCCAAATATCTTCCACTCCGTTTTCGAAACATCTTGTCCGTTAATTTGTATTGTTCACGGCCACATTTATTTAAATATTCTTACTCGATAACCGATGATTGAAATTGAAGATAATATATATTATTATTCCATATATATAATTCTAAAAATGTCTGCTGTCTTCTCCGACTTTTTAAACCTCAAAGAGATCAAAATCGGAAAAGAAAAAAATAATATTTTCCCTTAGAAAATATAATTAAAAAAAATGGGGATCGACTTCATCGGACAACAGTGCAAGTACAGCACCAACTCTGCCAAAAGCCAAATAAAAAGACTTCCCATTTGTCAATTACAGATAAAGTATTATATTAAATTCCTAAAATACCCCTCGGACTAACAAAAGCATCTCCCCAGTTATCCTACGTGTCAATCATCTACTAGCTTGCTTCAACACCACTTACTTTCAACGCCGCACGATTCGTGGGTAATATTATTATATATGAGAGTCCGAGGATATTTAATGCTCACGCGCTCATCAGAATCTTCTCCACTCAGATCTCAACAAGTTACGAGGTCAAAAGATTTTGACACACAGCTACATTTAGATCTCGCCAAATAATTTATCGAAAAACAGATTTTGTTAAGTGTAATTTTCTAAATTAATATTATTTTAAATTTTTATTTCAAATATAATATTAATTATTTAAATTTTTAAAAATAATATAAATTTAATATTAAAATAATTAAAAATTTTATTTTAATAAAAAAATTAAATTTTAAATTAGAAAAAATGAATACAAACATTATGTTTTAATTATATATATAATTTATTTGAGTTAAATAATTATTTTTACATAATAATTTATATTATTTTTAGAATTTTATTTTTAATGTGCTAAATTTATTAGCACAAGGATTGTGGCTAAACAGATGGAGCAGTGTGCAACACGCAAATCTGGAAGCGGGAAGTTTGAGAATGCTGACGTGGCACGATCTCATTGGAAAGGAGATATCAAACTGTATAAGGAAGAAAGGATATTCGAAGAAGGCAAGTTTGTGGTGATGAATATTGCTGAATATTCATTTAGGAAAGAGGAAATCCTAATGCAAGACACATATAAAAAGGTGGTGTCGTGAGGCAGTTAGGGTTGTCGCTCAAATGAAGAAAGAATTGCTCTGTGTGTAAGGCGATTACACACGTTCTCTGGTGAGTGAATAAAGAGTGATCATAACTGTTGTTGTGGGTGAGTTGGGTAGATTAGGAATTGGTCAGTGGCATGCTAAGTGTTAGCAGTGCATAAATCTGATTAAACACTATTGTAGAATTGTGTTTAAGTGATTTCTAATATAAGTTTTGTGTGTTATACAAAGTTGCTGGCATTATCTATACTCTAGTGCTTTCAATTGGTATCAGAGCGGGTCACCTAGCATAAATCTGAGATTTATCAACAGGTTGAGGTCCTGAGACAAAGTATGGAGACACCCAAGGAACTCATTGCTGTGCAAAAACCACTAATACTGGATGAGAACAACTTCGGTCATTGGAAGGTGTGTATGCGACAGAGGATTCGAGGAATAGATGAAGATGCATGGACAGTAGTGGAGGACGGCTGGGAGGAACCATGGATATTGAATCAGGAAGGTGAGAAAATTCCAAAACCCAAAGAGAAGTGGACAGATGCGGATAAAAGTGCATCCAAATTCAACTCAAAGGCTCTCACAGAAATATTCTTTGCAATCGATCTGGATCAATTCAAGCTTGTTCAGGGATGTGCGGCAGCGAAAGATGCGTGGGACATCCTTGTAAACTCATATGAGGGAACATCGTGTGTGAGGAGGACACGACTCGATCATCTGGCTTCCCAGTTTGAAAATCTGCGGATGGGAAGTGATGAATCCATAGCAAGCTTTGGGGCAAAATTAAGCTCGATTGCGAATGAAGCAGCTGTGTTAGGGAAGGTGTACAAGGACAAGAAGCTCGTCAAGAAACTGTTGAGATGCCTTCCAGGAAAATTCGGACCACATAAGGCAGTTTTGAAACTCGCCATGAACACAGACGACATGAAGTTCTCACAACTGATAGGGATGCTAAAAGCTGAAGAAATGGAGAATGTTGCGGAGCCATCTAAGTTGGGAAAAGGAATAGCCTTCAATGCCGAACAAGAGTTAGATCAAATGAGAATGATTGAAGACAATTTGAGTCAGAAACTAGAGGAAAGCATGGGTCTGATGGCAAGGAGTTTCAAGAAGGCACTTAAGCGCATTGAGAAAGGACAAATCAAGCCACACAGCCAAGAACAGGGGACTTATCAAAATCGCTCCAGCAATAAGCCACAGCGGATGGAAGCTGGAAGATCAAGTAGACGACAAGACGTGCAATGCCATGACTGCGAAGGATATGGACATTTCAAAGCAGAGTGTCCTCTCACCAAGCGCAAGGAACTGAAGTGCTATGAATGTAAAGGAGTTGGTCACATTAAATCAGAATGTCCAAACCTTCAGAAGCGCAACGATAAGTCGCTATTGAGCTTTAGTAAGACCGAGTCGGATGACAGTGAAGAAGACGATGAGATGTTAAACTTTGTAGCATTCACAAGTGAAGTAGTCAAGGAATCCGATCTGGAAACTGATTCTGATGATGACGGTGAAGTGGATGCGAAGGCGGAGTACCGACGTCTCTATGACAATTGGGTGGCATTGAGCAATACCAACCTTCGACTTCTCAAGGATAAGGCCATGCTGGAAGCGAAGGTCAACATCATGGAAATGGAGTCTAGCAATAAAAGGAGCTGTGAATCTGAGTGCAATGCTGATGAAGTAGAAACAGTCAGACCAAGCGAACAACATTTAGATGCCAAGAGGATCCAAATGCTAGAAGCAGAAATGATAAAATTGAAGGATCTTCTAATTCAGACAAAGGAACGCAATCAGACGCTAGAACACAATCTAACAGAGAACTACAAAAGGATTAGGCTGCTGAATCAGGGTTCAAAGGATTTGGATAGGCTTCTGGAGATGGGAACTCCCACTGGATGTACGTGGGGTCTCGGTTACAGAGGATACACAGAGAGCGGCTGTGTCACAAAAAGTTCTGACTACACAAATCTCAAGAACTTTGTTCAGAGTGAGAAAGTGAAAGTTCCAGGAGTTCAAGGTGGAGAGTCTGAGAATAAGGAACTTACAGTAAGAGGCAGAGATGAAATCCAAAGAGCCAAAGAGCCAAACGTTAAGGGGTGCTACTTTTGCGGGAAGAGTGGGCATATTAGACGCAATTGCTACAGGATGATCAATCGCATAAGGCAGGCTTGGAAGTCAGGTAAGTGCTTTCTTGAGCCTAGTCAATTTAAGAAAGTATGGATTGACAGGAATTACCTGTACTACTTGAGTTTGTCTGAGTTGAACAGGGAAAAATAGTGCAGTGCTCCAGAACAGACTCCTGGCTCGAACAAAACAGAGGAGGAAAGAATGTGTGGTAAAGTGGCTTACATCTCAGGAACTGATAAAGAGTCGACACCATGGTATTTTGACAGTGACTGCTCACGGCATATGACTGGTAATCAGGGGGTGTTGGAATCATACAGAGAAGTCAAGGCCGGGAAAGTAACCTTCGGAGATGGCGCAAAAGGAAAAATATTAGGAGTTGGAATGATTAGAAATGACTCGCAACCTCCACTGATGAATGTCTACTACGTAGAAGGACTCAAGGCGAATTTGATCAGTGTAAGCCAACTATGTGACGAAGGGCTAAAAGTGTTCTTCACTAAGGATGAATGTCAAGCGATGGATAATCAAGGGAACTTGATATTACATGGGTCCAGGTCGAGTAACAACTGCTACATGTGGAATGTGACTGCCAAATGTCTGTCAATAGTTGAATCTCAGTTGGAACTGTGGCATAGATGACTCGGACACATGAATATACATGGTCTTCAACGAATTGTGCAAGCAGAGGTGGTTCGTGGAGTTCCCAAGCTTGAAAAGGAACTTGGGAACACATGCAAAGGGTGCTGCAAGGGAAAGCAAATAAAAGTACAACACAAACAGGTACCTGAAATCGGTTCTAAACGAGTCTTGGAACTGATACACATGGACTTAATGGGCCCAATACAGACAGAAAGTATTGCTGGTAAGAGGTATATTCTGGTTATGGTAGATGATTTCTCACGGTTTACTTGGGTGAATTTCTTAAGGGAGAAATCTGAAGCATTTGAGAAGTTCAAGATCTTCACACTACAAATGCTCAATGATGAAAGGAATATTGGTCAAATAAGAAGCGATCATGGTGGAGAATTTCAGAACGAGGTGTTTGAAAGCTTCTGCAACAAGTATGGGATTAGACATCAATTCTCAGCACCAAGGACTCCACAACAAAATGGAGTGGTGGAAAGAAAAAACAGAACTCTACAGGAAATGGCAAGAGCGATGATGCACGCAAACAATGTGGCTACATGGTTTTGGGCTGAGGCAATAAGCACGACGTGCTACATCATCAACAGAGTTTATGTTAAGTCGGGTACCAAGACTACACCATATGAAATTTGGAAAGGGAAGACCCCAAATTTGAGCTACTTTCATGTTTTTGGGTGTGTATGCTACATACTCGATGAGAAAAATCCCCTTGGGAAATTTGACTCTAGAAGTGAAGAGGGGTTGTTTATGGGTTACTCAAACCACTCCATGGCGTATCGGGTTTATAACAAAAATCTTAGGATGATTGTTGAATCTGTAAATGTTGTGTTTGATGATCGAAGCATATTAACAGCTGAAAGAGTTACACAGGAAGAAGATGTGCAAGGCAACCAGAAGAGAGCTGATGCATCACTGCCCAAGGAGGACATTGTTAAAGATGAGGGCACAAAGGAAGGAACACGGGCAGAGAATCAGTTGCAAGTGAATCGTAACCACTCAGTAGGTGATGTAATTGGAGATATTCATGGTGATAGAAGAACCAGGAAAGTTCAGATTGATTTCAAGAATATGGTCAAGCTGGCCTCTTTTGTGTCACTCATAGAACCGAAGGATGTGAGTGCGGCACTGAAGGATGAATCATGGGTAGCAACAATGCATAAGGAACTAGAGCAGTTCAATAGACACGACGTATGGGATTTGGTGCCTAAACCAAGCAATGCCAATGTTGTGGGGACAAAGTGGGTCTTTAAAAATAAGATCGATGAAGATGGAAACATTGTTAGAAACAAGGCACGTTTGGTTGCTCAAGGCTACAGTCAGATAGAAGGAGTGGACTTTGACGAGACCTTCGCACTAGTGGCACGTATGGAATCGATCCGGCTACTCTTTGGCATAGCATGCAAGATGGACATCAAGTTATTTCAGATGGATGTAAAAAGTGCATTCCTGAATGGGCTACTCCAGGAGGAGGTGTATGTGACACAACCCAAAGGGTTTGAAGACCCTAAGTTCCCCTCACATGTATACAAACTCAAGCGAGCTCTATATGGACTTAAGCAAGCACCAAGGGCATGGTATGAGCATCTCACTCAATTCTTGTTAAGATCTAACTTCAGAAGGGGGAACGTGGATAAGACCTTATTCATTCAAGAAGAAAAGGGTCATATGTTGATGGTTCAAATCTATGTTGATGACATCATATTTGGAGGAACCAGCAAGGTACTTGTAGATCGATTTGTGATGAATATGACGCAGGAATTCGAGATGAGTATGGTGGGAGAGCTCAACTACTTCCTTGGACTGCAAGTGAAGCAAACATCAGAAGGAATCTTTGTGTCACAAAGCACCTATGCGCGGAATCTTGTGTCTCGATTTGATATGCAGACGTGTAAAGCTGCCGTCACGCCTATGAGCACTACTATCAAGCTGTCCAGAGATGAAGAAGGACCACCAGTCGATGAAAAATTATATCGAGCCATGATAGGGAGTTTACTCTACCTGACAGCAAGCAGACCGGATCTGTGCTACAGTGTGGGAGTGTGTGCAAGATACCAGGCCAATCCACGGGCATCACACATGTTGGCTGTCAAGCGCATACTGAAATATGTGAAAGGGACAGCAAACCTAGGTATGTGTCACACAAAAGAGACAAATACTAACTTAGCTGGTTTTTGTGATGCAGATTGGGCGGGTAGCACTAATGATAGAAAAAGTACCTCAGGGGGGTGTTTCTTTCTTGGAAATAATATGATCTCTTGGCATAGCAAGAAACAGAACTGTGTGACGTTGTCTACCGCGGAAGCAGAGTACATTGCCCTAGGTAGCTGTTGTACTCAACTACTATGGATGAAACACATGTTGGCAGACTACGGTATGAATACTGCACCTTTGCTTATACATTGTGATAATATGAGTGCGATAAACATATCTAAGAACCCGGTACAACACTCTAGGACCAAGCATATAGATATAAGGCATCACTTTGTCAGGGAACTGGTGGAAGATAAGACTGTTGAAATTGTACATGTTGCATCTGAGAAACAACTTGCAGATATCTTTACGAAGGCATTAGATGCAAACACATTTATCTCTTTAAGAAAGGCACTCGGAATGTGTGATCTATGACTGCCTGTGCATTAGTGGGGAAGGAAGTTCCAAATGTGTGTATGTATGTCACAATAATCAGGGAGGGTATTTCCAGTTGTATGACAGGTAGATTGTGACAATTATGAGTCTCTAGGTACAAAAGAACACTCGGGGAGGGGAGTAGATAGCGATGTGCCATGCATGCTCGACAAGCAAGACATAGTAAAATAAAAAAAAAAGGAAAAGGGGGGAGAGGTGATGGCACATACAAAGGCCTGAGATGATAAGATACTCAACTTGGCGTAAGATGCTACCACATTTTACTCTAGGCTTGATCACTGTCCGGATTGGGCAGAAGGTAGTACTTAATCGAGAAAAGGTGTTTTCGGGTCAGGTTTCTACCACAATCTAGACTGAAATAGATCCAATTCGAAGTTAAGTCCATTTTGATGAAACACAAAAAAAAAAGAGGAAAAGAAAAGATAAGACTATTCCCATAAAGGTGGAAAGATAACTCTCCTATGTGTTCAAGATTAATGAGGTGATTAGTTGGTACAATATTCTGGCATATTATTTTGGATTGACCTCCTCAACGTGACTGCATCAACTATGTGACTATAATTCCCATTTGTGCATAGTGTAGGTTGATATTACACGTTTCTATGGGTTTAGTTAAGTAATTTGTGTCTCTTTTTAATTTTAATTTTTTTTTTAATTTTTTTTTTGTGATATGCAGTTTCTGATAAGTTCATATCTCTTCATCGGTTCCCTGAATCAAACTGCCTATGCTTTGAGTGTCTGAATTCTTTTATTGAAGTACTAGCACATTTCTATCTGTGCAACGGTTAAATGCGTTATGTTCTTTATGACACTAATTCTTTCATACTTATTGTTTTTGTGTTATACGCGAGATGAACATGAGTATCCTGGGTGTATAAAAGAGGAGTCTCTTCACTTCCGTGTGCATCCCATCCCTCACAGGCGCCGACTGCTGAAACCCTAACGCCCCAAGTCCCACCATGGCAACCCCTAGAAGACCCTTCACGTGTCGTGCTGCAACCCGAGAACGAGAGATGGCTGCTGCGATGTTCGATGACAGGTCTTCTCCGTCGCCTGCCCTCCTTGCTCTTCCGGCGCCTCCAATAGTTGCTCGCCCTTCGCGCCGTTCTGGGAAGCAACCTATCGCCGCCTCTCCATCGTCTCTCGAATCTGACGCCGAGATGGAGGATGCCACGGATCCACGAACTAGAGGGAAGTACCCTTACCTTGAAATCGAAGCCCGATTTGAGGCTAAACGAGCCGAAGTCGCTGAGGCTTTCCGGCGTAACCCAGAAATTGCGAAGCCCATGGCTCGAGCCTTCAACCAACGCTTTGCCTCCGCCGACGCGGCTGACCGGATGAAGCAGTACTATAATCGGGAGTTCCTCGACATGAAGTATCTCAAGCTTGAGGACACAAATCTCACCGACGTCAAAGCCCTTATTGAGCAAGCAAGCCTGATCTACACTGTCCTGGATGTAAGTCCCTATGTACAAGAAATTGTACGGGAATTCTATGCAAATTTAGGGGATATCGAGTATAGAATTGGTACGAATATGGTATATGTGTGTGGGTTGATGTATGAGTTCACTCTGGATATCATCAATGAGATGTATTCCTTGAGCAATTCGGAGAACTCGGCACCCTCAAACAGCTGGCTCACTGAAAGCTTAGATATTGCGGTACATACACTCACGGGTGGTAAGTGGAATCGCTGGGAGGGCTTCTGTTCTAAGCATATGACACCTACAATGCAGCTGTTGTACAAGTTTTGCTGTCGAAACTGGTTACCTACCTCGAACAAGACCTCGATGATTAAAGGCCGAGTGCAGTTCCTGTCTATGCTGCTTCAAGGGAAGGCATTTGACTTCGGGAAAGTGGTCTACGACCAAATAATGAAGATTGGGCTGTCTCCGGATAAAACCACGCGGCTCATTTTCCCCAACCTGATTCATAACCTACTTATGTATCAACGTCACGTACCTGGACATCGTGGTGACTCCGCCTCTCGAACTCCCTTAGCGATGGTTCTTGACCCTAAACAGAGGAGAAGTGTGAAGAAGGATGATGCAACGCCATCTACACCGTACATCCTGGACGACCTGAAGGAGCTAGCTCGGCTGGTTAAAACTATGGAGATGCGGGTTATTGGTAGTGCACCCTTTCCTTTTTTGTGTTACCCGTGCCTCTTATGTTCTAATATTTTTTTTGTCTAATTGTGATCTCAAGAAGGGGGAGAATACACGGGTAGAGGTAAGCGACAAGATGGGGAGGATACGTCGGAAGGAGGCGAGTCCGGAGAGGAAAGTGGCTAATGTGTACTCTGGTAGAGTCCAGTAGATAGGGGGAGCCACCGTGTTTAGCTGTGATGCGATCTCTTTTGAGAGTGGCTCTGTTTTTTTTTCTCTCTTTCGGTTATGCTCTGTTTTTTCTTTAGAACCTCTGGTACATGTGTGATGTTGTGTAAGAGCTTTGAATCTTGTGGTAGACTAACCTTGATGTTAATCTGATAGGCTTAAGACTACTTGTGTGATGCATGGTCTGTGTGTGTGTGGAGTGTGTTAATGATAATGCAGGTTTCTGGAGATCTCACATTTAGACAAAAAGGGGGAGATTGTTAGCACAAGGATTGTGGCTAAACAGATGGAGCAGTGTGCAACACGCAAATCTGGAAGCGGGAAGTTTGAGAGTGCTGACGTGGCACGATCTCATTGGAAAGGAGATATCAAACTGTGTAAGGAAGAAATGATATTCGAAGAAGGCAAGTTCGTGGTGATGAATATTGCTGAATATTCATTTAGGAAAGAGGAAACCCTAGTGCAAGACACATATAAAAAGGTGGTGTCGTGAGGCAGCTAGGGTTGTCGCTCAAGTGAAGAAAGAATTGCTCTGTGTGTAAGGCGATTACACACGTTCTCTGGTGAGTGAATAAAGAGTGATCACAACTGTTGTTGTGGGTGAGTTGGGTAGATTAGGAATTGGTCAGTGGCATGCTAAGTGTTAGCAGTGCATAAATCTGATTAAACACTATTGTAGAATTGTGTTTAAGTGATTTCTAATATAAGTTTTGTGTGTTATACAAAGTTGCTGGCATTCTCTATACTCTAGTGCTTTCAAAATTTAGAATATTAAATTTAAAAATGTGTTATTTTAAGGTATTATTCCTTTGATTGGTATTTGGTTACTAATAATTAATCAAACATGTATTATTTTGAAAAATCATGGTTATTAGTTCATGACCAAATCGAATCAAAAACCAAAATAATATCCGAACAAACCAAATTATTTTTGGTTATTTTTGGCTATCCAAAATATTTTAGATATATCAGTTATTTTTTGTTATTTTTCGTTTATTTTTAGCTATCCAAAATATTTTAGATATATCAGTTATATTTTGTTATTTTTGATTATTTTGATTATTTTTTATTGTTTTCGATTATTTTTAATTATTTTTAATGGTTGTTTTAGTTAACTAATTTATTGTTGGTTTTTAAATTTAATAACTGAACCGATCGAAACCAAATTATAATCTAACCGAAATTAAATTGATCGAAACCGATGTATAACCAAACTGAAACCAAACCAAAATATAAAAATAATCAAATAAATCCTCTTTTCAATCGAAAAAATCGAAACCAAATATAACCAACCAAAATCGAATCAAATATATGAACGTCCATGCTTAACCAATCTTGTGCATAAGAAAGCGAGTAAGAACAGGTTATTATATTCGCGCAAGTGGGGATTTTATTAAACAAATGATTGTAATAAAACCAGCAGTGGTTTTGTTCTTAATCCGCTCTTACAAGACATTGAAGAAATAAACTCATACAAGCTTCTCATCTTCCTCTGCTTTGTTTCCTTTTATTGGAAAAAAACCCTAATCAAGTAAGTCAAAGTTTAAATCATGAAGATCATCATGTTATGCATACTTTTTTGATAAATTTCGATGCAGATTAGATATGGGGAGAGGGAAAATAGTTATAAGAAGGATCGATAATTCCACAAGTCGACAAGTAACTTTTTCAAAAAGAAGAAGTGGTTTGCTTAAGAAGGCTAAAGAGTTATCGATTCTTTGTGATGCCGAAGTTGGTGTTATCATATTTTCTAGTACCGGAAAACTCTACGACTACGCAAGCAATTCCAGGTCAGTTTATTTCTAATGAAAACCATCTTTCTCCTCTTCTTCTTTTATTGCTTCTCAAATCCAATTTTTCTTAGTAAAAGTCAAATATACAAATGAATTTGTATTGAATTTGTCTTGCTTGTTAGATTCCTTACGTTTCCTTGAGCCCAAGAAATGTGTATGTAAATCAAATCTGGCACTAATGATCATGTCTCATGTCTACATATTAGTTTCTCAATATAGGGTTATAGTGTATGTTTGAAGAGCTATTTTAGTCGAATATTTGATATTTTTCTTTATTTGGACTTTACTTGATCTCTACCTTAGTATTTTCTACATTTTGTTACTTATTGATTTGTGGTAAATTTTGCTTAGTTAACTACAATGGCCAAATAAATGCATTTCAGACTAAGTTTGTTGCAAGTGAAGGAAGATAAGTTATTGGAGGTTCATGTCTTGCAAAGTCTTCAACTATAGGAAAAACATAGATCACATTTTTGAGTTTTGCTTCTTCACTTTGGGGTGTAAAATTATTGATTAGATATATCTTTTAAATTTAATTTGTTTTCTAATGATATCAAATATGACTGTGTGTTTTTTGACATAAAGTATAATTCGGAAAGGTTATTTTCTGTTTTTTCCATATAATATAGTACGAAAAGCAGTTAATTTTGTGTTTTATGTGGTAGATGAAATTTTTGATAATTTTTTTAAATAACACATTTTTTCATTTTTATTCCAAATATAGTATTGGTAGTTTAAATTTCTAATAATATATTAATTTAATATTAAAATATTTTTAAAACTTTTTTAGTCAAGAAAATATAAATCCTAAATTAAAAAAATTCAAAGATAATGTTTTACTTTTATTTATAATATATTTAGAGTAAATAATTATTTCCACATAATAGTTTGTGTTATTTTTGAAATTTTAGTTTTATAATAAAAAATTGAAAATGTGTTATTTTATATTATATTTGCAAATTTATTATGTTAGTTATGTACAAAATTAAGATGCATTTACTGAATTTGCTTTTTAATATAAATTGCAAAGTAGATGGGATGAAATATTCGTCAATCAAGATTTTCATTGTAAAATTATGAGAAAATGTTTTCATTCGTTAGACTTGAAAAAAATAAAACTAAAAGATGAACAAATTCTCTAAACGAAACATTTTTCAAACTGACATTCCTTCAAGAAAATGATTGAAATAAAAATGAAATAAAACTACTTGTCATATTTCAACCATTTATATTCCACTAATTCCTCAAAAATTAAAATTTATAAAACTACTTGACTTAACATTCTATGATATTGATGGGTAAATAATAATATAGCTAGTCCATTTTGCATCATGGCTTTTTATTTATTATTATGACAATCGATTATTTATTTAAAATAGATTATGCAAAACATATATGTTTCATTAGATCATAACATCTATGACGTTAGCTATTTCCAACTTAAAAGTTTTTAGTATATATTATTACATTTATTGTCTATTTCTATGTATGAACCGTTTGTTGGTGCTCAAACACGTTTATATATATATATATATATATATATATATATATATATATATATATATATATATATATATATATATTAAATTTATACTTACGTTTTGTGGAAAAAATAAATATTCGTATATTATATAATATTATTTATTTAATAAATATAAAATAAATATTTATATAATTTTAAATTAATTTTCGTATATGTGAATTAAATAAAAAAATTTTGAAAGTAATAATAATTTTGATTAGTTTAATAAAATATATTAATTTTTTAACTAAATTAATAATAATATTATATATTATAGTTAACATAATAATTTAAATTTATTTATATATTTATTTGATATTTATATGGCAATGATATGTTATAATGATATTTCGATTAATAACACAACAAAGTTATTTAAAAATATATTTTTAATTAATACAATGAATTCTGAATTTGTAACACTTTATCTATTTCAAATAATAGCTAGTTTGATAATTTTAATATGTTAATGTATTTTTCATAATTTCATATCATAGTTATTGTTTATTTTATTTTCGAATAATATGATTAGCATGAAAAGTATCATTGAGCGGTACAACAAAGTAAAAGAAGAGCAGCATCAACTACTGAATCATGCCTCTGAGATAAAGGTATTTCTATTCTTTAAAAATTATAATTTATCTCATAAGGATTGATAAAATAATGGTTTTTTCTTAATTAAAGAATTTAAAAGAATAACATTTTGAAAACGTTTATATTTATATACATAAAAGACATTTAGATAAAAATAATTAAAATATATAAACGAACACTTTTGTAATTTTGAGGTTGTTTTCACAAAAAATAAAAATGTTTAATTAAAATGTTTTGGTTCTAACATATAGAGAAATGTATGTCCCAATTGTTTTTTTTACTTGGGTATTTATAATTATGAATTCACTCTCATGACACTAAAATTCATTTTCTAATAATATATCCTCTTTTGTTAAAAAAATATATCACCAATCTTGAAATAGTAATACATTAAAATAGTACTATTTTAAATTTTTGTTCTAAATTTAACAGTTTAAATTTCAAAATTCTAAAAATAACACAAATTATTTTCTAAAAATACATATTTATCATAAATAAATTATAAATATAATTAAAATATTATATTTAAGTTATTTTTTTAATTTAGCGTTTAATGTTTCTTTATTAAAAATAAATTTTAAGATATTTTAATACTAAATTTGTAATACTTTTGCAAATTTAAATTAATGATGTTATATTTGTAACAAAAACTTAAAAAATATTATTTTTGTAAATCGTCCATTTTGAAATTACGTTGAATTATACAAATTTAATAATGTTTTTTAAAGATATACTTCAAAACAATCAATTGTACATTCGTATCATAGCATTAAATTAAAAATAAATTTACATTCGTATAAAAATGTTTAACATTTTCTTACATTCATGCATCACAAACTTTTCTAAAAAAATTAGGATACCTGTTTTAGTATATTTCTAGAAATATTGAAATAGTTTGTGATTGTTTATGGACTTAACTTTATGTTACCAGTTTTGGCAAAGAGAGGTTGTGAGTTTGCAGCAACAACTCCATTATCTAAAAGAATGCCACAGGTTAGACTGTCCCATAAAAACAAGAACATGAATTTAATATCATATATAAGATAATTTACGTCAACCAAATGGAAAAGTAAAATAATATGGTAATTTACTGCAATTTAATTTGGGTCGGTTTGATTCCACTAGTTTCTTCTTTGTTTTTATTTTTATTTTTGCTAGAAATAAATCTTTTTTTTTTGTTTAAGCATCAAGAAATTTTTTTGTTAATTATATATAGGTAATTTTTTCAATTAACAAGTTTTAAATTTTTTGTTCCAATATGTCACAATTAGTTTAAATTTATAATAATACCACAATGCAAAATTAAAATACATTGAAACTTATTTTCAATAGAAAATGTATAAACTATAATTTCAAAAAAAGAACTCAAATATAATATTTTAAATTTATTTATAATTTATTAAAGTAAATAGTTATTCTTATATAATAAATTATGCTATTTTTGAATTTTAATTTTATTATAGTAGATCTAAAAAAATATTTAAAAATATTATTTTATGGTATTATTTCAAATTACTATATTTTAAAAGAGCTATGCCAATTTATACAGTTATATTCTTCTTGAAGGTATCAATTGCTAAAAAAACCAATGAAAGTATAAAACAAGTTGTTTAAATAAATTATAACTTGAAAAATGAAATTATTTTGAGTAATATCATAAAATAGTATATTTTTAAATTTTTATTTTAAATTTAGCACTCTGAACTTAAAATTCCGAAAATAAAATAAAATTTTCTTTGAAAATATATATTTTTCATAAATACATTATAAATATAATTTAAATATTATATTTGATTTTATTTTTAATTTAAGAATTAATTTTTTTATTACAAAATTTTTTAAAGGCATTTTAATATTAAATTTATGATATTTTTGAAAATTTAAATTAATAATATTATATTTAGAAGAAAAAATTAAAATAAACCTAATTTGTCAATTGTTCTATTATTTTTCCTCGCAAAGCGTTATAAACTTTAAAATAAATGTAGGAAACTAATTGGAGAAGAACTTTCTGGAATGAATGCTAATGATCTACAAAATCTTGAAGATAAGTTAGTAACAAGTCTCAAAGGTATTCGTCTAAAAAAGGTACATATGAATATATCACTTTCTTACAAAAATATATACATTTTAGACAAAAATAATTATTCTTAAAGTATAGGTTATGTCAAATTTTAATTAATTGATGTAGGACCAACTTTTGGCAAATCAAATAAGAGAACTCAATCGTAAGGTTTGTTAACTAAAAATATCAAAATAAGATCTTTCAAAATGATATGAAAATAGATAATTTATTTGTTAACCAATCATGTTTGATTCTATCACAGGGAGAATTCATCCAAAAAGAGAATCAAGAACTGCATAGTATGGTAGATATTATGCGTAAAGAAAATATTAAATTACAAAAGAAGGTAATACAATAAATTTTATATAGAATAATTCTTTAAAATAGTATTTTTTAACAAAATAAATTCTAAAATTAATATCATTAGTTTAAATATCCATTAATACACACAAAATCTAAAATTAAAATATATTAAAACTTTTGTTAATGGTAAAAATTTAAACTAAAAAAAACTCAAATATAATGTTTTAAGTTTCTATATAATTTATTTACAGTAAATAAATATTTTTATATAATTATTTATGCTATTTTTGAAATTTTAATTTATAGTGGTAGTTAGATTTGGAACAAAAATTTTAAAAAAGAGTAATACCCTAAAATAGCTTTTTTAATTTTTGTTTCAAATTTAGAATTTTAAACTTAAAATTCCAAAAAGAGAAATTATTTTATAAAAACATATATATTTACTATAGTTAAATTATAAATAAAATTAAAATAATATGTTTGGGTTTTTCTAATTTAGAATTTGATTTTTATTTATTAAAAATAAGTTTAAGGCATTTTAATATTAAATTCATATTATTTTTGAAATTTAAACTAATTGTGCTATATTTGCAACAAAAACTTAAAATAAAACTATTTTGTCAATTGTCCTTTAAAAATGTTATTTTACAATATTTTTTTTTATTTATATACATATATAAATACAAAAGAAGAATTAATTCGAACTAAAAAGAATAAATAATTGTAATGTTAGGTTCATGGAAGTATAAATGTGATTGAAGGCAATTCAAATGGAAAGGAAATATGTGCATTGGTACAACTTCAAAGCATACAAATACAAACTCCTAAAGACAAATCAATAAAATTAGGGTAAGCTTTCTAAGTTATTACATTTATTCAAGCTTATAATTACTAATTCGTTTTAATATTTGAATTAGGTTACAACTTCCCTAGCAAAAACAGTTGGATAAACGATCGATATACAAATTAGATCGTTTTTATGATGACTATTTTTATGGTGTTTGTATATGATTTTTCTTTCTAAAATTACTTTTTAATGGAGTTATTTGACTTTGTACATCATTAAATAAAGATGTAATGTGAGTAACAAATATGCACAAGATATTATTTTACTTTTTTTTATTTGGTTGATATTAAGAAATATGAATGTAATTCGTATTTACAAATTCAAGGAAATTTATTGGTAATTTTGTAGTTTTATTCAATTTATTTGTCAAAATTCACAATCACTAAATCATTTTTTACAAAACATATAATTTTTTTTATCACTATATAACATGAAATATTGTAAAAAAACTAAGATTTTTTTGTAAAATTTACAGTTTTCATATGAAACTTACTTTATTTTGAATCGATAACAACTTTTTTAAAATTCGATTAATTCACAGAGAAATCGACTACTTCTTCGATATCTCCTACATGAAAGATATAATTTAACATTAATTTTTCAAAACAATTAAAATAATTCATAAATGAAATCAAATTTAAAAGAGTAAAAGAGAAAAAACCTGAAATAATTGTCATTCTAATTACAAGGTTTAAACTTGAAGCCAAAGAAACCATAGCATAACCAAAAACAATGATTGATTGTTGAGAAAAAAGCTCATATTTGAGCCACGAAAATAAAACTACAAACTTGTTATATTAAAAAAAGATATTTTAGGGTTTGTGATCATCAAACCAAGCAGAATCAAGGACAAACTAAATCAATCCATTAGCCTTGTTCAATTCAGGTGAAAAGCAAGATCAACTGGTATAGTCCAACGATCACTTGTAATACATTTTTATCTCAATCAGAACACGTTTCGAATTGGAATTTGTCTAGTTATGTTGGAGTTTAGACAAAGTAATTGTTCAATATACAGATCAATTGATTTCCAATTTTGTTAGCACAAGGCTTGATGCTAAAACAAATGGAAGATGTGCAAAGAGTTTGAGTTCTATGCGGGAAGATTAAAATGGCTGATGTGACATAATTTCATTTAAAATAAGTTAACAAGGTTTGTGCAAGGAAAAAGGATTTCCAAATAAGGCAAGTGTTATGGTATGAATATTACAAACATTTATTTAGGAATTAGAAATCGTAGAGTCAGACGAGTATATAAACATTGTACTAGTTGACTGCTAGGGTTGTCGGTTTTGAACAGAAAAACAAGAAGCGTGGATTGCGATGACACACGTTTTTGGTGAGTGAACAAAAAGTGAACATAACTATTGTTGTGTGTGTGAGTTTTGGTAGCTTATGAATTGGTCGGTCGCATGTTAAGTGTTAAAGAGTTCGTAATTTGATTAAACACTTTTGTAAAACTGTGTTTAAACGATTTTTAATGAGATTTATGTTTGTTATACAAAGTTATTGGTATTCTCTATATTATAATCTTTTCAATTGGTATCAGAGTAGGTCATCTACCATAAATCTGAGATTTATTAATAGGTTGAGGTCTTGTGGAAGAGTATGGAGACGCCAAAAGAACTTATAGATGTGCAAAAGCCATTGGTG
Source organism: Pugionium cornutum (assembly GCA_018901935.1). Taxonomy (NCBI): domain Eukaryota; kingdom Viridiplantae; phylum Streptophyta; class Magnoliopsida; order Brassicales; family Brassicaceae; genus Pugionium; species Pugionium cornutum. The sequence continues at coordinate 35,104,482 of CM032160.1, read as the reverse complement.
TTAGATGAGAATAATTTTGGACACTGAAAGGTGCGCATGCAACAGAGAATTCAAAGAATAGATGAAAATACATGGACATCAGTAAAAGTTACTGCCGTACCGCTTGTGAGATTGATAATCTTACATCATGTTCTAAGTCAATATGTTTCGTCCTTGTATAAAACACTGGATTATTTTCTAACTTAATAGCACTTTAATTATCTTCGTGGATTACAACTTGCTTATTAATTGGCTCAAACAAATCCTCAATAAGTTTACAAAGCCATACACACTTTTGAGTTACTAATGTTGAAGCTTTATACTCTGCTTCGGTAGTAGACAACGACATTGTTGCCTGATTTTTGCTACACCATGAAACACATGAAACCACATAAAAACACATAACCTGAAGTTAATTTTTGGTCATCTTAATCTCCACCAAAGTCATCATTCGTGAATCCATATAGACAAATTTTATCATTGTACTTGTACATCAATCCCATGCCAAGATTTTTCTTCACATACTTCAAGATCTTCTTTGTTGCCTGTAGATGTTGTTTCCTTGGTGATTGCATAAACTGATTTACAAAACCTACCGCGAAGGCAGTGTCAGGTCTTGTTATGGTTAAATATAAAAGACTTCCTACAAGATAGGTTGAGAATCAAGTAGTAGGGACCTTTCATCGCATCTAAGTTTTATGTTCACATCTATCAGAGTAGTGCGTGTTTTTCTTTCATGTATCCCAAAACTTCTGAACATCCTTTTTGCATAACTTTGTAGGCCAATGAATATTCCACTATTTACCTTTTCAACTTCCAAACCAAGAAAGCTATTTAGTTCACCTAACTTATTCATTTCAAACCTCACCGACATATCCTCTTATAGACGAGCAATTTCACCATCATCATTCCCAGTAATTATCATATCATCCAATAAAGAAAAACTATCACGTGGACATCTCCATTCTTTTTTAAGAATATATTCGAATCAGAATCTGATGGAACATAACCGCAAAAATGAAGGAACTGAGCAAGTTTTTCATACCAGACATGCGGAGTTTGTTTTAACTCATACACAACCTTTTTAAGCTTTCACATATAATCAGGAAATTCTCGTGATTTGAGACCAAGTGGTTGCACATATAATGTAGAAAATCATTATTCACGTCTAATTGCTATAACTTCCAACTAAAACTAGCAGCTAAAGATAAAAGTGAACGTATTGTTGTAATCTTTGCCACTTGACTTAAAATCTCATCATAATCTTCTCCATACTTTTGAGAGAAATTTTGAGCAATCAAACCTTGCATTAAGTCTGTCAATGCTCCCATCCGTTTTTTGCTTAATTAAATACATCCATTTACAAGAGACGAGTTGGACATCCTTGGGTTTTGGAACCAAATCCCTAGTTTTATTTTTCATGAGAACATTAATCTCTTCCTTCTTTGCGGTTCCCACTCGCTAACACCTTTTGCTTTGTCAAAATATGATGGCTCCTCTTCATCTAATGGAGCGGCAAAGTAGCATGAATAAGTAGTGAAAAAACTTTCATCTCTGAATCAATCAGGCCTAACAATATTCCTTTTACGTCTTTCATTTTCCATGGAATCATGATGTTCATCATCATCTTCCTCTTGATTTTTTCTCCCCCTTTCACCTTGCATCTCTTTTTTATGATTTATGCTTTCACTTGGCATTTGAAGAACGAAACCAACATGACAAGACACAATATACTTGTTTGTCTATAGATCCATACATCTCCCACCCCTTCTTTTGAAAAATTGCATTTCTTTTTCTTTGCCTGTTCCTCCAATTTGTTTCTTCGAGAGTCGAACACATGAACGTAGCAGACTGATCCAAATATTTTGAGATGTTTCATTGTTGGCTTCTTCCCATGAGCCATCTCGTTAGGAGTCTTCATATTATTTGGACTACATGGCATCCGACTGGTGACATATGTTGCACACCTCATACCTTCCGCCTATAAGGCTTTTGGAAAATTCTTGTCATGTAGTCAAATTCTACATGTCTCGCTTAAATTACGAATCTTCCTTTATGCTATTCCATTCTGCTGAGGCGTATATGGGCATGTAAATTCTCTTTTGATATCATGATTTCAGCAAAAAGAAAAAAAATCATTTGACATGAACTCTCCTCCATTATCCGTTTTTAGAATTTTGATCTTTTGACCCAATTCTCCTTCTACGATAATCTTGAATTCTTGAAATATTGAGAATACTTTCGACTTTTATTTCAAAAAGTATGTCCAAATGTACCGTAAAAAATAATCAACGTACAATAACATGTATTGAAACCATAAGAGAAGGTTGTTCTCGTATGACCATCAAATCACTATGGAACCTTTCCAACGGAGCACAAAATCGTGAAGTGGAACTTTCAAATGGAAGTCTATGTGATTTTTCATATTGACTTCATCTTGAATCTTCAACTTTGGGAGCCTATTAACCAAATTCTTATTTACCATCACCTTGAGTTTAATCATATGTATATGACCAAGCCTAGTATGCCATATAAGAGCATTATCATTGGCACTCATTTTTTCCACATAAGAGTTTGAGGCCGATAAAACATATAAATATCTAACCCGTGTTCCAGTGTGAACTACATCCGTCTTTAAATTTTGAATATATTTTTTAGAATCTAATGTCTTTGGATCAAACAAAACATAATTACCTAAGTCTAATACATTCACCATAGAGAGAAAGTTCTTTTTACTCCAGGAACATGGTACACATTCTTAAGAGTGATTAGGCTTCCATCATCTCCTTCAATAACAACCGTTCTTTCTTTCTTGACACGGTGACTTGAATTATCTGCAGTTATGATGGCTTCCTTTTTGTCATGATGTTGAAGACATGAAAGTAACTTCTCATCTCCAGTAATATGATGGCTACAACCAGAATCTACAATTCAATTATTTTCAAGAATTTTAGTTGTAGATGTATATGAAGATGCAATTTCTAGCATGAAACATTTTCCCCATTCTTCCTATTCAGTATGACCTTTTGATTCCACTATATTTGTTTCCTTTAGCTTAACTCGCAATCCTTTTCGAAGTGCCCAAGTTTCCCACAACGGTAGCATTTGAATCGTTTCTTATCTCCAGTAGAAGATTGTTCACGCTCGTCATTGTTTTTTACACACCATCATTCTTGGATTTAGCTTTAAAGCTTTATTTCCTCTGAGCTACAAAATCACTACCCAAATCTTCATGTATTTTAACTCCAACCATTTGTGTGGTTAGTGATTCTTGCGAGCCAACAAGTTTTCAAACTCCTCCAAGGAAGGTTTTGTAGCTCATCCTTGAACCGAAATTACAAACAATGTATAGCCAAGTCGTAAACCCTGAATAATAGACCGTTTTAACTGAGCTTATGAAATAGACTCTTTCGGATTAAAAGTATTAAGAACAAATATTTTTTACTTTGATGAAAAACTCTGATATTGAAGACTCCCTCTGCTTCGCATTCGCCAGCTCGTTCTCTACAATTGTAGACGAGCCTCGTTCTTCTTGTTGAACAACTTATCTAACGCTTGCCAAAAAGAGCTTGCGGATGTACACCTTGAGACATGTTCAAATACCTTCAAAGATATTGACCTCTTTAAGACAAACTCCGTCTTGGAATTTTTTCCGTGTCCACTCTTTTGTATTTTCTGTGGTTGAAGCATCTCCCCTTCGTGGTGTTGTGATACTACCCCCGACAACATCCCATAAGTTCTCGTTCACCAAGTATGACTCCATACATGACTTCCATAACTGATAGTTAGATTATGTTAAAATCTCCATTCCTAATCTAACAACACGACCTTCCAAACCCGAGCTCTCTTTAAACCCCGATCTTGATGAACACAAAATTAGAATGGTTCTCATACCATGTAGAGAAAACAACAATAGTGGTTTGCCTTACGAATATATTTATGGAAACTATGATTAACCTATTTTACCTTGTTTCATGTGTATATATATTGTATCATAAGAGATTAATGGAATTAAGAGATTTTCATAAACTTACATTGTATCAGAACAGTAATAGAATTAAACCTATTTTTTCTGCCGCAGCCTCCTCCCCTTCTCCTTTCTTCTTCTTTTCTCTTCTTCGTCTTTCACTTTGTTCACCCCTGTTTTTTTGTTTTTTTTTTGCAACAACCACTTCCTTTTCTTCATTATGTTCTACACCATCTCTTCTTTATCTTGTATTTCTTTGCTTCTCTAGTTTTATTCTGCGCCATTTTATCACAAATTCTCATCATCAAACACAATGCAATCCCCTAAAAATATGTCTCCGATGATGACGGGAACTCTGTCAAAAATAATTATCACTGGTACAACGACACTACTCAACATCAACATGACAAACATCACCAAACTCAACGCCACCAACTACTTCATGTGGAGCCGCCAGTTCATGCCTTGCTCGATGGATATAAACTCAGGTCGTACATCGATGATTCTAATCAGATTATGGAACAAACCATTGTCTCAGAAGGTGTGGCAATCCCGAATCCAGCTTTTAACCTTTGGAAATGGCAAGACAGTTAATCTTCAGTGCGCTACTTGGAGTAATCACAATATCAATTCAACCGATTCTCTCTCGAGAAAAAACCTCAGCTGATGTTTGGAGAAAACTTGCTGCCACATATGCCAAACCAAGTCGTGGTCATATCAAACAGTTGAAGCTATAACTTAAACAATGGACCAGAAGGAATCGGACAATTGATGAATACATTCAAGGACTCTTTACACGATTTGATTAACTCGCACTGCTTGGAAAAATGATTGATCATGAGGACCAAGTGGAGATCATTCTTGAAGGTTTAACTGAGGAATATAAACCGATTATATATCAAATTGGGAGTCGCGATACACCACCATCCATAACAGAGCTCCATGAAAAGCTGCTCAACCAAGAAGCAAAAATCATGTCAGCAATAACACAAATCTCGGGCCCAATAATGGCGAACTACATCAAGAACAAAACTCGCAATCCAAATCCTAGACCATACCAGCGACAACAGTAACAATGGCAGCTATACACGCACCAAAAACCACATGAAAGCAAAGGTCCTAGAAATTATCAAGGTCGCTGTCAGTTTTGCAGCATTTAAGGTCATTCGGCTAAGTGGTGTCCACAATTGCAGTCTCTCACCAAATTCAACAACACACCTCTACTGCCTAGACCATCATACCCAGCGGCACCATGGCAACCACGAGCAAATGTCGCTATGCACACATCTGCTCAGAATCCAAGCCCATGGATGTTTGATTCTAGAGCAACACACCACATTACATCGAATTTAAGCAATCTCTCTCTTCATCAAAACTACAATGGAGGTGAAGAAGTGATTCTTGGAAATGGATCCAAAATTCCCATTTCACAGATTGGTTCTACATTACTACCATCTTCTCTTAAGCCTTTGAATTTATGCGATGTGTTATATGCTCCTGATATACAGAAAAATTTAATTTTAGTATATCGATTATGCAAAACTAATCATGTTTCAGTTGAATTTTTTCCAACATACTTTCAAGTAAAGAACCTGTCCTCGGGGGCCCAATTGATCCAAAGACGTACTAGTGGAGAGCTCTATGAGTGGCCGGTTACAACCCAAAATACCCAACTCCACCTCACCTCCATAAACGCCAAAACAATGCTATCGAAATGGCATTCTCGCTTAGGACATCCATATTTTTCTACCCTTAAGACTATGATATCTCAGTTTTCTTTACCTATTTCTTCATCGTTGTCTCAAAAAAATTTCATGCAATGATTGTCTCATTAATAAAAGCCACAAACAACCATTTTCTGAATCATCTATCTCATCATCTCGTCCACTTCAAATCTTGTTCACTGATGTATGGACATTTCCATTACATTCTGTCGAAAACTTCAAATATTATGTTGTCTTTATAGACTACTTTACCTGATACACATGGTTTTACCCACTCAAATACAAATCCCAAGTTAAAGACACATTCATCCAATTTAAAGCCCTGGTAGAAAACATATTCCAACAAAAAATAGGCACTTTGTTTTCTCACAATATAGGAGAATACATTGCCTTACTGGAATTTCTCTCCTCCAGTAGAATCAACCATCTCACTTCGCCATCCCACACCCCAGAACATAATGGTTTAAGCAAAAGGAAGCATCGGCACATTATCGAAACAAGCCTAACACTTTTGACCCGTGCTTCTATACCAACCACATATTAGATTTATGCCTTCTCCACAGCTATTTTTCTCATCAACTGAATGGCCACCCCAAACCTCTCCTCAAAATTACCCTACCAAATAGTTTTCAGCATTATAATAACAAACTACTCCAAACTCAAAGTTTTTGGATGTCTCTGTTTTCCTTGGTTAAAACCTTACACAACACACAAACTAGAGCAAAAATCCCAACCATGTACCTTCCTTGGATATTCATTAGCACAAAGTGCTTACTTTTGTCTTGATATAGCAACCAACCAAGTCTACACCTTTAGACATGTCCACTTTGATGAATCCAAATTCCATTTTCTCAACTTACAAAAACCAACAAATAACACCACTACCTCAGCCACTCCAATTCCCACCCTCTTCATACTTCAACCAAACACGATCACCACACTCAATAGAGTTGCTCCACTAACATCCCGAGTCGTCTCTCCTTCACATACTACATCAACGACATCACCTCATACAACGAGTTCTAGAGAATAAAGTTCAACATTGCCTACTGCTGAACCAAATAATCCCTATGACTCACATGAGAAGCAACACCATAGTCGCAACACAACACCGCCAACCCAAGTATCATTGGCTCCGACCCAACAACCCAAGCAATCCCTGATCAACATCTAAACGTAGATCATGGCAATCAACATCAAATGAGGACTCGAGCAAAAGCTAGGATCACGAAACCAAATAAAAAAATACACACTCATCGCCTCAGCAACACCTACACATGTACTCACACCAAAAACGGTCACCAAAGCCTTGAAAAACGAAAACTGCAGGATGGTAGTGAGTTAAGAATTTGATGCACAAGTTAGAAACAAAACGTGGAATCTAGTACCTCCAACACCAACTCAAAATCTAGTGGAAAACAAGTGGATTTTCACAACAAAACATCATCCAGACGGATCACTAGATTGTTATAAAGTACGACTCGTGGCAAAAGGTTATCATCAACAACCTAGTGTTGACTACACAGAAACATTTAGCCCACTGATTAAGTCAGCAACCATCATATTAGTACTCAACATTGCTGTAACACGAAATTGGAGTATTCGACAGCTTGACGTCAACAACGCTTTCCTACAAAGAACATTAACAGAGGATGTCTTCATGCCTCAACCACAAGGTTTTATCGACCCCGATAAACCCCATCACCTTTGCCACCTCAAGAAGACCCTATATAGACTAAAACAGGCACCTCGTGCATGGTACCTTGAACTCAAACACTACCTCTTATGCGTCGGCTTCATAAACTCCTTGGAAGACACGTCGTTATTTATTCAACACAAAAGTACAAGTATAATCTACATATTAATCTATGTGGATGATATTATTGTTACAGGGAACAACAATGACCTTCTAGGCCAAACAATCCGGGATTTTGCTCAACGATTCTCAACAAAATACATGGGAGATCTATCTTACTTTCTTGGCATTGAAGTCACTCGCAACAATATGGGTATACACCTCTGCCAAAGAAAGTACACCTCAGATCTCCTACATCGAACGAACATGACCACATCAAAACCAATCAGCACACCGATGGCTACAACCTCAAGACTAACTCTCAACTCAGGAACACCATTGTAAAATTCAACGGATTTTAGAGAAGTAGTCGCTAGCCTACAATACCTATCATTCACAAGACCGGACATCTGCAGTTAATAGACTATCACAATTCATGCATTCACCAACAATGGAACATTGGCTAGCAGTGAAAAGAGTACTATGGTATCTTATTGGAACCATCAACCATGGAATTCATCTCCAATGCAAAAATACACATCAACTTCTTGCGTACTCCGATGCTGATTGGGCTGGTGACAACGATGATTTTGTATCCACCAATGCACATGTAATCTTTCTCGGCCAGGACCGCATCTTGTGGTCTTCAAAGAAACAGAAAGGAGTTGCACGTTCCTCAACCGAAACTGAATATAAGTTCATGGCAAACACCTCCGCAGAAGTATGTTGGATCACATCACTTCTCGCAGAGCTCCGTATTCACATTGACACGCCACTTGTTATCTATTGCGACAACATCCGAGCCAAATACCTCTGTGCCAATATTGTGTTTCTCACACGAATGAAACATGTTGCCCTCGATTACCACTTCATTCGCAACCAAATCCAATCCGGGAGTTTAAAAGTGTCACACATCTCCACCAAAGACCAATTTACGGATGTGTTAACTAAGCCATTGCCTTATGAACCATTCAAGAAACTCACGTACAAGATTGGAGTGACATCAACCCCTCCATCTTGAGGGAGGATCTTACGAATAGATTATGAAACTATGATTAACCTATTTTTCTTTGTCTCATGTGTATATTTTGTATCATAAGAGATTAATAAAATTAAGAGATTTTCATAAACCTACACTTTGCACTAACCCACCCTAATACCCGAGAAACCCGAACAACCTAAGAGAAAAACCTCCCTAAATATGAATAAAAACATGAAAAATCACTTAAAAGATAGTTGAAAACTCTTAAGAAATTTATAGGATATTTGAAAACTTACGAAAAAAAGACACTCTTACATTTATTTGATTTTAGTTGTTCAATTTGTTCTTGTTATTACAATGAGAGAATGAAAAGATAATTATAGGCTACAAAATTACAAAATATCTTTACAGCATTCTATAGAAAATTTTATACTAATATCTAAATAATTAAATATTAAAATTCTCTACAAACAATAATAAGGCATAATGATGTTTCTAGAAATATTCTCAAATTTAGACTTAATTTGGATTTTATCTAATTAATAAATTATTGGATCAAGAACATATAATTAAGGTTGACCCAAATCAAGTTTAATTTCAATAATAAAAATATAATCATTACATATCAATATAACAATAATTTCTGGAGATATTTTTTTATTTACAACACGTAACACTGAGCAAACGGAGCTATTCATCACTCTAATTAACCAGAATCAAACTATATATCCATGGCGATTTCTTACCGTTATTTTTTTTTAAAATATTTATTTAATATGAATCTACACGGTAATAATCTATGCTAGTTTTTGACTAGATTTTTTATTTTTGATAAAGATTTTGATCATATATAACATTTACATATTCAAGCTTAGATTGTTTTTATATGAATTTTGTATGAATATAATTAACTTATTCTCACTTAGATTTGTTATGATACATATATTGTATGTATATAATCAGTGCATGTTTTTTTCAAATATGTTTCGACACGAATTTTATCTAAGTTATTATATCATAAATTTATTAAGATTTCACCCATAAATGAAACTCGAACCTGGCATAAAATCCCTAATATATTATTTGAAAAACTTTTTAACACCGTAATCTTACCATGACGTGTTAATAACAAAAATGTCATGTCAACACCATAATGAGTTTCACCTTAAATATATAAAAGGGTTTAACTTACTATAATAATTACAATATATGCCACTGATATTAATTTGGTTAGAGAATCAATATATTTTATTCAACTAACCAAAAATAGTATTACATTTACAAAAACAATAATTTTTATTTCTGTAATTTTTAATATATTAATTTATAAATAATTTCAAATACATATAAATAGATTTAAGTTGTTATCTAATCTTTAATATATTATTTGAGAAATAATTTAAGAAAATAACTTTACTCTCAACGTTATTAACACAAATATCATACTTACGTTTCATCATTACGGTAAATTTCAAATAAATATATAAATAAGCTTACCTTATTCGAATAGTTATAATATATGTCATTGTTATTAATTTGGTTAGAGTATTAATATATTTTATTAAACTAACCAAAAAATACTATTAAATTCATAAAAATAATTATTTTTCTTTTCTTAATTTATATATACAAAATTAATGTTAAAATTACTTTTAAATAAAAGTTAAAATTATATAAATATTTAATTTATATTTACTTATAAAATATAATTTATAAATATTTTTCCCTATACATGGCGTGGATATAAATCTAGTAATATTATTAAATCATAATATTTTCATACGAAATTTATACATATATGATGTGAAACTTGGTTTTTCATAGAAAATTTATTCATAATTTTGATATATATGTTTGTTTTGAAATATTAATATAATAATATTAGACTCACTTTAATGTTGATTTAGATTCTAAAAATGAAACTTTTATCAATTTTCTTCAGTTGAATCTTCCATTCAACTAATACAAACATAATGCTCTATTAATAAATATTTTTAGTTCATGTTCTTGAAATTTGAATGTGTACAACTAATATCAATATTAATTATTGTGATGAAATACATCTATATTTTTGATGATTGATATAAATTACTGGATTTAAATATTACTTTATACACAAATTACATGAATTTTTGTGATATCAAATACACATAATATTTTCTATTATAATATGCTTTTTGTGAATTCAATTTTATATGTGCACAATTTTTCAGAGAGATGATTATAATATGATTTTTGCACAAAAAAAGTTTAACCAGAATTTTACATATAGATAATTATAATATGGGTTTTTCATAAAACAATCACATCATGCTTGTTTGTTCTGATCACAAAACTTGTACATAATTATTATATAATTTTATTTGATGAATTTATTGATTGATTGAAAATGTAGTTTAATGGCATGATACTAGTAATGTAGCGAATGATAATGATTGATTGACTTAGTTCATGTAAATAGTATATTTGTATCATCATTTTGATGATTTTACGATTGACCTTTTGACCATACAAAATTTATAAGTACTTTAGAAGAATCTTCAAAAAAAATGAATGATAACAAAATGTGATATTAGATGATGGTAATTATGAGTAGTTGACAAGACTTTAAATATGTATATAAGTATAACTCTAAACGTTTAGAATTATTGAAAGTTAATATTATATGAAAAAATATTACTAATGAAGAAATATTGGAGAACACATAGGAATATTGATGTCATGTAGACACAATACTATGAAAAAGAGATTTAAGAAATATTATGGACCTTTTTATCACTATGTTTGAATAAAACAATGAGTTATAGATGGAAACAAGCATAAGTGACGTCCAATTGATCATATTTCATTCGCTGAAACAAGTGTAACATGTGACGGATGTATTTATTACGGTGAGTAAATGCTCTGTACTCTTTTTCATTTAACTATGTTTTTTCTATTGAGTTTTACTGATAAATTTTTTAATGAATTAATATTTTATTTAGAATAATTCCATAAAATAACATATTTTAAAATTTTTATTGTAAAAATAGCATCATTTGATTAAATTTCTAATAATATTACAAATTTAAGATTAAAATGGATTAAAACTATATTTTACTAAAAAAATTAAATTTTAAATTGGAAAAAATGAACCTAAATATAATATTTTAAATATGTATAATTTATTTAAAGTAAATAAATATTTTTATATAATTATTTGTGTTATTTTGGAATTTTAATTTTATAATACTAGATTTGGAAGAAAAATTTAAAAATATGTTATTTTAGGGTATTACTCTTTTATTTACATTATAATATCCCTAATATATTATTTGAGAAATATTTTAAGAAAATAATTTCATCCTAACATGTTATTAATAGAAATGACATGTTGACGTGTTATAACCATAATGAATTTTAAAAAATATATATATATATAAATAGGTTTAAATTACTAAAATAATTATAATATATGTCATTATTATTAATTTGCTTAGATAATCAATATATTTTATTAAACTAACCAAAAATACTATTAAATTCATAAAATATAATTCTTTTTATTTTTTTAATTTACATATACAAAAATTAATATTAAAAATAATTTTAAATAAAAAAATTATATAAATATCTAATTTATCTTTATTAATAAATAATATTATATAATTAGCAAATATTTTCCCACGTACGCATGAGTTTAAATCTAATATTTTATTATAATGGATATCCAAATAGTAGTGTTATGAATCATTAAATGGATGTCCATTATACACATATCTTCTAAAATATTATAGATTCTAGATATATTGTAATATAAAGTTAATTATATTTCTAAATTTTTTTAGTTATGTAAAATCATGTATATGGAGAAATGTAAGCATCACCGATTAATACAAGAATAATTTCATTAATAATCTTGACATATTTTTTTACAAGAGTATAATAATTTTGAAGAAATATAAGATTCAAATTACTATATTAATTATAATAACACAATTCCTATGAATTTGGTTATAAAATCAAATATATTTAACTAGACTAACTAAAAATAAATTATTAATTTCAAAACTTTTAACTAAGCTAACTATGAAAAATATTTACATTATTTTATTCTGAGAAAATAAATTATATAAATCTTAGATTTTTACTGTAAACTTTAAAACTAATGGAGTATAAATATATTGTATAATATTTATAACTATTTTTTATTTAATTAAAAACAATTATATGGATAAAACCTATTTGTATATATAATCATAAAACATTTAAATAAATAAAATAATAGAAAATTTTCTAAAATAATATTATTTTAGATTTTTGTTACAAATTTAACATCATTAGTTTCAATTTCTAAAAATATCATAAATTTAATATACTTATGTTCTTAATAAAAATAATATAAATTTTAAATTAAAAACAAAAGAACTCAAAGAGTGTTTTAATTTAATTTCTAGTTTATTTATGATAAAGAAATAAATCTTAAATTTTTACTCTAAAATTTTAAAAATAATGGAGTATAAATATGTTTTATAATAACTATTTTTATTTAATTAAAATATTATTTATTATATGGATAAAAACTTACTTTTATATATAATCATAAAGTTAAATAATATAAAATAATAAAAAATCTCCAAAATAATATTTTTTGAATTTTTGTTCCAAATTGAACATCGTTAGTTTAAATTTCTAAAAAATTTATAAATTTAATATGAATATATTCTTAACAAAAATAAGATAAATCTTATATTAAAAACAAAAGAACTCAAAAAGTGTTTTAATTTAATTTCTAGTTTGAATAAATATTTTTACTGTGATATTTTGAAATTTTAATTTGTACAATGTATTATTTTATAATATTATTAGAAAATAATTATTACATTAATGAAGAAAAATAAATGCACAAACAAATTTCGAATTTCATACATGAAGAAAAAAAATTTTTGTTTGCATTATGTTTATTACTAATCATTTTGTTTCGCATCATTTATTTTGTTCCCGTGAATATTCAGAGACGGTGGCGCCCATAGGAACTGCGCGTGCAACACCTACGTTACATAGTTTTGACACAAGCTAGACTGGTCAAACCACAAGCCATCGTTTCTTTATATTTCCGCCTAATCAATCAAACGGCTCCCACAGAAAACTACTTTCCTCCATTTATTTTTTGCATGTCTCTCTCTCTCTCTCTCCCACAACAATTATTAATATCGACGCATACATTCAACAATCTGCAATATCAAGAACGAAAATAATCAAAACCTTACAAAATTCTTTGTACTTCAAAGATCTTCTGAGCCATCATCAATGGCGCCATCAGCTGCAATGCTCATACTCTCACATCCTATAGTTAACCACAAAACGAAGTTTCATTCTACGTCATCGCCATCCGTTAAGCCAACACGTGTCTTCGATATTCTTTTGCCATGGAAGTCATCGGACGGTGAGGATCGTTCAACGGTTGGTCTCGGCCGGTTATTTGGTGATCCCGGTACATTGGAGAAACGGTTTCAAGAAGCTCTTGAACTTAGCTGCTGGTGATTTATGAAATTGTAATTATGTCTCTTATTATTGTCGTGTTAATGGAAATTATGTAAAAATTAATGGTTGATTATTATAATAACAAAGAACTAAAACTATATAAAAATCGTATCATGTCTTATTTCACCATCAATATAAGCAGTTGGGTAACTACAATTGTCTAAACTTTATTTTAACCTTTCGTTTTTTTAGATGTGGACAAATAATCCAAAGCAAAACCAAACAAAAAAATAGATTTCGGTTGGTATTCGGTTATAAAAAAAATAATTGAACATATATTATTTTGAAAATTCATGGTTATTAGTTACTAATCAAAACCGAATCAAAAACGGAATAATATCCGAAAAACTGAATTATTTTCAGTTATCTAAAATATTTTTGGTTATCTAAAATATTTTTGGATATTTTGATTTTTTGGTAATTTTTTTGTTAGTTTTGTTATTTTCAATTATTTTTTGGTTATTTTTTGTTATTTTTAGTTATTTTTGATTATTTTTTAGTTATTTTTTGGTTATTTTCGATTATTTCGGTTATCTCTAATATATTATTTGAGAAACTTTTTATCACAGTAACCTTACTCTGACGTGTTAATAACAAAAATACCAGCTGACGTGTCAACACCACAGCGAATTTCAATTTAAATATATAAAAAGGTTTAAGTTACTAGAATAATTACAATACATGTCATTGATATTAATTTGGTTAGTAAATAGATATATTTAATTCAACTAATCCAAAAATACTATTACATTTGCAAAGACAATAATTTTTATTTTTTTTAAATTTTTTATATGTTAATTTATAAATAATTTTAAATAGATATAAATAGATTTAAGTTAGTACCGTAATTCCTAATATATTATTTGAGAAACATTTTAAGAAAATAATCTTACTCTGACGTGTTATTAACAGAAATATCATAATAACATATCATCACTATAGTAAATTTCAAATCAATATACAAATAAGTTTAACTTATTAGAATACAATATATATCATTGTTATTAATTTAGTTAGACAATTAATATATTTTATTAGACCAACCAAAAAATATTATTAAATTCATAAAAATAATTATTTTCATTTCTTGATTTATATACATATTAATGTTAAAACTAATTTTAAATAAAAGTTAAAATTATATAAATATTTAATTTATATTTATTAATAAAATATAATTTTTGAATATTTTTTCCACGCATGGCGTGGGTATAAATCTAGTTTCAATTATTTTAAGTTATCCATATTATTGATCGTTATTTTTTTGGTTTTTAAATTTAATAATCGAATTGACCGTAATCGAACCGACCGAACCGAAATATAAAAATAACTGAATGATCCATAATTTTACTACCAAAAAAACTGAAACAAAAAATAACCGACCAAAACTGAACCGAATATCCGAACACCTACGTTTTTTATATCTCGGGCTTTCCCAATTGTAACAAAAACCTAAACCGACGAACCAGTAAATCAAATACCAGTTCCGGTTCAATTAGTCTTTCGGTTTAAGTGCACAAATCAACACTTCTGGAAATTGGACCAACATGTTGAAGAAGACTAGACTTTGACAAGATCCCGTGATCGGAGATTTCAGTAATCTGCTTCTGAATTTTCGATCTCAGTTTGGATCGTTGAGCATATGGACTCGTCGGAGATCGAAGTGGTGCCTCTCAATTCTGAGCCTCATCAAAACCCTACCGAATCGCCAACCATCACAGACGTCTTCTCCGCCTCTGCTTATGGCGATCTCCACCAGCTTAAGCGTTTCGTCGAACATGATGGTTCTTCTGTTTCTCTTCCCGACGCTAATGGCTACTACGCTCTTCAATGGGCTGCGCTAAACAATTCACTCGACGTTGCTCAATACATCATCGAGGTACGCACACTAGCTCGTTGCTGAAAGTTCCTCTCCTGAGACCATTGTGATTGCATCCTTTACTTCTTGGCTTTCTTTAATTACTTTCCGTATATATTTTCCTTCCAGCTAAATTTTTGCAGGCTGTTCTTATTTCATCAAATCTTTGAACTCTTCCTTCTTGATTTTATCTGTGTATTAATGGATTTGATTTTGGATATCTGCAGCACGGTGGCGATGTTAACGCAGCTGATAATATACAGCAGACACCATTACATTGGGCAGCGGTAAAGAGCTCCATTGATGTAGCAGACCTTCTACTGCAGAATGGAGCTCGAGTTGAGGCCGCTGATGTGAATGGGTTCAGGGTAAATATTTTTTTCTTTTTTCCTCCTTGAGTTTCTGTTTCCGTTCTTAGTGGAAAGTAATGCGTAGTGTCTGCAAATATTTGTAATAGGTAGAGTGAATGGATCAGAATTTAAAAGTTTGGGTCATGCTAGTTGCTTCCGTTAGCGGCTATAAATTAGCTAACTGAACTTTGGTCATACACTTCAGATTAGCTATTCACTACCTTACAACATGTTTTCTGTGTAGGCAGTGCATGTTGCTTCTCAATATGGACAGACAGCCTTCTTAAATCACATTATTGTGAACTATGCAGCTGACTATAACGCAATAGATAATGAAGGGAGGAGTCCGCTACATTGGTACGGCTACTCAAGAAATTAATGGATGCATACAGTGTGTGTATTGCCTTTAACTTTGCTTAATTTATTTGGAAAAGGGTGGACTATTTCTGGGCATTCTGTTTTACCCATCAGCACTGAATCGTTAGCTCTTTTTAAGTTATTTATCATAAATGTCCAGTACAGATGTTAGGAATTGATTATTTTTTTGGCTGCCTTTGAACCATCTGCTGTGCGTCTTTTTGATATTTTGATACAATGATTCGCACACGTTATTTCGTCACATAGAAGGGAACATATCAAAGACTTGATGTATCCGTGTTTTTGGTTTTCTTTGTTTTAAATTGCACTTGGTACTCTGTTACTTATCATTTGAAAATTCATGAAAACTACCGTGAACTGTATATTTTTCCATGTTTGTACGACTCAGGGCTGCTTACAATGGATTCACAGATACAATCCGTTTACTTCTCTTCCGGGATGCATGTCAAAATAGACAAGACAATACAGGCAATCCCGAAACTCTCAGTCCTTGCGTTTAACTGTATCTCTGTTTCGTTCTTTCGTTTAACTGTACAAATCTGTTTCGTTGATGAAATCATTTTCCTTCTCTGATTGTCTGCTCTAGAATTTAAAAAGAATGTCTAACTATCGACTTATGGAGGTTATGTGATCTATGATTGATATCTTCCTGTATTAAGCTTTCACTTTTCTTAGATGTGTAAACATTTCTCTACCTTATGATTTGTAAAGATAAGTGCAAAAACGGATGATATTTTTGTGAATTCTAATTGTTAAACTGGTAGATTTGTATATGAAGGGATTGTTATAGCATTCCAGCCTGTTCTAGTCTTAGAAAAGTGCAGATTGCTGATATCCTGATGTATATTTTACTATATTTTTGATCCAGTATTCTTACATTATTCACTTTTCTGATCAGGCTGCACGCCATTGCACTGGGCCGTGATTAAGGAAAATGTTGAGGCTTGTAGTCTGCTAGTTCATGCTGGAACCAAGGAGGAACTCGTATTGAAAGATAACACAGGATCCACGCCACTTAAGCTTGCAACTGATAAAGGTCACAGGCAGCTCGCTCTTTTCCTTGTACGTAATGTTTAGTGTTGCTTGCTACCATTCTAACATCAGTCGAAAGAACATGTGTTTTTTTGTTCTTAGTTGTTCAGAAAAGGCTTTTTCAAACTTGGTTTCTGAATGCGGCATTTTGTGCTCGTTCTTTCCGTCAATTAATAACTCCCTCTTGTTTCATTTTCATTGCCATTCGAAATAGGTTTATAAGGATATTTACAAAATATTTCCAGCAAAATATCCTTTCAAAAATGTCTGTAATTGTGCATTTACAAACAATTTAAAAAACAATACCGTTGAACATATGATTTTTGAAACGCATATCGTGGTAACTTATAACTGTACACTTACTATATAAGCTTTTAATGCCTAAAAGAAGGCGATATTGTGAAATTTACTGTTTCTTATGCATTCTGACCAAGTTTTTTCGTTCTCTTGGCTCTGATTTTCGGATATAGTGAATCATCATTGGAATAGAAAATATTCTACAGTCTGTTTTAGGGCCAAGGTAGCTTTTAGTTCTAACAATATGAGAGCTGTCTGTCTTAGGGCCACATTAGGCTTGATAATAGCGGTACATTTTTTTCAAAGTTGTGGTTAGGGACTGTTTTTCCTTCACACTTGAAATGATATGTTTTTTTTGAGAATCAGCTTTTGATATTTTCCAGTCGAAGGCAATGCAAACTCAGAGAAATAGTGTCGTAGACAAGATCTTCTGTGGAAAATTGAAAGAGACAAGTTATGCTCCTATGTTGTTCTTCTTAATAGTCACTCTTATGGTCCTCTTCTTCACATCCATTATTGCAGGTGAATAACTTCAGCAACAAAATGAGTAGTATGTGTTTTTTTACTAATGGAGTTATATTATTCTTCCTGACATTTTGCATGTGCAGCTTCTAATCTCCCAAAGATAACAGCTATCGTTGGACTGTGGGCATGGTTCGGTCTTTCATGTGGTGTCGGCTCACTGATAGCATTCCGTCGTTGTAGCAGGTATCCTTATTGTAACTATACTCTATTAGCCATCACCAATGTCATCTGAAGTTTTGTGCATAATTGTAGTTTGGTTTAGTTAAATTTAATGGAGTGGAATTAATTAATATAGCTTCCTGAAAGAGCGTATTTCTTCTAAATATTCTACACTAAGAGATGAGGCAGACATGTGAGGTTGTAACTATTATATTAGGCCTGCATGCACTTTATAGTGTGTCGGATAGTGGTGTAATGTTATTGGAGTGATAATAAATTAGTTCTGTTTTGTACAGCAAAGATCCCGGGTATGTCAAAAGATCCAATGAAGTTGACGGCCATCAGACTGCCAACGTATGCTAAACTTCCTTCTCATGTTTCTATGTGTTGAGAAATGCAAACATTTCGCATAAAACTGTCAATCTGGTCAATTGTGCTGGCAATTTGGCGTGCAGTCTATTTTATATATATACAGAATCAATGTGCAGTTACTTTAGTTTTTCATCTGGAAGCTGCAAGAACTGATTTAAGGTAGAGACCAATTCACATAGGTTGTTTTCCTGCAAGGTTTGATTCACATATTATCTTTCGGTGATTGCAGGAGCCTTTGATTGATATCAATTTCAACAGCCCCTCATGGAAAGGAAACTGGTCCCAACTCTGCCCCACTTGCAAGGTATTCCTTGGAAGCCGTTTCTCAGATAGTAATCGGCAATATCTTTATTTTGTAACTACTATTATCGCGTTTCTTCAGATAATTAGACCGGTGCGATCTAAGCACTGTCCCACTTGTAAGCACTGCGTTGAGCAGTTTGACCATCACTGCCCCTGGATTTCCAACTGTGTTGGTAAGGTAAGAGGTTTTATTTTCCGATATAAGTCTCTCTGACATGTTGTTTTTTCAAAATAATCGGAACTGTTATTGCAGTGACATGATGAAACTTCCTTTTAGGCATAAATATTCTTCCGAAGAAGTTATTTGGTTAACATTGTGTTTATACCATTACTACTCATGTCGCAGAAAAATAAACGCGACTTCTTAGTCTTTGTTATCATGGGAGCTTTAACATCATTCGTTGGTGGCACAACAGCTGTTCATAGTACGTTACTGACACAACTCTCCCTCACAATCCTGCCATTAGTTTAACGTTCTGTGTTAAAGCATTTGTTTCTGCAACAGGATTATGGAGAAGCATCCCACACCCCAGAGCATCATGGATTCAACACATAGTCATTGAACATCCCGGTGCTGCTGTGTTTCTGTTTTTCGACTTACTTATTTTCATTGCGACAATGACATTGACCATCTCACAGGCGTATATGGTTAGGAAGTTTCAGTTAAAGTAAAGAATTGGCTCTCTCCTCTCTTACAAAACATGATTGTATAACAGTTTTCGCTTTCTGATCCAGATAGCTCGGAATATTACAACAAACGAATTATGGAACTCGAAAAGATTCAGTTACTTGCAGGGGACTGATGGAAGATTCTACAACCCTTATAACCGCGGCTGGCGAAGAAACTGCACCGATTTCTTGGTTAATGGCTACACCAGAGACGACGAGGTTGTCCCGTCTTCAATTCTCTGAATCACATTTACATACATCTCTTCTCCACATTTTTTTTTACATGCATAAACATCTGAATCATGTCCTGTGTGTGTATGTGGATATCTCCTCTGCAGTTGATATGTTGCTTACCTGATTGATTAGCAATAGTAAGTCTTGACATGTCTTATTTATCGACTTTAACACGTATGAGTCAAAGGGAAAGAAACCTTTGATAACAAAGTAGTGATTTGTAATCTTTGCAAACGCATACGGATCAAATTCAAAGGCTTTTAAGAAAGAGTTAAACAGATAAGTTAATTCAAAATAAGGTTATTAAAACTAAGCCGTTTTTATCACTAACAAAATAATGTAAACTAGGTGATCTATCCGAATATAGTGGCGGTTTGTATGCGAAAGTAAAATAATTATTAAATAAATATAATTTAATTTATAAAATATATTATAATTATTTATAAAATATTATTATTTGAAATTTAAAATCCTATTATATCTAATAAAAATTAATTATTAATTTTAAGATAATGGTAATTTTATTTTCTTGAATGATTTGATAATTTTTATGCAAAATAAATTTAATATCTCTAATTTATTATTTGAGAAATATTTTTAAAAAATAATCTTATTTTGCATGTTATTAACAAAAATACTACGTTAACACGTCACCACCACTTTAAAATAAACATATTAATGAGTTTAATTTATTACAATAATTATAATATATATCATCGGTATTAATTTGGTTAACCAATCAATATATTTTATTAAATTAATCAAAAATATTATTAAATTCATAAAAATAATTATTTATTCCTTTAATTTACATATATAATTATTTATAAATAATTCCAAATAAATATATAAATAGATTTAACTTATTAGAACCATTACAATATATTCTACTGCTATTAATTTATTTAAAAAATTAATATATTTTACTATATGATCACTGACATATGTAATTTATTTAAATTATATAAAAAATTTTTGAATTCAACGACATAATAATATATATAATTCATAATATATTATATATAATATTTAAAATATTTATGTATTATTGTTTATATTCAAAATATTTAAAAAATAATTATGTAAATATTTAATTTATATTTATTAAACAATTAATTAATTATAATATACATATAGTTTTCCCTGCGCAAGGCTCGGGACTAAATCTAGTATTGTAGATTAGGAAGTGTAAAGGTTACAAAATATCACTTTCTTAAGTTTTTGTTCCAAACATATTACAATTGTTTAAATTTTCAATGATAGCAAAATTTAATTTTAAAATACATTAAAATATTATTTAAAAAAAAATCCTAAATTAGAAAAAAATCAAATATAATTTTTTAAGTTTATGTATAATTTATTTATAGTAAATAAATATTTTTATATAATTATTTGTGCTATTTTTTGTAATTTTAATTTTAGAATGCTAGATTTGGAATAAAAACTTTAAAAAGTGGTATTTTAAGGTATTACTCGAGTGGTGGTTAATTAGTAAAATTACTTTGTGTCATTTTTCATGAACTCCAAACTTATGTGTTATTTTATCATTAATTTTAATTTTATTTGTTAATTTCTTATTAATTTTAGTTTTATGTATCAATTTCTACAATAATTAAAAGTAAACATTTCATTCTTTTATTTTCTCATAAATTAATCAATAATACAATAAAATGTATGCATGATTAAATTTTCTATTTTAATTTTTATATTACGCAAAAATTAACAAATTCAATCCAAAAAACTGAGATTAAAATTTTATAAAAAATTATAATAGTTTTTAGGATTGAAATTTCTACTTTTAGAAAATTTTAATCAAATAATTAAATGGGTAATTCTCTAAAATAATATATTTTAAGTTTTTGTTTCAAAAATAGCATAATTAATTTAAACTTCTGATAATAGCATAATTTTAAAATTAAAATAAATTAAAATTTTATCTTAATAAAAAAAACTAAACTTTAAATTGCAAAATGGAACTCAAAAAATATAATTTTATGTTTATATATAATTTATTTAAAGTAAATAAATATTTTCATATAATTATTTTTGTTATTTTTAAAATTTTAATTTTAAGGTGCTAGATCTATAACAAAAACTTTAAAATGCTCTATTTTAGCCTATTATTATAGTTAAATTACATAATTATTTATATATCAAATTTTTATGTTAATAATAAATTTTAAATTAAATAATATATATATTATTAACTAGCATATAATTTTTAGTTATCTTTTTTTTTAATAACTCATAACGTACATACAGTGAAGGGTGGTCAGCTAGTATTTATATAAAGTAATTTAGATGGATAAATTAGATATTTAGTATACAATATTTTAGATTATTAATTAGACATTTAGTATAGGAAATTTTAAATTATTTACTTTTCCAATATATTCGAGTAATAACTTAAAATAGTATATTTTTAAGTTTTTATTTTAAAATTTAACATTGTAAATTTAAAATTTTAAAAGATCAAAAATTAGTTTTTAAAAATATATATTTATCATAAATAACTTATAAATATAATTAAAATATTATATTGAGATTTTTTTTCAAATTTTGAATTTAATTTTTCTTATTAAAAATATTTTAAAATATTTTAATATTAATTTTTTGAAAATTTAAATTAAAAATATCATATTTACAATAAAAACTTAAAAATGCTATTTTATAAATTACCCAATTATGTTAGTTGCTTAATTTTTGGTTTGAGGTGTCAAGCCGTTGTCTAAACTCTAATCAATTAACAAAAAAAAGTTACATAATTATATTCCCTAATTCATTTCAGTAATATCATAATCCAATTATTCAACCCTTTTCTTCTTGCAACCCAAAAATTATGTCTTTAAGAGATTTTAGTTGTAAGTTGAGTATGTACTTGTCTCCATACAAAGCTTTGGAATGATCCAAATAATAATTAAATAAAAAGTGCACTTCTGATTTTGAGTCCATTTATAGTCACCCTGGTTTGCTCCAAACTTTTTCTATTCCTTTTTTTATGCTTTTGGTTCTAATTTATTAACTATGAAATTACCGGTTTAGAAAACATTTGCAAATTACCGGTTTAGAAAACATTTGCAAATTACCGGTTTAGAATACATTTCAAAATTACCGGTTTAGAAAACATTTGCAAATTACCGGTTTAGAAAACATTTGCAAATTACCGGTTTAGAATACATTTGAAAATTACCGGTTTAGAAAACATTTGCAAATTACCGGTTTAGAAAACATTTGCGAGACTTGAAAGATCTTACTTAACACTTTCGAGCTACCCTATATGCTGGTAGGAGTAAAGGATCATGACCATGGTTAACCTAACTATCTCTTTCATCCCTTTGAACACGTTGTCGGATTGGAAAAGCATAACACATCTCTGAAAATTTTGCAAATGATGATAGGACCAAACCTCGCATAGGCTCAATCGGTCCTAGATTGATGAATCCGGACCGGACCTTATCTTCTCGGGGAGAAGTTGCAAATTTCTGATGTAGGAGAACAGTAGGTAGTCTTGGGCCCAGACTAAGAGTCTACCTCTATTTATACAAGACTCAAATAACGAGCGTGGTCGGAGACTAAGCACTCTATGAAGATGCATAGTACCAAAACAAAACAGGACAGAGGCTAAAGATTTTCTTCTCAATACACTGATGATTTTCAAGTCCATGATGCCGGATTCTCTGCTTTGACAACATTGTCCTACGATATAAACCTATACCAACAGTTCTTGCTAGAGAAATCTATACCAACAGTCCGACAATTTGTCGATCAAGGCACTAACTATACTTAAGAAACAGCGGTTTACATATATGACATTTTCAGAGCAAAACCTGTATGTAGAAACTAGATTTTCTGAATTCTGCCACCAAATGTTGTTGAGCAATTAAAGTGGTTGCTGTCACGAGTATTCAAAATGATGATCCGTCTCATCAAATATCTCTTCCTACAGATGAATGAGATATAAATTGAAATAGAAGAACAAAAAAAAATATATGAGTTTGGTTTTCGTAATACCTGTAGAAGTTCTTCAATAACATCTTCCATTGTAATGATGCCAACAGCTTCTTCCTCCTCGGCTAGCTTTGGCAGCGGATGTCCGTTTAACTGCAAAATGTCAGCATCATTATCCTTGGACCATCTCTTGCTTCTCGATCCTCCTTTAAACGAATTTGCTCGGTTTGGAAAGCTCTTCCATTTCTGAAGAGATCTCCTTCTCTTCAGCTTACTTTCCTGTGGGGATCTCTCATTATCGACATCTACTCGGACTTCCATTACAGCCTCTATTAACAGAGTAGAGGAAGTTATTATTCAGCGTAAGAAATCTCCATCCCATGTTACTCCTACGATGAAAATAATAACTTACCGTTTACAGCACCATTACTGGGTAATGGGTGGGTTTTTTCGAACTGTCTCACAACAACAGCCATGTGACTGTGTCCTTTCTGGAACTCGTTCAACAAATCATATAACGGTAAGGTTTCTGGAACTCTAGAGTGCACGAAAAAAAAGCAAACAAGAAAAGCAGAACAAGCAATCAGCTGTATATAGAACCACATTTAAACGAGGCTTAATTTTTTTAGAATTGGAAATCAAACTCTAATTGGAAAATATACCTCGGGATCCTTCGTATTGTCACATTCTTGACTTGTATTTCTTCATCGGGGTTAATAGTCAACAAGTTCTTCACCTGAAGATAAATTTAGGAGCCGTTACATGCAACTAAAATTCTTCAACTGCTTGGAAAGTGATTTTTAACGAATCAAGAGATGGAAGTTTACCAAAACAAGTCCAATTATGTTGGTACATTGCTCATAGTATACTGGTACTCTGCTATGACCTTTTTCAAGAATCAGATTCATCAAATCCCTGGGGAAGGGAGAGAAACTAGGTTTAGAATGACTTAGAGAATTAAGAAAATTCATGCGGGGTGTTAAACAAACGAAGACCTGTCTAGTTTGGCATTGATATCAATCACAAAAGTCTCTGAAATTGGTGTCATTGCATCTTTGGCCATTTTTCCAGATAGTTCAAGAGCTCCAGCAATGATTGTGGTCTCATCATGTGTCAACTCTCCACCCTTACCCGCCTGAAAGAAGATGAGATGCTAGTTATTTGGCTAGCAACATAATATTAAAAGCGTTAATAGAAACTTCTTGTCTTGAACATTAGGGAAACAAACCGAAACATCAAGCATAAAACTCAAAATTTGAGATGTATCAGAAAAATCGAAGACATGCCTCATTCCCATGCAAATCCACAAGTGTTTTCAGCTCGGCTCTTCGAAAAAGAGCTACACGACCATGACCCAGTAGAAAGTCCAGCAGCTGGAAATATACATCAGAATCAAATCCAGGAAAGATTTTTATCAAAAGACCATATGGGCTTCGGGGCATTCGCTCTTAGGACATTCCTGCACAACTAAAATAAGCACAATACAAGAGCTTCAGCACAGTAATTAATTACCTTACTAATCGGCCATGCAACTGGTAAGCAGATCCATACTAGAACACGGACAAATGGTGCCACTGTTGCACCAATTGCCAAACCATGACGGGAACATACTGACTGAGGTATGATCTGCAGGAGTTAACTCAAACCGTCAATTTTCTTCATCACATGTGCAAATATATTTCAGATACATCGAAAAGACTAAGTGAGCGACACATAGAAAATATTCCAGCAAAAGAATAGCATGAAGTAAAACAAGATCTCACCTCACCAAAGAGAAGGATTAATGTCACTGAAATCAGAATAGCACCCCAAGCCGTCACAAGGGCATCAAGGAAAATAGGAAGTGTCTGAAAAACTAAAAGTTAAAACAACATTCAAGAACCTTACATATTACATTGGCCAAGTTCAAGTCCTATTATTTACCTCCATAGCAGCTGCATTGCATATCAGTAAAGTGCAAAGCAAAAGATGTTGATTTTTCACAACTGGCAATATCTTTGCTGCAACAGGCAAATAAAAAGAAAAAACACTTGTGATCACTAAGAGAAGCAGAGTAACAGTTCGAATCTCCAAGAAAATGCATCAAGACATTCAAATTTGACAAGTCACTGATGGTGTAATTTGAGGCTAACAATAATAGTTCCTAATTAGATTCAAATTTCTGGTTTAGAAATGTTTATGATAATCTTCAGTACTAAATTCACACGCTACAATAGAATATTCTCAGAAATCAATCTGGACCCAGATTTAGGAAGTTAATTAAGATAATTAATCAAAGTAATAATAACTAAATCCGAGAATGAAACCATAAGACAGATTCTCGTGACGTCTACCTACCAAAACACATGCGAGATAGATTCCCTTAAGAATCATAAAACTAAAGTCACTTTTCAAGCAAAATCATGATTCCCATGTTGGTGAAAAGCATCAAACGCAAGAAAATCAAATCAGCAGGGAATACGAAATTACCAGCATGCTTACGATCTCTGGGTGTACCGGATTTCGCAAGAACCTCGAGATCAACGAGACTCATAGACATAAGGCCCAAGGTAAGACCAGACATGAGTCCAGCGAACAAGACAAGCAACAATATCACGACGATGTGTATGAAGAAGTTGGTCTCACAGCATTCATACTCCACAGCCATCTTTTAAACAGAAAATCAGAAAATAAGAGCCCTAATCTTACGTTAAAGCATCTTCGAAATCATCACGTACGGACAAAATCTACTGTGTCGAAATGGAGGATCACGAGCTCAGAAAATTTTCCGATGTTCACAAATTTCTATCTGAAAAGTTTGTGATATGTGACACAAGAAATTCACGAACAAAATCGAGATTATGAGAGAGATCCGACTAATTAGTGGGAGATGAAAAGTTGAATACACTTCTTAAACACACAAACTCTGGAGCTTGTGTGTATTTTTTCGTTTCTTTCTTTTATCAGACTCGGCTTCTCAAAACGAAAAGACGATATTGCCCTTACGAAGTTAGACTATGCGTGTTACTCGAGGAAGGGTGTATTAGTCAATTTGTATGCATTCCATTCCATGATGCTAAGTCGATGTATGAATGATTTAGATTGCAATCGGATTCGAGAATCATTGGTACAATGTGGAAAGGTTATGATTTGATTTACAAGGAATATTTTCATATTACTATATACATTATTTGAGAAAATAATTTGATGTGTCGCGTTATAAATGAAAAACGGCTAAAAACAGAAAGGGTCATGAAAACAATACGTTTTTAGACCGTAACAGTTTGTATAGCACATGCAAAACTAATTTTTGGTACATTATTATATTTTATTAGTTTTATTTATATTATATTAGCCTTATTTATATTATATTAGTATAGATTATGAAAAGGCTATTTGAAAACTTTTTATCTATGTAATTTTGTAACATTTTCATAAAAATTAAAGATAATTTGGAAAATGACAAAGATACTAACAAAATTAGGTAAATAATTAAAATATTGTTTGCAGTACTATGCAATTTTTCGTTAATACGAAAAAATCTTTAATATTATCCTACCCATAACTAACATCCCTATTCATTGTGTCAGTTATCACTTTATGTCATACCGACAATAGTTCTCGAAATTGAATAGAGAGAAATCTGCAAAAACCTGAGTTTATAAATTGAAGACAAAGAAATTTTTTCATTTATCTTTCTCTGCCTAGTTTCTTCACCTCTATTTTTTTCTTCTCTCTACACAGTCTGCATTGCACTGTACACGAAATTAACGCCAGAAAAGTCATTGGAAACCTTTGCGAAACAGCGATGACGATACACAACGGTAACATGTTTTATTTTCGTTTTATAGATTTAAAACACTTTGATTTCTTCTATAATTTCTAAACAAAACTGGGTGGGTCTATAATTTCCTTTTCTCTAGTGAATGTAAAATTTCGTTTTTCGGATTTTTTGGTCAAAAGATTTTATCCTAGTTTACGATCTAAATCATTTGTTAACATATCACCTCCTGTTTTTCTGTTTCATTCTATTATTAGAATCAAAATCTCATCGTGTATCATAAAACGGTTTATTTACCAGTTTGGTTCTCTAACTATTTTACTTGATTTTTCAATCGTTATGTTCAAATTTGCTGTTCAATTAGAATTTTAACCGCTATTTTCTTTGTTAGACCACCACTATGAGATTTCTAACAATTTCTATCCAGATCTCTAACATTGTCCCCAGCGTTGTTAGCTGTTAAAAAAATTTTCAAAGACGACGCAGAGCTCGACGAATAAGAGCTTGGTTGGTAAGAGGAGGAAAAAGATGAATACGTGGCCAACATCGTTAAAATGATTTTTAAAAATTTAACAACTCGATTATTATGTAACTTTTATAATTAAAATATTTCCTAACATTTACTGAAAATACAAAATCTACATAAATAAATAATTGAGTCTCTACTACAATACGTGTCTCTACTAGAAGATCTTTTAGATTTAATCTCAAGTCTCATCTAAAACAACTTTGAACAAGCTCAAGACGCTCTTGACTTGTTACACTAGCCTCACATATTAACAAGATTACACACAATGTTGGAACACCTCACCGAAACCCTTTTACCTCTCTAGTTTTGTATCTCTCTTAGAAACCCAAAACTCTTGAATAAAAGCTCTCTCTCTTTCTCGTGAGAATGTTATTTGCCACAATATTCCGTCTCCTTATTTATTCTCACTGCGTCGAGCACAACCGATACAAGTTCATTTTTTCATGAAATTCTCATATCTTGCTTTTAATGAAGATTTCCCTTTTCTTTATACAAAAATAAGAAACTTCCTTAACGTCTGCTTTATTCCTTTTTGTGGTACTTGTCTGCTTACCCCAAGCCTTATGGGTCCTCTTGGATTGGATATGCTGAGGTCCAACTCCGTGCTTTAACTTTTCGTCACTGGACACTTATGCATGAGGTCTTGTACTACTTTCTTGTTCTACTTCTCGACTAGTACAACGAAACTTCCAAACAGTTGCATCTTCAATCTCCCTCTTTTTGAATTTGTGTGTCTCACAAGCTCTTGTGCAATTAATTCATACAAAAACACAGAGACAACACAATGTAGGAGATGTTCCAAGATCATATTTAAACCACAAGCGTCATAGTCTTTTTACTGTGATTACAAGATTACTAAAATATTATTTTGAAGATGATTAGAAACAACAAAAGTTAACAATTTTCTCCCCCAAAATTCGAACCATCTTAGATTAAACAGACAAAATATGATTAAGAGACCAAAACATGAACCACAATCAACCATAATATCACTCCTCCTCAATGCAAGAACCTATTATTCTAAATCATTCTTCATCAGAGTCATGATGATCATTCCCCCTACTTATGAGCACACAAGTTAAAAAATTAGTTCAGAAAGAGAACGAGTGAGTTCTGAGAGCATACTTGCGACGTTCTGATGAAGTTGGCGGAAAATATCCTTGAGAGTGTGAAGGACAACAGTTGTGTTAGCAAGTGCTTCACACGCTGCTGCAGGAGTAACAGAGCTAGTAGAGAGGTGAACAGAACCTATGGAAATGAGAGGCAGTTCATTTTTCATATCTTCTTTTTAATGAAGATTTCCTTTTTCTTTATACAAAAAATAAGAAACTTCCTTAACGCCTACTTTATTCCTTTTTTTGTGGTACTTGTCTGCTTACCCCAAGCCTTATGGGTCCTCTTGGATTGGATATGCTGAGGTCCAACTCCGTGCTTTAACTTTTCGTCACTGGACACTTATACATGAGGTCTTGTACTACTTTCTTGTTCTACTTCTCGACTAGTACAACGAAACTTCCAAACAGCTGCATCTTCAATCTCGCTCTTTTTGAATTTGTGTGTCTCACAAGCTCTTGTGCAATTAATTCATACAAAAACACAGAGACAACACAATGTAGGAGATGTTCCAAGATCATATTTAAACCACAAGCGTCATAGTCTTTTTACTGTGATTACAAGATTACTAAAATATTATTTTGAAGATGATTAGAAACAACAAAAGTTAACAATTTTCTCCCCCAAAATTCGAACCATCTTAGATTAAACAGACAAAATATGATTAAGAGACCAAAACATGAACCACAATCAACCATAATATCACTCCTCCTCAATGCAAGAACCTATTATTCTAAATCATTCTTCATCAGAGTCATGATGATCATTTCCCCCTACTTGTGAGCACACAAGTTAAAAATTAGTTCAGAAAGAGAACGAGTGAGTTCTGAGAGCATATCTGCGATGATCTGATGAAATTGGCGGAAAATATCTTTGAGAGTGTGAAGGACAACAGTTGTGTTAGCAAGTGCTTCACACGCTGGTGCAGGAGTAACAGAGCTAGTACAGAGATGAACAGAACCTATGGAAATGAGAGGCAGTTCATTTTTCATGAAATTCCCATATCTTCCTTTTAATGAAAATTTCCTTTTTTTAATACAAGAATAAGAAACTTCCTTAACGCCTGTTTTATTCCTTTTTTTGTGGTACTTGTGTGCTTACCCCAATCCTTATGGGTCCTCTTGGATTGGATATGTTTAGGTCCAACTCCGTGCTTTAACTATTCGTCACTCGACACTTATGCATGAGGTATTGTACTACTTTCTGGTTCTACTTCTCGACTAGTACAACGAAACTTCCAAACAGCTGCATCTTCAATCTCCCTCTTTTTGAATTTGTGTGTCTCACAAGCACCTGTGCAATTAATTCATAAAAAACACATAGACAACACAATGTAGGAGATGTTCCAAGATCATATTTAAACCACAACCGTCATAGTCCTTTTACTGTGATTACAAGATTACTAAAATATTGTTTTGATAGTAATATTGTTTTGAAGATGATCAGAAACAACAAAAGTTAACAATTTTCTCCCCCAAAATTCAAACCATCTTAGATTAAACAGACAAAATATGATTAAGAGACCAAAAGATAAACCACAATCAACCACAATATCACTCCTCCTCAATGCAATAACCTATTGTTCTAAAACATTCTTCATTAGAGTCATGATGATCATTCCCCCTTGCTTGTAAGCACACAAGTTAAAAAATTAGTTCAGAAAGAGAACGAATGACTTCTGAGAGCATACTTGCGACGTTCTGATGAAGTTGGCGGAAAATAGCCTTGAGAGTGTGAAGGACAACATTTGTGTTAGCAAGTGCTTCACACGCTGCT
Source organism: Pugionium cornutum (assembly GCA_018901935.1). Taxonomy (NCBI): domain Eukaryota; kingdom Viridiplantae; phylum Streptophyta; class Magnoliopsida; order Brassicales; family Brassicaceae; genus Pugionium; species Pugionium cornutum. Next base: position 35,073,209 of record CM032160.1, on the reverse strand, counting down.
GCAGGAGTAACAGAGCTAGTAGAGAGGTGAACAGAACCTATGGAAATGAGAGACAGTTCATTTTTCATGAAATTCCCATATCTTCCTTTTAATGAAAATTTCCTTTTTTTAATACAAGAATAAGAAACTTCCTTAACGCCTGGTTTATTCCTTTTATGTGGTACTTGTCTGCTTACCCCAAGCTTTATGGGTCCTCTTGGATTGGATATGCTGAGGTCCAACTCCGTGCTTTAACTTTTCGTCACTGGACACTTATGCATGAGGTATTGTACTAGTTTCTTGTTCTACTTCTCGAATAGTACAACAAAACTTCCAAACAACTGCATTTTCAATCTCACTCTTTTTGAATTTTTGTGTCTCACAAGCACCTGTGCAATTAATTCATACAAAAACACATAGACAACACAATGTAGGAGATGTTCCAAGATCATATTTAAACCACAACCGTCATAGTCCTTTTACTGTGATTACAAGATTACTAAAATATTGTTTTGAAGATGATCAGAAACAACAAAAGTTAACAATTTTCTCCCCCAAAATTCGAACCATCTTATTAAACAGACAAAATATGATTAAGAGACCAAAAGATGAACCACAATCAACCATAATATCACTCCTCCTCAATGCAAGAACCTATTGTTCTAAATCATTCTTCATCAGAGTCATGATGATCATTTCCCCCTGCTTGTGAGCACACAAGTTAAAAATTAGTTCAAAAAGAGAACGAATGAGTTCTGAGAGCATACCTGCGACGATCTGATGAAGTTGGCGGAAAATATCCTTGAGAGTGTGAAGGACAAGAGTTGTGTGAGCAAGTGTTTCACACGCTGCTGTAGGAGTAACAGAGCTAGTAGAGAGGTGAACAGAACCTATGGAAATGAGAGGCAGTAGAGGCTATAGTCTTGCGTTTGGTCTTGGTGGTGGCTGGACGAGAAATGTTATCTTTCTTGAGAAATTGTTCACCACTACGAGTATCCTTCTTGTACAACACAAGAGGGATGGCTAATTCACCAGCAAATCCCAAAGATGAGACGAGGCAATAAGAGCCAGCGAGAATCATTCTTCTGAAGAGCACTAAGATGCATAACCTGCTTGTAGACAAGCAACCCAACATCAACACGAATGCCATGGATCAATTTACCAATCAACCGAGCACGATCCACAAAGATGTGATTCATGTGAGATGACGAGATCCAGTTATAAGCTGTAATAAGCATGAGAGCAGCATATTTCGGAGGTAGATCTGTGGTGCTTATTCCTGCCCAAGATTGCTTCGCACCTTGTATCAGAAGATTTGCCATGACATCTAGACTGACTAAGTCAGTAGGTGTATCAATTTGAATTTCATGATCAGACAAAGGCTCGAAATAAAATAGAAAGTTGATTTTTTAGGAGAAACTCATACATATGCCCACAAACAAAGACATGCACACCAGTGTTAGAGAGAGGACACAAACCTGAGGGCAAATTAGCATAGAACTCCAAAATAATTTCTTTCACATAATCCAAATAAGGATACCTGACTCACATCATAGGTCACTGTAATATACATTCAAACAGTTTAGTAGTACCACTCCAAAGCTCAACAAAAGGTAACCACATGAAATGATGGGAACCCAACATGTAGGGTGAACATTATCAAAGAGCAAACTGGTGACAATTTGAAAAAGTTTAAAAAACAATACAATATAGCAAAATATGACCCTAACTGTCTTAGTACGAGAATTAGAAATCATACTCTGCTTGGCCTGATTTACTCTATTTGGTTGTCACAGTTGTAGTGAATAGCTTTCACACTATCATGTCTTTATCATACATTGAGTCAGTTTTCAACTTTTATCTATGGAAGAGTGAGGGGCATGGATGAGACGTCGTGTTCCTCTGATTAGCTTGTTTGTTATGATTTATCTGTTTTGTTTTTTTTTTGTGCATCAGACAGTAAGAGAGGCAGCTGCATCACTTGACTTCTCAAGAGCAGCACATAAAACACATCCATATGTAGAACCTGTATTGATGATCACATATGACAACATAATAGGTAGCTCTTTTCCATTTACACCAGTGACTTCAAACGAAATCAAAACTTCGTATGCTCCCTGACTCAGTAAATGTATCAGCCCTACAGGCTTGAAAGCAGAGTCATATTCCACAGACACCAATTGCATTTCTTAATGTGACAAAACGAGTAAAATCTTATAGTTTTTGTAAATAAATCAGCCAGTTGCAAATCAGTGATAATATGCTCAACCACTACGTGTTTATCTTCCACTAGTTCTCGAATACAATGGTGCCGAATGTCGATATGCTTTGTCTGAGAATGCTGCACTTGATTTTTGGAGATACTTATGGTGCTTTGGCTGTCGCAGTGAACTAAATGAGAGCCAAAATCAATGTTGTAATCAGCTGATATTTGTGTCATCCATAGCAATTGAGAGCAAGAGCTTCTCATAATAATTTATTTTGTTTCTATCGTAGACAGTGACACAGAGTTCTATTTTTTGCTCAGCCAAGAAATCAGATTGTTTGCAAGAAAGAAACATCATCCAGTGGTACTGTTCCTATCATCCATACTTCCGGCCCAGTCAGCATTACAATATATGACTAGATTTTTGTTCGACCCTTTTGAGTACCAAATACCAAGATTGACAGTTCCTTTGACGTACTTGATGATTCTCTTGACAACTTCCAAATCTTACTGTTTTGGTGTCGCCTGATAACTTGCATAGATGCCGACACTTAAGCATAAGTCTGGCCTACTAGTAGTAAGGTATAGAAGACTACCAATCTTGCTTCTGTACAATTTTGCATCAACCTCCTTTCCTTCAATATTTTGAGAGATGAATATGCATACTTCTATCAGTGTGTTCTGCAATCCCAGAAAATATTTCAGTTCACCAAACATGCTCATTTCAAACTCGTGAGTCATATTCTGCACAAATTGATCCACTAGCTGTTGCGATGTACTACCAAAAATAATATCATCCACATAGATCTACACCATCATGATATGGTCATTCTACTCTATGATAAAAAGAGTCTTGTCAACACTTCCTCTGGTGTACCTCTGAGTGATTAGGAAGTGAGTGAATCGCTCAAACCAAGCGTGCGGAGTTTGCTTCAGATCATACAAAGCCTTATTCAGTTTGTAGACATGATCGAGCTTCATTGAGTCTTCGAACCCTTTAAGTTGTTGGACATAAATTTCTTCTTGGAGTATCCCATTCAGGAAAGCACTCTTGACATCTATTTGGTATACTGTGAACTTCATTATAGATGTCATACCAAGAAACAACCTAATGGACTCAAAGCGAGCCACTAGTGCAAATGTTTTTTCAAAGTAAACTCCTTCAATCAGGGAATAGCCTTGAGCTACCAATCTCGCTTTATTGCGCACAACATTTCCACTCTCATCGATCTTCTTTTTGAAAATCCATTTTGTTCCCATAATATTCACGCCTTCAGGTCGAGGAACTACCCATACATCATTTCTTACGAATTGTTCAAACTCTTGTTCCATTGCAATAACCCATAATTCATCTTCAAGTGCCTGAATATGAGTTTTTGGTTCAAGAACAAAGACAAAGCTAGAAAATCGACCCATTTCTCTAAAGTTGATCTTAACACCACGAATTTTTCTTCCACTCATCACATCTTCGATTATGTCTGATGAGGAATGATATCAATGAACTTGTTGAGTTAAATCCTATTTTGATGCATTTTGGGTTGAGCTATTGTCTTCCTCTGAACTACTTGGCTCTTTAGTGATAGTGAGTTGCTCTTTATCGTTTAGCTCAGATTGATCTGATTCACTGTCAAAATTACCTTTATCCCACTTCATGAGAGACTGATCGTCAAACACCACATTAACAGATTCCATAATCACATTAGAACGCATGTTATAGACTCTAATGCTGAGCTACTTCCTGAGTAACCCAGAAACATCCCTTCATTGCTTCGAAAATCAAACTCTCCTAGATGATCTTTGTCGTTTAGAATATAACATTTGCATATGAAAACATGGAAATAATCCAGGTTGGGTGTTTTTCCCTTCCATAATTCATACGGAGTCTTTGTTGTTTCTTTTCTGACATATACCATGTTAATTGTGTAACACGCAATATTAAGTGCTTCTACCCATAATTTAACAGGAACATTATTACCGTGTATCATGGCTCGAGCCATCTCCTGAAAAGTTCTATTTTTCTGATCCACTAATCCATTCTGTTGAGAAGTCCTTGGAGTAGAAAATTGATGTGCTATTCCATGGTTTTCACAAAACATTTTCATAGTATCATTTTGGAATTCTCCTCCATGGTCACTACGAACTCTCTTGGTGTTGGGTACTCCTCTTACTATCTCATTTAAAACAAGTGAGGTTAAATTTTGAACATTCATATGCCCCAGACATTGATGCCATAGATAAAGATCATCCCTTGTACTGAAACATTTGATCAAATTTTCCCACACATAGCAGTTATTTCCTGATCGAACTCTTTTCAACGAGCCTTCTCCATTCTGATTGATTGCATGACAGTCTGTAGTAGTGAAGGCTATTGTGAGTCCTTCATCCCAGAGTTGGCTCACATTGATCAGATTGGCTTTGAGACCTTGAACAAGATAAACATTATCCAACTATGGTAGTCCATCACATGTACTACCTTTCCCTTGTATGACTCCATGACCTCCATCACCAAAAGTCACTTTTTACTCTCTTAATTTGCTTAACTTCTTGTAATTTGCTTGTTGAACCAGTCATGTGACGAGAACATCCACTATCAAAGTACCAAGGACCATCGTCATCATATTTATCTATAACCAGAGCCATATTACTGTAATAAATTTCCTCTGACGTACTCTTTGATGTGCTCTCTACTGCACTTCTGTTTATTTTTAACTGAAGGTCAGACTTCTTCACCCAAATTTGATTCCGCACACCATACCGTGTGAATGTTTCTTAATTCTTGATTCTCTTAATTCTGTCCAAGTATCTGTAGCAATAAGTTTTGATATGTCCTGCTTTGCCACATAAGTAATAGTTAATTCTGCGTGCTGAGCCTCTTTCTGGTGTATCGGCTATTTTTCCCGAAACGATCGGTTGAGACAAACCGATTTTTTTCAAGCTCATTCCTTTCTCTTCCACTGTAACTCAACCCTATGTGTGAGTTCTTTCAATAACTCAAAATCTGATCCAATTGCTTAGTACCAGCGAAGATGTGAATCTTTTTGTGTTGATTGTTAAGCTCTGATTGGAGTCGAGTTGATAATTCTCTTTCAGACTGAAGCACTTTTTCCAGTTTCTCAGTGTTGAAATTGAGTCTTAGCTTTTCTCTTGTTATTGACAGATTTTTCCGACTTATCTTTCTTTCCGCCGCAAGATCACTTTGAAGTGACTCAACTAGTGCTTCAAGTCGTTTTCTTCTCTTTGGTTAAGACTGAATTTTTTCTTCCAAGTCTGACTAGTGTCTCTCGAAACTCTTTGTAGCTTTCTATTAGATCATCTTCATCATCCTCATCATCTGATTCATGCTCCATAATTCCCCCAAACGGGAAAAAATTTCTCACTTCTTCTTCATTCTCATTATCTGAATCATCTTTAGCTAATATGAACATTTCTTTCATTGGTTTTTGAACATGCACACATTCCATCTGAGTGTGACCGATACCTTTATATTTAAAACACTTTATTTATCATCTCTTAAATGTGAGAAAATCATCTTTGAAATGACCAAATCCCTTGCATTCATGACAGTGCATAGCATATTTCATTCATGATTTATCTCTTTCTGCATATTTCTTGTTGGACCCAAATTTTCTCGAACTATGATTTTGTTCTATCTTTTTCAGCACACGATGAAATATTTGTACTAAAAAACTCATGGAGTCTTCTCCATCGGACTCATCTGCCTGAGCTGCAGATGTAGTAAAAGCCAAACTTTTTAGTTTTTTAACTCCTTCAAGCTGTAATTCATGACTTTGTAGCATCCACTTCACCAAAGCTGATTTCATCAAGATTTTTGGATATACTAAGCGCTAATTTATATGCCATGAATTTTGTTGGTAGGCACCTTAGTAATTTTTTGACCAACTTCGTGACTTTGTATTTCTTACCAAGTGTTGATGCTTCTTGTGCTAGTGAGCTCAACTTCGAGCTAAAATATGAGATAGATTCGTGATATTCCATTCTCATATTCTCAAATATGGACGCTAGTAGGTCCTTCCGTAAGCTCTGAACCTTCTTAGTTCCTTCAAAGTGGGTTTATAGAGTGTCCCACGCCTCCTTTGCAGTTTTAAAACCTTGAATTAGTTCAAAAGTTTTCTTTGATACAATATAGTGTATTGTAGTAAGCGCCCTTAAGTTAAACTTGTAGCTCTTGAGTTCCTCTTCTGTCTAGTCTTCCTCAGGTTTCAAATTTACTGTTCCTTCTTCATTCTTGATCGTGGGTTCTTCCCATTAAACAAGAATAACCTTCCAAGCTAACACATCTATGCCCCGAATCAAGTACTTCATCCTTGTCTTCCAAAAGCCATAGTTTCCTGAATCTAGTATCACCCTTGAGCTGTTAACTAGATCTATATAGCTTTACATCTTTTCTCCAGAATCACACTTGTATATAACACGATAAGTGTCTGCTCTGATACCAAATAAAAATGCAAAAGCTACTAAAAATAGATAACTACGTCAAGTCAACGAGTACTACAATACGTATTTCTACAAGAAGATCTTTTAGATGCACTCTCAAGTCTCACCTAAAATAACCATGAACAAGCTCAAGACGCCTTTGACTACACTAGCCTCACACGTTCACAAGATTACACACAATCTTGGAAAACCTCACCGAAACTTTTTTATCCCTCTAGTTTTGCCTTCTCTCTTAGAAACCCAAAACCCTTGAATAAAAGCTCTCTCTCTCGTGAGTATTAGATTACTATAAAGTTCTATCTCCTTATTTATTCTCACAGTGTCGAGCACAACCCTAGATACAATTTCCTTTTTCATGAAATTCCCATATCTTCCTTTTAATGAAGATTTCTTTTTTTCTTTAACGCTTGCTTTATTCCTTTTTCTGGTATTTCTCTGCTTAGCCGAGGCCTTATGGGTCCTCTTGCATTGGATATGATGAGGTCCAGCTCTTTGATTTAACTTTTCGTCACTAGACACTTATGCATGAGGTCTTGTACTACTTCTCGACTAGTACAACGAAACTTCCAAACAGCTGCATCTTCATTTACGAGTGTTATTATACATATATCACAAACTAAATTATATAACACATCTGTAATAGCTACACCATCGTAATATCTTTGATTATACGAAAGTGAAGTTGATATCTAACACATATATTCCAATATCAAAATAATAGTTAACACTTAACACTATACATATAAATATAATCTATTATTGAGAAAGTTGATGACTTAGATATAAGATTTTTATTGATTGGATGACAAACATATAACATCGTCAATACCACCACATGTATTACCATATATATTATTATTATTTGCAATGTTAACATAATTATATATATATATATATTGTAACATATACACTAATTTTTTCACCAACACCAACCTTCCTTATATACATTTTAAATCTTATTGTAACATATATGCAAATCTTTAATAGATTCATAATATTTAATATACATTGTCATTTTATAAGATCCAACGGTCCAGATGCTGTCTCGGTGTTCAATTAATGAAATCTAATATATCTCGTCTTTGTGTTTTTTAATTTACAGTTTGATTATTTTTTCAAATATTGTTTATATCTAATTTTTTTGCGGTCCTACAAGCAATACAAAAGTATAAAAATATGTAAACTGAAATGACCCAATTTCAATAGGACTCCAATCACTAAATTTGATCTCCACCGTACGGACTTTAGATACACAAATCAATAACACTTCTTCAAAATTTCAACTTAAAAAAGAACAATTCATTGTCAGATTTACCAAACACTTAAGACAGTATCCAATGAAAATTGAAATTGCCACTACAACAAAAAAACTACACTAAAATCTATATTTATGAAAAACTAACACCTGAAATGCAAATACCACTATTGAGAATATAAATATCAATGAGCCATGAAGATTTTCTATAACTTTCATCTAGACCAAAACACGTTAGAGGCTCCAAACGCTGTATTGAATGAACTGTGACAAAACTATTTCGCTCTCTTTTTCAAATCTAAAAATTGACTCTATTCTGTTAGTTTCTCTAAAAAAAATTTACATTAATCGTAGTTTATATATTCCTCATAAAACTGAAATTGCCACTACAAAAAAAAACTACGCTAAAATTTAGATTTATGAAAAATGAACAACTAAAATGCAAATACCACTATTGAATATAAATATCAATGAGCCATGAAGATTTTCTAAAACTTTCATGTAGACCAAAATATGTTGGAGGCTCCAAACCCTGTATTAAATGAACTGTGACAAAACTATTTTGCTATGTTAGTTTCTCGATAAAAAAAAATTAGATTAATAGTAATTTATATATTTCTCATAACCATAGGCCAATAGCAACCTAATGAATTAAAATATGTTGAAGTTTGAATATGCTAACAAACTCAATTCGTTTTTTCGAATGAAATTTAAAGTTCTTCCTGATAAATATTGCATTTTGTCTATCATAAACCAACAGATACTTATCTTGAGTGAAACTAATCTCTTCAAAAAAGCTTTTCACCAACAAATTTTTTTTAAAAGCACGGCTATAAACTAAACTTGAGTGGTAGAAAGTATAACACACTTTTGTAACCTTGATTACCATGTTAGTAAATAATCCAAAATAGATTTCATGAAATCATTATATCTATAGCCGTATAATTATTAATCTAAATAACGATCAATGACTTGTCACTTGATTTTCGAAGATATCTCAAAATTTACTTCACAATAATCTATTCTCCTCAAGGGTTTGAAAGAAAATGACCAATTACACCAACAAAGTAACATATATCTAGTCTTGTACAATCCAGATCATACATCAGGCTACCAACTACAGAAGCATATGAAACTCGTACTGTATTTTTCTTTTCTACATCTGTATTCAAACGTTGTTAACTATTTAATCTAAAATGTACACCAATAAAAGTGCTAACAACTTTAGGTTAGTCCATGTGAAACTTCTAAAATACCTTCTCAATATATTTCTCATGATACAAATAACTCAAATTCTCACATCTATCCCTAATAATTCTTATACTAAAAAAATTGTTTTCTCAAACCCAAATCTTTCTTCGCAAATGACTTGCTAATTTGGTTTTTCAACTCTTGAATTATGAAGTAATACATCATAAACATACAATTAAAAATATATAATCATTATCACCAAACATCCGCATAAAACACAATGATTATAAGTAGTCTCCTTATAAATATGCTCTCCCATAACTAACCTAAAATTCTTGTAACATTGTCTTGATGCATTTTTCAATCTATAACGATTTTTCTTCAAGCGGCAAATTAGATTAATTCTCTTTGTCGTTTTTAGAAAGTCTTCTAGTATTGTACCATGTAAATGTCTTTTTCGAAATCACCACGAAAGAAAGGTGTCTTTACATCCATTTACTCTACCTCTAGATCAAAACATATCTTAATCGAACTACAACATGAATGGATAATATCTTCACAACACGAGAAAAGATTTTATCATAATGAATTATTTTCGTATGAATGGATTCTTTCATAGCCAACTTAGCTTTGTATTGATGATGCAAAATGTTCTCTTCATGTTTAATCATATACACCCACTTATTAAGCAGTGCCTTTTTACCTTAAAAAAATATTTTCGTCCTTCATGGCATACAGCCATTTATCTTTATGTTCATCCCCCATATATGTAAGGTTCTCTTCCATCAGCAAGTAACACATAATTACTCGGATCATATGTTGTTGACAGTCTTACACCTCGATCGATCTCTGAACAACATGTATATTTTTGGTAGTTGGTGTCTCACACTAGGATCACCAATATCATCATTGTTATGTCTGAGATCATTTCCACCAAGTGTATCAACATGAACCCTCACCCTCAATCTAGCTGTGAACCGAGAAAGACCAACATTTGAATCATTCAAACTTTCATAGCATTGAGTTGGTTTTCTAGACTTCTCATTCTTAACTAATTGATATTTCATGAACACTATATATGTGCTCCTAATGAGCTTCTTTTCAAAGAGATCATAAAATCTTTATCCAAACTCATCCTGACTATTCTAATGAACACACACTGTCGCGATTTCATCTCAAGTTTAGATCTTTCATCTTTTAGAATGTGCAAAAAAATTTGCACCCAAAGAATCTAAGATGACCATAAGACACATTCATACAAGTCCAAACCATCTATGGAATATCACCTTCCAATGGAACACTTGGTGAATAATTCAACACATGAACAATTAGAGTCAAAATTTCAGCCCAAAAGTCATCGCTAAGTTTAATTATAAAATCAAACATCTAATACCCACAAAAATCATTATGTTCATCCTCTTAACAAACCCATTAAGCTATAGAATTCTCTAATGGTTGTCTTATACCATGTTCCATGCAATAAGCATCACATGGATAAACTTCAATCTTTTTCTTGTTTTTCTCTCAACCAATGCCACAAAAAACTTGAATATCCTAAAACCTAATCATTAGATTTCATAGTGTAAACCCAAAACTTTTTAGAATAATCATCAATAAATGTGAGAATATATGATGCATCATCAAAAGATTTGTTTCTTCATTGGACTACACTATCACAATACACTATATCAAATATCTCAAATTTCCTACAATGTGCAAAAGACTTCGACAAGACCCCATATTGTTTCCTTACAAAACACTATGCACACAGCTACAAGTGGAAACCCGAGATATTTGTAATGGCCTCCTTCAACAACACATGAAATCCCATTTCACTCATATGACCAAGTTTTTTATACCATAATTTCATGGCATCATCATTCTCACTACACTAAAAAATTTCTTTGGAGACCTTAGCGTACAACCAATAGAAATATGAAAACTTATAACCTCGAGCCACTACCATATAACCCATGAAAGTTTCATTTTATTCCCCCGAATAAACTATAGAAACCTTCATCATCAATTCTTCCTATGAATACCAATTTCATCTAATAATTGGGATATTCTTAATTGCTTTAAGCAAATAATGTAGTATCAATATGTCTCCAAGAAAATATCACAAGTCCCAACTACCTGAGCCAATCATAATTATATATCTTCACACAACCATGCTTACTTGAACTAAAGTTAATGAACTTACTGTTGCGATGTAACTTGAGTAGTATGTCCACCTACCAACAACCCAACTAGTTTCTTGACATGCAACATTAATGGCATCATTCTCAAGGAGAAAAAGAAATTGATCTTTGGTGACAATCACCCAATCTTCACCATCTCTTTGCTTGTTGTCCCTTTTCAGCATACACTGATCCTTTTTCATATACCCGTTCTTATAACAATAAAGGCATTCCATATTTACAAAGAATTTATATTTGCTTCTGATAATGTCTTTCTTGGACTCTCTATATGAATCCTTTCACTCAACTCAATAACCAATCTAAACCTGAGTAACTAGGATTTGACTACTTTCTTGTTTGCTCATTCAAAATATTGTTCTTCACTAATTCCATCGAAATAATATATTCTGAAACATAATTAAAAAAAGATGTCGTTAACACCTCCGAAAAATTGGATAATGTATCAAGAAGCCATAAACTGTTAATCTCGTCATCAAACTTGATTCCAATGTTAGAAAGTGTTTTTAGCAATCTTTAAAATGTATTTAACTGATCTGTCATCAAAGTTCCCTTCTAATATATCAACTCAATAAACTTCTTCATCATATACATCTTCTTATTTTATGTTTTCCAAACAAACAATTGCTCGAAACTCAACCACAAAGAACGAATCTCATTTTCAATATGATGTACCACATTATCATCTACCCATTACCTTATCAAACCACACTTAGTGATATATCAACTTCCACTAGTCAAGTACTCTCATCATGTTTCATATCCTTAAAATGTAGAACTTAAAATTTCTTCACAAAAGCAAATATTTTATCTTGTATTTCCATAGATGATAATTAGTGTTATTCAAGTTTATCATTATGCACATATTTTTCAACGTTTACACATGTAAAACCAATAACGTTTACACATGTAAAACCAATAATCCAAAGTCGCAAAAAATCCAAAAATATCAAACCAAAAGCTCCGGTACCAATGTGTTGAAGAAAACATCAAGCAATAATAGCATAGCAGAATAAAGTTTCACAAACTTTTGTGAATATGTATGAAAAATATTAAAATGATAAAAGAAATAATTCAAAGCGGAAAAATAACTGATATGCTGTTATGAAAAATATCTAGAGAGATAAAATTAAACTGATAATTTTACTCAAGAGAAGAGAGGAGAGAGAAGAGAGGAGAGAGAAGAGAGAAATCTCTTATCGATGCCGTACTTCTTACAAATGATGCATAGCATCATATTTATAGAGAAAGTAAGTAGACAAACGAAGATGTAAAGATAATCAAAGAAAAAGTCAGACAGACGTCACAAACGTCTTTGCTGACTGCTGAATTTTTCAACACTCCCCCTTGATTATCTATTATTATCGAAATATTACGTACTGCCTCGTTAAAAACCTTATCATGTAAAAACTCAATGGGATAAAAATCATGATAAGGGAAAAAGAGTACAGATACGCAATCTCCCCCTCAAAAAGATATATATAAATCCCTTTATATATCTCGCAAATGACGCATTCCAATATTCTGAACATGCTTTCTGAATGTTGTTGTAGGAAGCGCCTTTTTGAACAGATCTGCTGCATTGTCGGTTGAACGAATATACTCAATGTTGACTACTTGATTTTTCACAAGCTCTTGAGTATATGAGAAAAATCTTGGTGGGATATGTTTCGTCCTATCACTCTTGATATAACTTTCCTTAAGTTGAGCGACACATGCAGCATTATCCTCGAACAATTTTGTTGGTTCTTTATTTGTAGTGATTCCACTAGCTTCTTGTATATGATGAGTCATGTACTTGAGCCATACATATTCTCTACATGCCTCATTGAGTGCGATAATTTCCGCATGATTTGAGGAAGTGGCAACCAATGTCTGTTTTTGTGAACACCACAAGATCGCAGTACCTCCTAATGTAAAAACGTATCCGATTTGCGATCGAGCTTTATGCGGATCTGATAAATATCCTGCATCTGCAAAACCAACTAGACCAAACAAGGAATTTCTGGAATAATATAATCCCAAGTCAATTGTACCTTGAAGATAATGGAATATTTGTTTTATTCCGGTCTAATGTCTTCGCGTAGGGGCCGAATTATACCGTGCAAGTAAGTTAGTAGCAAAAGCAATATCTAGTCTAGTACAATTAGCAAGATACATCAGCGCACCAATAGCGCTCATATAAGGTATTTCACAACCTAAAATTTCCTCGTTATCCTCACAAAGTCGAAATGGATCCTTATCAACAATAAGTGATATATTGACCATTGTAGTACTCAAAGGATTTGCTTTATCCATATTAAAGCGTTTTAATACCCTTTTGGTATAATTTGATTGATGGACAAATATTCCACCTTTGAGATGCTCTATTTGAAGCCCGAGACAAAACTTTGTCTTACCAAGGTCTTTCATTTTAAACTCTTCTCTCATATGGGTTCGTGCATCATGAACTTCCTTTTGAGTTCCAATAATGTTCATATCATCAACATATACAGCGATAATAACAAATCCTAATGAGGATTTCTTGATAAACACGCAAGGGCATATCGCATTATTGATATATTCATTTTTCAACAAATATTCGCTTAAGCGATTATACCACATGAGTTCGGATTGTTTTAATCTGTAAAGTGATCGCTGTAATTTGACCGAGCAAATCATTTGATTTTTCCGAGATCTTGGATCCTTCCGGGATTTTAAATCCATCGGGAATTTTTATATATATGTCACTATCAAGTGATCCATATAAATATACAGCCACGACATCCATAAGGTACATCTCTAAATTTTTGGATGTTGTTATACTCATCAAGTATCTAAACGTAATTGCATCCATAACCGGGGAATATATTTCATCATAATCAATTCCCCGTCTTTGAGAGAAACCTTCTGCCACAAGTCGTGCTTTATATTTTATGATCTCGTTTTCTTCATTTTGTTTTCTTACGAAAATCCATTTGCATCCGACAGGCATTACATCTTCTGATGTAATGATAACATGTCCGAATACATTTCTTTTATTGAGAAAGAGTAATTCATCTTTCATGGCTTTTTGCTATTTCTCCCAATCGGGTCTTGCTCGATATTTTGATAATGATCTCGGGTCCGGATCATTATATTCATCATCAATTTCTTTAAATATAGAAAATGAAAATGTTCCATCCACATCTTCTATTTCATTTCTAACCCAGATTTTTCCATCTTGGGCTAATTAATGGATGTTTCACAATTTTCTATATCATGTTCTTCCTCAAGAAGACTTTCATCATCAGATTTTTTGAAGAACCTTCTCATTTTCTTGAATATCTGCATGATGTAATACTTTTGGGAGATCTTTACTGATTATTTCCAATTTCTTTTTCTTTCGAGGATTTTTATCTTTAGAGCCCATCAACCTCTCTCTTTTCAATTGAACTTTTGAGTCATTTATTTTATTTCCATCAAATGGTTCCTTTGGAACATCAATTCTTGATGGAGCATTTGCAGCGGGTATATACGATTTCGTTACCTTTTTCGTATCTGTGAACACATCTGGTAATTCATTTGCCATATTCTGTAAATGTATAATTTTCTGAACTTCTAGCTCACGTTGATTTGTAGGGGGGTTAAGGTGTATCAAATTTCGTGTACACCATGTAACATCTTTTGATGTTTCTTTAATTCTTCCCCCTAGCGCTGGAAATTCATCTTCATTAAAATGGCAATCGGCAAAATGTGTCGTAAACATATCACCAGTTTGGTGATGTATACCCAATATATATTCTCATTCTCATTTGTGGTCCCATTTTTGTTCTTTGTGGTGGGGCTATTGGGACATAAACCACACACCCAAAAACTCGAAGATGAGATATATTTGGCTGTTGACCAGATGTCAACTCCATTGGGGCCTAATCTGGACCAATGCAGCTGCATGCAGTATAACATGACCTCATACAGAAATTAGGAGATTTGTTCTCAATATTAACGGTCTTGCAATCAATTGCAACTGTTTAATCAAACTTTCAGCCATCCCATTTTGTGTATGCACATGGGGCACTGGATGTTCAACATCAATCCCAATTGACATACAATAATTATCAAAAGCTTGTGAAGTGAATTCACCAGCGTTATCAAGTCTGACTTTCTTTATGACATAATCAGGAAATTGTGCTTTCAATCTGATTATTTGGGTAATGAATTTTGCGAAAGCCATATTTCTTGTTGTCAAAAGACAAACATATGACCATCTACTTGATGCGTCAATCAATACCATAAAGTATCGAAATGGCCCACACGGTGGATGAATAGGTCCACATATGTCACCATGTATTCTCTCTAAGAATACTGGAGATTCATTTCCAACTTTAGTTATTGATGGTCGTGTTATGAGTTTTCCTTGAGAACATTATTTACATGAAAACTCTCCCGATTAAAAAATCTTCTCATTTTCAATGGGTGACCATTACAATTTTGCACAATTCTCCTCATCACAATTGATCCAGGATGGCCTAATCTTTCATGCCAAACTTTAAAAGTACTAGTAAACTTCTGGTTTACTATAGCATATGATTCAACTATGCTTATCTTTGTATAATATAATCCAGATGATAACATTGGTAAATTTTCCAATATATGTTTCCTCTCAGATATAATGCAAAGATATTCAACATTATTTTTACTCATAGTCTCTATATGATATCCATTTTTACGGATATCTTTGAAACTTAACAAGTTTCTATGAGACTTAGGAGAATATAATGCATTATTTATTTCAAATTTCGTGCCTTTTGGCATCGAAAAACTGGCTTCTCCAGAGCCCAGTATTATCTTTGCATTTCCTTATATAGTACTCACGCTTCCAGCGGAGTCACTTAAATCAAGATAGGAGAAATATCGTCTATCTTTAAGTATAGTGTGTGTTGTAGCACTATCTGCTAGACAGATATCTCCTCCATCAATTTCAATTTGTGATATTTTCTGTGTCATAATTTATAGAGATGCATTAATAGTTTAAAGAAAAATATATTTTATAAACTACTAAAACCATCGTTAAGTTTTGTTACACAAACATATTATACATGTCTTATTGGCACCTTTTCATTTCTTATCGATCATAATCGCTTTAATCCTCGTTGATACTTTCAGGATCAACAAGAAAATCTACGATATCCAGATGAGTATCATCATTTAGACCACTAAAGGAAAGTCCAACTTCATCATCGGCGAAGTTGGTTTCAACATTATTACTCTTGGGCTTTATTGACTCTTGATACAGATCGACAAAATATTTGGGCGTACGACATGTACGTTCCCAATGCCCTTTCATGCCACATCTGTAACAAGCGTTCTCGGTCGGTTTTCTTATTGTCTGACCACCCTCATTTATTTGGAAATTCTTATTTTTTTCCAATGTTAAAACCCCTTCCTTGTCCACGTCCACGACCTCTACTACGGCTTCTGCCACGTATAAGTCCTCGTCCTTGATAATTATTATTATTACTGGATGCTACCACATTCACTTCTGGGAATGGAGCCGATCCAGCTGGACGAGATTGATGATTTAACATCACGAGGTCGTTATTTTGTTCTGCTACAGGGAGGACTTGCATCAACTCCGAGTAGTGAATATATCTTTTAGTCCGATATTGCTCTTGTAGGACTACATTTCCAAAATAGAATGTGGAGAGCGTTTTTTCAATCATATCATAATCGCTCATTTTATCACCACATAACATCATTCTGGAAGTAATTCCGAACAACGCGGAATTATATTCACCAACACTTTTATAGTCCATAAATCGGAGGTGTAGCCAATCATATCGAGCTTTAGGTAAGATCATAAGTTTTTGATGATCAAACCTATCTCTTAATGATTGCCAAAGATCCACAGGATTTTCTTTTGTGATATATTCATTTTTTAACGTATCGTGAAGATGGTGGCGTAAAAACACCATGGCCTTAGCCTTATTCTCATCTGACATCGTTTCCGATGGATCGATGGCTTTAAGAAGGCCATTCGATCTCAGATGCATCTTTGCATATGATGCCCAAGTCATATAATTTTTTCCAGATATATCGAGGGCAATGATATCAAGCTTTGTCAAGTTTGACATGATATCTATATAATAATTAAATCAATTGTTATAACATTTTAAGTATCATCTTAAAAGTTGTTAATGATAATAAAAGTATATGCATATAATAAAGTAAATAAATAAATAATCATCTTAGGAGGTAAGACCGTCTATATGATTGAAGAGGCAGTACCTACCATATTATTTCGAGGAGGCAGTGCCTACCACTCGATTAAGAAGGAGACATAATCTACCACTCCATAAATAATTAAATTGACATAGTAAAATAAAGTAAATAATATCACGGGAGGAGATATAACCTACCACTCCATAAATAATATCGCGGGAGGAGGTATAACCTACCACTCCATAAATAATATCGTGGGAGGAGGTATAACCTACCATTCCATAAATAATTAAATTGACATAATAAAATAAAGTAAATAATATCACGAGAGGAGGTATAACCTACCACTCTATATAATATCGCGGGAGGAGGTATAACCTACCACTCCATAATATCGTGGGAGGAGGTATAACCTACCACTCCATAAATAATATCGTGGGAGGAGATATAACCTACCACTCCATAAATAATTAAATTGACATAATAAAATAAAGTAAATAATATCACGGGAGGAGGTATAACCTACCACTCCATAAATAATAACGCAGGAAGAGGTATAACCTACTACTCCATAAATAATATCGCGAGAGGAGGTATAGCCTACCACTCCATAATATCTCGGAAGGAGGTATAACATACCACTCCATAAATAATTAAATTGACATAATAAAATAAATTAAATAATATCGCGGGAGGAGGTATAACCTACTACTCCTTAAATAATAACACAGGAGGAGGTATAACCTATTACTCCTTAAATAATAACGCAGGAGGAGGTATGACCTACCACTCCTTAAATAATTAAATTGACATAATAAAATAAATGAACTTTTACCTGGACGGTATAACAACGCAATATTAAACTGGTATTTGGAGAGATGATCGTGCTGATAACGTGTTATGAAAAATATCTAGAGAGATAAAATTAAACTGATAATTTTACTCAAGCGAAAAGAGGAGAGATAAGAGAGAAATCTCTTATCGATGGCGTACTTCTTACAAATAATGCATAACATCATATTTATAGAGAAAGTAACTAGGCAAACGAAGATGTAAAGATAATTAAAGAAAAAGTCAGACAAACGTCTTTGCTGACTGATTGTTTTATGTGGAAAATCTCATTGATATGGAAAGTACAATCCATGGGACGACAATGCCCTCCAAATTCTATTATATAAAATGAATATCTAGAAACTCATATTCCCAAGAAAAATCTCAATAGAAGATAAATCACCATTTGCAAAATATTGTAAATCAGATACAAATAGAGTAAATCTGAATCAAATAAGTACATTTGAACCTCCAAATAAAAACTGCCATAAACAAACTCTCACGTAAATATTTCTATTTCTCAAATCCAAAAATTGCCTCCTTTTTTTAGTTTCTCTCTACATAAAAGTCATGTCATAAGCATAAGTCCAATAGAAATCTTATGAACTAAAATTTATCAAAATTTGATTTTGCTAACCAAATCCAATTGGTTTGTATACTAGAAGAAACACCAACAATTTAGACCCATACTTTCTTTTCCAAACGTCATCTTTTTATTACTTTTTCATTTTTTGTAAGCAATCAGTTTAATTTTGTATGTAAAAAACGGATAAAATTAGGTTTACAAAGCGATTTACTTGATTAAATATCTAATAAAAACTTATGAAATAATTTTTGTTTTTAAAGTATCATTTTCCAAAAGACCACTACGAATTTTTTAATTACCATTTTCTAAACATGCTTCTAGATATTTGTAAACGAACATATAAAATCGTATAAAAAGTTTATAATTTTTCTAATTTCGATAAATATCTTATAAACTTTATAAATATAAAATTTTATAAAACCTTACTAAAATGTTATAAAAACCTTATAAGGCTTTATAAACACCAATTAGTAATTGAAACATTAAACTTTTACAAAATTTTATATAACCAAATTTATAAAGTTTTTTTTAAAGAAGTGGTCTTTATTTTTGAAATTAAGCAATGAACTGTGATAATTTTTTTAAATTGTACCATAAAATGGTATGATCAATTGTCTAAAATACCACTATTTCAAACTTTTATTCCAAATGTAACACTAATCATTTAAATTTTCAAAATAGCACAAATTTAATACTAAGTAATTAAAAATCTCATCCTAATAAAAAAAATTAAAGCCTAAATTAGAAAAAGTGAATCCAAACATTATGTTTTAATTTTATATATAGTTTATTTGAGATAAATAATTATTTTCACATAATAATTTGTGCTATTTTAGGAATTTTATTTTTAATGTGCTAAATTTGGAAAATAAACTTAAAAATACAATTTTATGGTATTACTCAAATGGGGCATTTTTAAAATTCACCACTTAAAATTCTAATTAATTGAAACTTTATATGGAGATGAAATAAAAAAGCCTAAAAGCAAACATATTATGCAATATATGAGTTAGGAAGCAAATAACCAACATTCCTACGTTTTCGTAAAGAAAGCAATAAAATATTCCTACGTAAATTAGTATATATACTCTTTGCTTCTCCTCAAAGATATTCTTTGTATATGAACACAATTTACTTCAAACACTTTTCATGCAATACAATATGTATATATACTGATGAATGATCATATGTTCATTCATTTGTAATAAACTAATGACTCTTATAAATTGTTATAAACCTATACTACTTCTAGGTTTCTCTATCACAAGTTTGCTATTATGGTTCTCAGAAGCTTCTGTTGTCTCATCCGGAGATTTTAATAAAGACTTCTTCGTGACATGGTCTCCAAACCATGTTAACACCTCAAGAGATGGTCGATCAAGAACTCTTAAGCTTGATCAAGAATCTGGTATATAATATTTTGATTAGTTTTGTTTGATAGTTAACCAAGAACTTATGTTTCGATTGTGTTCGTATATATATACGTAGGAGCTTCCTTTGCTTCCAATCAGATGTTCTTGTTCGGACAAATAGATATGAAGATCAAACTAATCCCTGGTCCTTCTCAAGGAACCGTGGTTGCTTATTATGTAAGAAACTATCCTAACCTAAAATCCATTGAGCAAGTGTTTTAATGGCACAATATATTAAAATGTTTAGGAACTATTGTGTAGTGGTTTGGTCTTCAATAAATGAATTCAAAATGTTGAGTTCGACATCTTCTTTAGGCATATTTTTTTAATAATACTTATAAATAGCATATTTTAAAATTTTTGTTCTGAATTTAACATTTTAATTTTAAAATTCTAAAATAGCACAAATTATGTTCTGAAAATATATATTTATCATAACTAAATTATAAATATAATTAAAATATTATATTGGGGTTTTTTCTTTCTAATTTACTGTTTAATTTTTTTATTAGAAAAAGGTTTTAAGATATTTTAAAGTTAAATTTGTGTTATCTTTTAAAATTTAAACTAATGATACTATATTTAAAACAAAAATTTAAAAGATTATTATTTTTGTCAATTGCCTTACTTTTCTTTTGTTTTAGATCAAAACTTATTATGGGTCGGACACGATCCTAACGATAGATGTGGTTTAGAACATAAGCAAAGGAAATTGTGTTTTTAGCCTCAAATATATGTAATCGAGATTTGAGTAAAATGGTTTTAGACTTTATCTACAATTAAAAAGAGGCACAAATTTCTCACTTGAACTAGAACATATGAAAATGCATGTGCATGAATCTCATAATGTTAATTATGATTAATCTTTGAAACATTTGATCAGATGTCCTCTGATCAACTAAACCGAGATGAGATAGACTTTGAATTTCTTGGAAACATTGAAGGGAAGCCTTACATTCTCCAGACAAATGTTTACGCTGATGGAATTGATGACCGGGAAGAAAGGATCCATCTTTGGTTCGACCCAACCAAGAACTTTCACACCTATTCTATCCTATGGAATATTCACCAAATTGTGTAAGATTTTTCAACAAAAAAACTCCTTCACGACATATCCAACTATTAGAGTGTCAAATGTCTCACACCGAAAGTTGAAATATTTTTACACTAGTATATATGGTGTATGAGCCACTTCACTAATTGTCAATTGGTTTTGAGTTGGATGTTCATGTTTATTAATATGGTATCAGACCACAGAGTTATCCCGACATGCGATTTCTCAATAAACGGTTTCCCACATTGTAAGTGGCCCGTGTTGTCGTGCTATGTTCGAGATATTGGTGCGTGTCTCGTCCACATCTCGAACATGCCTATTAGAATGTGAAATGTTCCACATCGAAAATTGAGATATTTCTACACTAGTATATATGGTGCATGGGACACTCCACTCATTTGAAATTGGTTTTGAGTTGGATACCAATGTTTCCTAATACCAACGAATAAGAATGTTGTTTTGTGGATCGTTTCAGATTTATGGTGGATCAAATTCCGATAAGATTGTACAAAAACCACGCAGATCAAGGCGTCGCTTATCCAAAGTTGCGTCCTATGAGCGTAAAGGCGAGTCTATGGAACGGTGAGAGTTGGGCTACAAGCGGTGGCCGTGACAAGATTGAGTGGTCAAAGGGTCCATTTGTTGCCTCCTTTGGGGATTACAAGATAGATGCTTGTGTTTGGAAAGGAAACCCAAAATTGTGTAGAGAAGAGAACAATGAAAATTGGTGGAACAAGAATGAGTTTAGTTCTTTAACAAGAGTACAAAAGAGATGGTTTAAATGGGTGAGGAAGTATCACTTGATTTATGATTATTGCCAAGATTATGCAAGGTTCCATAACAAGCTCCCTAAGGAATGTTCTCTTCCTAAATATTGATTTTACATTAAAGTACTTCCATTGTTACACGTTTAAATGATTTACATTGTTTAAAATTTCAAATATAAATTTATACATATTTTATTATATAAAGCTAGATGCGTTCAATATGAGTATGATTTTTTTTTATAATTAACCATATTATAACATATATCACTATTAATTTAGATTTTAACATGTTTTATTATTTAATACGAATAAAAAAATTAACACATAAAATTTGACATGTTCAGTGTATTAATACGAAAAAATAAAAATTAACATGTAAGATTATTGGTATGTGCTATTATTATTTTAGATTTTGAAATGTGTCATGATGTAAATAAAATAAATAAATGAAAAATTTATTAAATCAAGCATTAATAGATAACAAAATCAACTATGAAACTTTGTGAATAAAAGAAAGAAAATATTTTAGAAATATGTTTTAATATAATATATAAAATATTATACACACAAATATTATATGAAATGAACATGTTTAATGTGAATGAGAACGTGAAATGTTCATAATTATAATCATAAAATTTGCATATGTGTAGTTATTTATTTAAATTTGTACACATGTTAAAATTTAAATAAATATTTTTTTTAAATAAAGTAAGATAAAATATAAAATTGAAAAATGGAGAGATAAAAAAGTTAATCCAAAACATAGTAATACTAGAAAAAGAAAGTGTTTAGAAAATCGATATTTCTACTAAATATATAAATTTTATAATGTATGAAATTAAGAAAATAATAATATATAAAATATGAATATAAAAATATAATAATTAATTTAATAATGTGTATGTATGATATTTTGTTGATATTAGTCATGTATTGTTGATCTTGATTTCGAGTCTGACTAATCGGATCATATTGTACGGATTATTACTTACAAAAACTAAATATTTACATTACAACTTTGTTTATAATTTTATATGTAGGTAAAATGTAGTGTTGCTGCGAAAAAAGGGAAAAACAAAGAACAGAGAGTTAGTCGAATCCGAGTGCCAAGAAGATTAAGATTCAAAGGAGAAGAACAAAGATACAGAGGAAGAGAGAAGAGAGGCCTTCTTTGCTTCTGTATATAGTTGTTGATTCTTGTTCTTCTCGTAATCTTCTTAAGTTCTCACGGACTGAGTTGTTCTAGTGGATTCGCAAGGCAGAGCGAAGGTCTCCCCTGGAGGTAGCTATATTTTGGTGAACCGGGTTACCATGTGCGTATGTTATATCATTCACAAGCTGATTTCAGATTAGAGAATTAGCATAAATTCGCAGCTTAGAATCTCACAAGTGATATCAGAACTATAGGTGAAGAGCGGTCATCTGAGATCAAAAGCTGTCAAGGATATATCGGTAGGTGAGTTTTTCCATTGGAAAAGAAGAATCTTTCTTCCCATCAAGATTTAAGATTTTGAGTCAAGAAAGCTTATCGGAGACTCTCAATAGTCAATCGAACAAAGAAAAGAGAAAATGGAACTGAATCTTGGAAAAATGGGATGGAAAAGGAGATTTTGGAATGTGGAAATATCGGATGATGGGTGATCTCTTATCTACGATTCAAGATGAGCTTTCTCTCTTTTCTGGAAAAGAGAAGTTGGAGGAAGGGTCACAAGTACGAGATGATCGAAAGATAAATCAAAGGAAATCGGATAAAGATCTAAGAGCTAGGAGCTTTCTGGAGGCATGTTTGACAAATCCTATCTTACGAAAGATCAAGCATGAACCCACTGCTTTCAAACAATGGAAAGCCTTGGAAAAGATTTATCAATCTAAATCTTTAACAAACAAAATATATTTGAAGAAACAATTTTCTTGGATGATAAACCTATAGAAGAAAACTTCGATGTATTTCTAAAGCTGATTGCAGATCTGAAAAGTCTAAATATTTCTTTTCCAGACGAAGACCAGGCGATACAACTCTTATCAGGACTTCCAACAGCTTATGAACCTTTGGTTCATACTCTATAGGGGAAGAACTTTGACCGTGAATGAGGTGATTCCATCAGCGTATTCTAAAGAAGCTGAACTTAAACAGAAAGGTCTGCTGGGAAAGAAAAAGTCTCAGGAGAAGGTCTGTACGTAAGTGATAGGGGAAGAACTGATAAAAGAGAAGATCAGTGGAAAAGAGGAAGATCTAAAAGCGGTGGAAGAGAAAAATCAAAGCCGAGATTCCAGAAAAGTGATCAGGGTTGTTTCCATTGTGGTAAAGAAGTACATTGGAAACAGGAATGCCCAAAAGGGGGGGTAAATCTAGCTCAGGATCATTTACAAATGTCGTTTTGAATATTAGATGAAAAATGTATGAACCTCTAGTTCTTACTGTTAGTATACAGAAAATACAAAATAAATGGATAATGCATTCAGGCTCTAGTTTTCATATTACACCTAAGGATTCCATGGAAGCAAGGTATTACTGGAAAACAACAATAGAGTAAGATAAAATGAGTAGGCAAAGTAAAGATCATAAGGCCGAATGGGTCAAGAGTAGTTCTTACTGAAGTAAGGTATATGCCATCAATGGCCATAAATTTGATATCTTACAGTGTCTTGAAAAGGCGAGGTGTAAATATGAAGGGAAAGATTTACATAAAATATTTTAATCAAATGTAATAATGATTCAAGTTTAAGAAAATCAGCCAATTTTATGCCTAAAAAATATTCTATTGTCCAATTTATTCATAAAGTATATGGAAATGCAAAAACTATTGAAAAGTCAACAAAGACATCTTCAACGAAGACGTCTTTATTTTGATTACCTTTTTACGAAATTTGCCGACTAACTTCTTTTATAAATAAGAGACTATGTATTATTTGTAAACTACATCGATAGTACTTCACTTCTCTCTCTCTCCTGAGTAATAAAATTATCAGTTTAATTTTATCTCTCTAGATATTTTTCATAATACGTTATCAACACGATCATCTCTCCAAATACCAGTTTAATACTGCGTTGTTATACCGCCCAGGTAAAAGTTCATTTATTTTATTATGTCAATTTAATTATTTATGGAGTGGTAGGTTATACCTCCTCCTGTGTTATTATTTAAAGAGTAGTAGGTTATACCTCCTCCTGCGTTATTATTTAAGGAGTGATAGGTTATACCTCCTCCCGCGTTATTATTTAAGGAGTGGTAGGTTATACCTCCCCCCCGCGATATTATTTATGGAGTGGTAGGTTATACCTCCTCCCGTGATATTATTTACTTTATTTTATTATGTCAATTTAATTATATCAATTTAATTATGTCAATTTAATTATTTATGGAGTGGTAGGTTATACCTCCTCCCACGATATTATTTATGGAGTGGTAGGTTATACCTCCTCCCGTGATATTATGGAGTGGTAGGTTATACCTCCTCCCGCGATATTATTTATGGAGTGGTAGGTTATACCTCCTCCCGTGATATTATTTACTTTATTTTATTATGTCAATTTAATTATATCAATTTAATTATTTATGGAGTGGTAGGTTATACCTCCTCCCACGATATTATTTATGGAGTGGTAGGTTATACCTCCTCCCGCGATATTATGGAGTGGTAGGTTATACCTCTTCCTGCGATATTATTTATAGAGTGGTAGGTTATACCTCCTTCCGTAATATTATTTACTTTATTTTATTATGTCAATTTAATTATGTCAATTTAATTATGTCAATTTAATTATGTTAATTTAATTATTTATGGAGTGGTAGGTTATACCTCGGTAGGTTATACCTCCTCCCGCGATATTATTTATGGAGTGGTAAGTTATACCTCCTCCCGCGATATTATGGAGTGGGAGGTTATACCTCCTCCCGCGATATTATTTATGAAGTGGTAGATTATACCTCCTCCCGTGAGATTATTTACTTTATTTTATTATGTCAATTTAATTATTTATGGAGTGGTAGATTATGTCTCCTCCTTAATCGAGTGGTAGTCACTACCTCCTCGAAATAATATGGTAGGCGTTGCCTCTTCAATCACATGGATGGTCTTACCTCCTAAGATGATTATTTATTTATTTACTTTATTATATGCATATGCTTTTATTATCATTAACAATTTTTAAGATGATGCTTAAAATGTTATAACAATTGATTTAATTATTATATAGATATCATGTCAAACTTGGCAAAGCTTGATATCATTGCCCTCGAAGTATCTGGAAAAAATTATATGACTTGGGCATCAGATGCAAAGATGCATCTGAGATCGAATGGCCTTCTTAAAACCATCGATCCATCAGAAACGATGTCAGATAAGAATAAGGCTAAGGCCATGGTGTTTTTACGCCACCATCTCCACGATACGTTAAAAAATGAATATATCACAAAAGAAGATCCTGCAGATCTTTAGTAATCATTAAGAGATAGATTTGATCATCAAAAACTTGTGATCTTACCTAAGGCTCGATATGATTAGCTACACCTCCGATTTATGGACTATAAAAGTGTTGGTGAATATAATTCCGTGTTGTTCGGAATTACTTCCAGAATGATGTTATGTGGTGATAAAATGAGCGATTATGATATGATTGAAAAAATGGTCTCCACATTCCATTCTGGAAATGTAGTCCTACAAGAGCAATATCGGACTAAAGGATATATTTGCTACTTGGAGTTGATGCAAGTCCTCCTTGTAGCAGAGCAAAATAATGACCTCGTGATGTTAAATCATCAATCTCGTCCAGCTGGATCGGCTCCATTCCCAGAAGTGAATGTGGTAGCGTCCAGTAATAATAATAATTATCAAGGACGAGGACGTATACACGGTAGAAGCCGTAGTAGAGGTCGTGGTCGAGGTCGTGGACGTGGACAAGGAAGGGGTTTTAACGTTGGAAAAAAAGAATTTCCAAATAAATGAGGGTGGTCGGACAATAAGAAAACCGACCGAGAATGCTTGTTACAGATGCGGTATGAAAGGGCATTGGGGACGTACATGTCGTACGCCCAAATATTTCGTCGATCTGTATCAAGAGTCAATAAAGCCCAAGAGTAATAATGTTGAAACCAACTTCGCCGATGATGAAGTTGGACCTTCTTTTAGTGGTCTAAATGATGATACTCATCTGGATATCGCAGATTTTCTTGTTGATCCCGAAAGTATCAACGAGGATTAAAACGATTATGATCGATGAGAAATGAAAAGGTGCCAATAAGACATGTATAATATGTTTGTGTAACAAAACTTAACGATGGTTTCAGTAGTTTATGAATATGTTTTGCTTTAAACTATTAATGCATCTCTATAAATTATGATAAAACAAATGTCACAAATTAGAATTGATGAAGGAGATATCTGTCTAGCAGATAGTGCTACAACGCACATTATACTTAAAGATAGACGATATTTCTCCTGTCTTGATTTAAGTGACTCCGCTGGAAGCGTGAGTACTATATCAAGAAATGCAAAGATAATACTGGGCTCTAGAGAAGCCAGTTTTTCGATGCCAAAAGGTATGAAATTTGAAATAAATAATGCATTATATTCTCCTAAGTCTCATAGAAACTTGTTAAGTTTCAAAAATATCCGTAAAAATGGATATCATATAGAGACTATGAGTAAAAATAATGCTGAATATCTTTGCATTATATCTGAGAGGAAACATATATTGGAAAATTTGCCAATGTTATCCTCTGGATTATATTATACAAAGATAAGCATAGTTGAATCATATGCTATAGTAAACCAGAAGTTTACTAGTACTTTTAAAGTCTAGCATGAAAGATTAGGCCATCCTAGATCAATTATGATGAGGAGAATTGTGCAAAATTGTAATGGTCACCCATTGAAAAATGAGAAGATTTTTCAATCGGGAGAGTTTTCATGTAAAGAATGTTCTCAAGGAAAACTCATAACACGACCATCAATAACTAAAGTTGGGAATGAATCTCTAGTATTCTTAGAGAGAATACATGGTGATATATGTGGACCTATTCATCCACCGTGTGGGCCGTTTCGATACTTTATGGTATTGATTGACGCATCAAGTAGCTGGTCATATGTTTGTCTTTTGACAACAAGAAATACGGCTTTCGCAAAATTCATTATCCAAATAATCAGATTGAAAGCATAATTTCCTGATTATATCATAAAGAAAGCCAGACTTGATAACGCTGGTGAATTCACTTCACAAGCTTTTGATAATTATTGTATGTCAATGGAGATTGATGTTGAACATCCAGTGCCCCATGTGCATATACAAAATGGGATGGGTGAAAGTTTGATTAAATGGTTGCAATTGATTGCAAGACCATTAATATTGAGAACAAATCTCTCAATTTCTGTATGGGGTCATGCTATACTGCATGCAGCTGCATTGGTCCATATTAGACCAAGTGCATATAATAAATATTCCCCAATGGAGTTGACATCTGGTCAACAACCAAATGTTTTCCATCTTCGAGTTTTTGGGTGCGTGGTTTATGTCCCAATAGCCCCACCACAAAAAACAAAAATGGGACCACAAAGAAGAATGAGAATATATATTGGGTATACATCACCAAGTATAATTCGATATCTTGAACCTCGAACTGGTGATATGTTTACGACACGTTTTGCCGATTATCATTTTAATGAAGATGAATTTTCAGCGTTAGGGGGAGGAATTAAAGAAACATCAAAAGATGTTACATGGTGTACACGAAATTTGATACACCTTGACCCCCCTACAAATCAACGTGAGCTGGAAGTTCAGAAAATTATACATTTACAGAATATGGCAAATGAATTACTAGATGTGTTCACAGATACGAAAAATGTGACAAAATCGTATATACCCGCTGCAAATGCTCCATCAAGAATTGATGTTCCAAAAGAACCATTTGATGGAAATAAAATAAATGACCCAAAAGTTCAATTGAAAAGGGGGAGGCCGATGGGCTCTAAAGATAAAACTCCCCGAAAGAAAAAGAAATTGGGAAGAATCAGTAAAGATCTCCCAAAAGTATTACATCATGCAGATATTCAAGAAAATGAGAAGGTTCTTGAAAAATTTGATGATGAAAATCTTCTTGAGGACGAACATGATATAGAAAATTGTGAAACATCCATTAATTACGCCCAAGATGGAAAAATCTGGGTTAGAAATGAAATAGAAAATGTGGATGGAATATTTTCATTTTCTATATATAAAGAAATTGATGATGAATATAATGATCCGGACCTGAGATCATTATCAGAATGTCGGTCGAGACCCGATTGGGAGAAATGGCAAAAGGCCATGAAAGATGAATTACTCTCTCTCAATAAAAGAAATGTATTCAGACATGTTATCATTACACCAGAAGATGTAATGCTTGTCGGATGCAAATGGGTTTTCGTGAGAAAACGAAATGAAGAAAACGAGATCATAAGATATAAAGCACGACTTGTGGCATAAGGTTTTTCTCAAAGACTGGGAATTGATTATGATGAAACATATTCCCCAGTTATGGATGCAATTACGTTTAGATACTTGATGAGTATAACGACATCGAAAAATTTAGAGATGTACCTTATGGATGTCGTGGCTGCATATCTATATGGATCACTTGATAGTGATATATATATGAAAATTCCCGATGGATTTAAAATCCCAGAAGGATCCAAGATCTCGGAAAAATCAAAGGATTTTTGTTCGGTCAAATTACAGCGATCACTTTACGGATTAAAACAATCCGGACGCATGTGGTATAATCGCTTAAGCGAATATTTGTTGAAAAAGGAATATATCAACAATGCGATATGCCCTTGCGTGTTTATCAAGAAATCCTCATTAGGATTTGTTATTATCGCTGTATATGTTGATGATCTGAACATTATTGAAACTCAAAAGGAAGTTCATGATGCACGAACCCATATGAGAGAAGAGTTTGAAATGAAAAACCTTGGTAAGACAAAGTTTTGTCTCGGGCTTCAAATAGAGCATCTCAAAAGTGGAATATTTGTCCATCAATCAAATTATACCAAAAGGGTATTAAAACGCTTTAATATGGATAAAGCAAATCTTTTGAATACTCCAATGGTCAATAGATCACTTATTGTTGATAAGGATCCATTTCGACCTTGTGAGGATAACGAGGAAATTTTAGGTTGTGAAATATCTTATATGAGCGTTATTGGTGCGCCGATGTATCTTGCTAATTGTACTAGACCAGATATTGCTTTTGCTACTAACTTACTTGCAAGGTATAATTCAGCCTCTACGCGAAGACATTGGACCGGAATAAAACAAATATTCCATTATCTTCAAGGTACAATTGACTTGGGATTATATTATCCCAAAAATATCATTTGTAAACTACATCGATAATATTTCATTTCTCTCTCTCCTGAGTAATAAAATTATCAGTTTAATTTTATCTCTCTAAATATTTTTCATAACAAAAATATATTTCATTGTTTGTTAAATTTAAATTTTATATATGAACATTTTTTTTGCATGCTAATATATACATATACATCCGTATAAACATCAATAATCCGTCAAATACCGCTAATATAGTGGCCACGTGTACGCCGACTTAGAATAAAGTTGTAAACCAACCAATTTTTATAAAATGACTATGTTTTATTAACACAGAAAACATCGTTATCTTATTAAGAAAATAAAAAAAATACACAAAACCACTTCGTTTGGTAACATAATAATGAATACCACAACCCCTCATCAGCCTCCCTCGTTTACACAAAACGCCCCTCGTTTACACAAAACGCCCCTCGTTTACACAAAACGCCCCTCGTTTACACAAAAAACAAACACACACAACAACATTTTTTTTGTTTCTTCTCACCTGTAACTTCTCTCGGCATCACATGAACCTGAAAACATAAAAGAGCATCGTTTTAATCAGATTCTCAAACAAAAAAAATAACTCAACGAAACATATCTTCTACCTCTCCTAAGTACCTCTCTGCTTATAAACATCGAGATAGAGATCGTCGTGAATCTGGTGATGATCAGTAAAGTTAGGCAAAACCAACTTTCTATTTTTGTCTAATTAGATCACATAAATCGCAAATTTAAACTTTTTCCTCCTCCAATTCTCCTCCTTTGCTTCTCTCTTCTCTAATAAATTATTCCTAAGTCACGCCATCCAAATTTCTCACCGGGATAAGCTGTGAAATCATCGATTTCACCACACCATTAAGAGATCTGATCGACTTTCTAATAAAAGATGATGACGAATTTGTCTCTGACAAGAGAAGGAGAAGAAGAAGGAGAAGAAGACGGAGAAGTAGAAGAGAAGAAGAAGCCCTTAGAAGAAATGGAGAGAGAGGCATATGCTCGACAAAGTGGTGACTCCAAGCGACGTCGGGAAACTAAACCGATTCATGATCCCAAAGCAACACGCAGAGAGATACTTCCCATTAGATTCATCCTCAAACGAGAAAGGTCTACTTAAATTTTGAGGATTTCACACGAAAATGAATCAAGAATGTTGAGATACCCTAAAACTTAAAAACAAGATTTCACACGATTTCTCCTCCCCTATTTTTTTCAATTTTATCATTCTCCTTTAATCTTCTTGTCCTTCTTTCTCCACTTCTCCCATTCGAAGAACGCATTCAAACTTGTCCCACTCCAATTGGCCACTCCTCTACTCTCTCATTACTCTTGCGATCTTGGAAATAGTTTAAAACCCGGAGATTGTCATCTTCCTTTTTCCGATTATTGATTCATAGAACTGAAAATCAAAATAAAATTCGGTACAACTAAGGAAATAACAAAAAATTTATAAAAAGTAAGTTCGTTTGTGTTGATTTCTTCGTTTAGTTGTGGCGATTTTGTTTTTTGTTTGGCAGGATGTCCCGAACCAAAAACCCAACTCATAGACTTGGAGAAACGCCGATTAAATGAAGAAATATTGTGGAATGAGGAGATATTGTGGAAAGATTTCGAATCGTTTATGAAGATCTAATCTCATATGAGGACGAAGGAAACAGTTCGCAAACTCCACGGTATGTTTCGATTCTTAGTGTTACAACTAAATAGAATTTAGTTAAACTAATATTCTAGGTAGTAATACTTGTACGACTCGGTAAAACTATATTGTAAAAATGATGTTTTCTGGGTTAGTAACACTATGCAAAACTAATAACACTTAAACAAATGGGTAAAACTATATAGTAAAATTGATATTTTATGAGTTAGTAACACTAAGTAAAATTAGTAATACTAAACAAAACCAATAGTACTGTTACGATTTGGTAAAACTATATAATAAAATTGATGTTTATTGTGTTAGTAACGGTAAGTAAAACTATTAACACTAAACAAAACTAGTAACACTAAACAAAACAATAGTATTAAAACAATTTGGTAAAACTATATAGTAAAATTGATATTTTCTGGGTTACTAACATTAAGTAAAACTAGTAACACTAAACAAACTAGTAATATCAGTATGACTTAGTAAAACTATATAGTAAAATTGATGTTTTATGGATTTGTAAAACTAAGTAAAACTAGTAATACTTGTACAACTCGGTAAAACTATATAGTAAAATTTATGTTTTTTGGGGTTAGTAACATTAAGTAAAATTAGGTAAAACTGTTTAGCAAAACTTATGAATCTAAATTGTCACACTTACTAACATTTGAGAAAACATATGTTTTGCAGGATTCTAGAGAGGAAACTAAGGCATTATAGCCTCTACAGATGTACTTTCAACTGTCAGAGTACACCAAAAAAGTTAAAATCCTCACGAGGTGTTATATCACTGAAACAGTGGAGATGTTAGACAATTTGAAGTACCCCTTTCGAGTAGAGGAGAAGAGATGGTTTCACCATCATCCACAGTTCAAACATTTTTTCCACATATTCAAAGACAAGAACCATAAGATCATTAGATTGTGGATGCTTCTTGTTCGCACTGTGCGAACAGAAAAAAACGAAGCTTGGTTTGTTGTAAACGGAACTCCCATCTGGTGTGGTCTAAGGGAACACGCTCTCATCTCTAGTTAGACTGTCGGAATTATCCAGTCAATAACCAACGCTTAAGTAATATGGATTTTATCGAAAAACATTTTGGAAGGCGAGCAAAGTTTAGATACGCAGACGTGAAGGAGAAGTTGAAAGGTATGAGACTATCACAAGATATGTTGAAGATGACAGTCTTATATTTCTTGTCAAGTATTATTATAAGTTAGACGAAGACGGGAGAAGATGCACCTTCCATAGAGTCATTTTTTCAAAAAGTTGTGAATGATCTCGAGATGTGTAAGACATTTCCATGGGGGAGGTTATCATTTCATCATATTATGTGAGAGATCTCGCATACGATGTATCACTTTCGAGGGGTGATTAATGGTTCATAATTGGCAATGCCTATATTTTATACGCTGTTGGAGGTAAATTTGATTTTAAGTATTTCTATATTTACTAGTTTTATAGTGGAAATTAATAATATTTTTGTGTGTAGCTTCTAGCATTTGAGACAGTTCCTAGATTTAGAAAGATATTCCAAAAAGATGTTTCAGGTGTATATAGTACGTGTACAAAGATGTGCAAGACCAAATTTAATCGTAGTGCTATGAGAGGCTGCACTGTTGATGAGATAAACGAAACACTTGGTAACACTAAGGTTAGTTATTAATAGTATTACTATTTTATAGTTGTAATATGTTAAAATAAATTATGCATTTATATTTTCAAGAAATTGAGAGTATCTTGGTCTCATCCTATGATGAAAAATTACTACTTTGTAGAATCTATGAAATAGATGACGTTGACGATAATGATGATGTCATTATCCGAAGTTAAACGAAACGTCTAATCGTACGAACGTCAAATTTATTATCGTCAACGTCATAAAGAGTATGCTAGGACTGGATGGTCTCATACCCTTCAATTTAATCTCATTCCAAAATCGATAAAATCCATACTACCCAGGTATTGGTAGTTGATAGGATAATTCCGACAGTCTAACCCGGATATGAGGGCGTGTTCCGTTAGACCATACCGGAATCGAATGCATTACCATTGTCCATATTTCTTGTTCATATTAAAAATTGCCCCGAATCGAATGCATTGCCATTATCCATATTTTTTTGTTCATATTTGTTAAGTTGTTCGCAAAAACCAATATGAACACATATACATCAATAAAAGAAACATATATAATAGGAATACTCGTGTTGATCCTTATTTTATTTATTCGTTTTTATGTGATTTATGTATTTTTCAGTTTGATTATAATATCAATTTCATATTGTTATCTTGGGTTTACTTTCGTCAACTACACAAATTCAAGTGAATAAATTTATTTCCACCTGTACTTTTTGGGTCTTTCATAAGTTACATAAACTATATTTTTCTTCCATAAACTACATAAACTTCATAAATTATTACAGTTACAGAAATTCCGTTAATGTTTACACGTTAAATTCTTATTAAACCTTGTTTTACTTCGAAAATTTGGTTTTAATTTCAAAATAAACCCAAGTTAAAATTAGATTTTTGAATTAGAACAAGATTTAATAGCTGTTTAACGTGTAAACATAATAGAATTTCTGAAAGAGAAATACTCTAGATTAGCAGTAAATGAAGTTTTAGTGCCAATAATAACACTCAATTCAAAAACTCATATAAATAGCATTTTAACAAATAAAAAAGACTAAAATATTCTTAATTTTAGTCAATGTTCGATCTCCTTCATAAGTAAATATTTTGTTATTTTAATTGCATAAGTGTATATATATTAAATAAAATATAATATGTTGATTAGTTATAGTATCACATTGGTTATATACTCCTTGCTTCCCAACATGTGTATAAGGTTCGATCTCCCTCCAAAGATATTAATAAATCTTTTGCTATTTTACTTAAAGTAGTGTATATATATTAAACAAAACGTTATATATTGATTAGTTACATCAGCATATTGGTTACACACTCTTTCTAAAGTTATATTGGTTGCAACTTTTAGTTTTTATTTTATTTTATTTAATTATTTTACTTAGGAAACGCTTTCTTAATATTAAGAAATCTTTACTTAATTTAGGTTATTAGTCATATTTTATGCAAAATTTAGGAAGACTTTATGCAAATTTAGGAAGTATCTTTAAGAATTCCTTCCTAAAACATGAAATTAAATGAGTAAGAGTGCATATTCATCACATTGTTCCATGTGTTTACATCAAGAGTGTTTATAAAAAAAAATCAACAAGAGTGTTTATCCAAAAAACATCAGCAAAAATATTTATCAACAATCACAGATACAAGTTATAAACGAAAATATCAAAATGAAAATGTCCAAATTAAGATTTATCACTAAACTCATGAAAGATGTCAAATATCCTCTTTGTTCTTATGTCTTCTTTTGCGGCATTATGTAGTTTTAACATATTTTTAATATCCATTGAATGACATTCAATCATTTTGAGAACAAAAAGAGAACAATTGACATCGGTTTTCGTCATAAAAAAAAGAAAAAAAATAGTTTTGCTACTCTCTCAAAAACTCATTAACGCGCTCAATCTTGCTATATGAGAATTTTCACATCAATATCCTGAAATTGGAAGAGAATAATTTTGCAATCACCAAAATTTAGAAAGTTTTTTTAAGATACCATTGGAAAATTTAAATAGGAAGATAAATCTATGATGTAAAAAAAATCTAGTTTAAACTAAATACAGATATATATACAAAACAAAATATTTATCTGTCAATTAGTTATAATAGCATAATGGTTACACACTCCTTCTATTATATAATGGACCAAGTTTCGATCTCCCCTTGTGAGTTTAGTTTTGAGATGCTAATTTAGTCACTAAAACATTATTTAGTGCTAAATTAGTCAATTGCTATTTTCTGAAATTAGAATAATTTATGAAGTTTGTGTAATTTATGAAAGAAAAATATAATTTATGTAGTTAAAAGAAGACCCAAAAAGTACGGATGCAAATAGGTTTAGTCACAAGTAAACCATATGAAAAATAATAATTGATGTTATTTTTATAATTTTAAATTTAAAACAAAAATTCAAAAAATGGTATTTTACTGTATTACTATTTCATAGATTTATTAGATTAAATTAACTGTTGATTTAGATTTATCTCGGAAAAAGGAACCTTGTGGTTTGCACGCTATATGTTCGATAGAATGCTCCAAAGAATAAAAGAGAAAACAAAGAAAAACATCTACGGCGTTTAACACTCTGTTTTAATCATTCAGCCTCAAACATAACCATAAGTAACTTAAAATCCATCGCATAAAACAAAAAGCACATATCCAAATAACATTAATCTCAAAACCCACCAAAATTACAAAATTCAAGACTCATCACTGATTTCACGATCTTCCTCACCATCTCCACAAAACCCACCTCCCAATTCACAAATCCTTTTCCAGACATTCTGTTCCACTGGAACAACCGACAACCTCGGCTGTCTAAACAACACAAAATCATTAATCCCTTTGTCTCCCTTCATCTCCTTCAAATCAACAAATCTTCTCATCTCTCCAATCGCTCTAACATCGACGGCTCCTTCTCCATTACCAGCATCGGAGTACCATTCACGTGTCACCTCCACCACACCCACGACACATCTCGATTTTGTACCGGAATGGTAGAAGAAACAGAGATCGCCTAAAGTCATAGACTTTAGATGTTTCTGAGCTTGTTTGTTCTTGACGCCGTCCCATTTGCTTATGCCGCCGTTTGCTTCTTGGTCTGACCATGACCACTCACTTGGCTCTGTTTTCAGTAGCCAGTATTGCTTCGTTTTCCCCATCTTTAGATATTTCCAACTTTTCTTTGGTTAGCATTAAACTTACGTTTTATCTTTATAAACCCTACACAATTTTATTTTCATTCATGTTTTCTTTTTGTGATAATTTTGGAGAAAACATTATAGACATAAAAAATAGACACATTTACATATATATAGCTTTTTAATATTGCGTTGATTACTTTATTTAAGAGCACAAAATGCGTTGTGTAATGAAAATATTGGGAAGTGCCGATTGGAGGGGAAAAGGTCCGATTCCACCCTAAACTTGTGCTCCTAAGATTATTTATACACGAATTATCATATTATGCTCACTTCCACATGAACTATATATATTTTCGAATTTTAGCCACAAACATTTAAATCGTGGTTATTTCCACCAACTAAACGGTTTCCGTGTATTTTTTCGTTACACGTGATGACGTGGTTGCCACGTCGGATGATGAAAGTTTTACTGAGAAATAAACAAAACGACGTCGTTTTGATAAAGACGAAAACGACGTCGTTTTGTTATAATTTTTTTTTAAAAAAAAACCTAAACCAAAACGACGTCGTTTTGGTAAACTCCAAAACGACGTCGTTTTGTATATCTTCTTAAAACTCTGTAATCTGATATTTTGGGCGAAAATTAGGGTTCTTCGAGTTTACCAAAGTCAGTGTCGTGACCAAACCGAGATGAGCAGTGCAGGCAATGAGGTTCTTTACATTGCTGCGAACACAGGTATACTCATATTCTGACAGTGCGAGAACACAAAATTTAAAATTCTTCCTCTTGTATTTTGTCACAGCTAACAGTTGAGAATTGATTGGTTTTCGTAGACCGTGGTGGGAGTATTATAACATGGGATACAACATCATGGAGAAGAAGGCGTTCCACTCGTATAAAAAACAACTCTATTACGGCATTTAATGTCTCAACTGATGGGAAGCTTCTTGCACTGTAAGTGTGTTTTCTTTGCACTTTTGAGACCCAGCAGAGATAAGTAACATTTTTTTTTGGTTGTCACATAGTTTTCTAATAATGCAGAGGAACCCTCGAAGGAGATGTTTTGATAATTGATTCGACAAGAATGCAGACTAAGCAAGTTGTCAAGAAAGCTCATCTCGGTTTGGTCACGGCATTGACTTTCTCCCCTAATTTTCGTCTAAAATATCAGATTGCAGAGTTTTAAGAAGATATACAAAACGACGTCGTTTTGGTTTACGTTTTTTTTATAAAAAAATTATAACAAAACGACGTTGTTTTTGTCTTTATCAAAACGACGTCGTTTTGTTTATTTCTCAGTAAAATTTTAACTTAAACGACGTCGTTTAAGTTCATCATCCGACGTGGAAGCCACATCATCACGTGTAACGGAAAAATACACGGAAACCGTTTAGTTGGTGGAAATAGCCACGATTTAAATGTTTGTGGCTAAAATTCGAAAATATATATAGTTCATGTGGAAATCAGCATTACATGATAATTCGTGTATAAATAATCCTAGGAGCACAAGTTTACGGTGAAATCGGCCGTTTTTCCCCGATTGGAGATGGATTTCCAACTAAATCCAACCCGCATCCAGAATCGATGGGCCTGACAAACCCATTAGGTGAGCTTGACCAAAACCTGGGAAGGAGTAGATAATAAAGTGAAACGACGAGCTGAACAGGTCAACATGTTGGAGTGATACACGAGGATCGAGTGAAGCCAAAACACGAAGATCGAGTGAAGCCAAAACACGAAGATCGAGTGAAGCCAAAACATGAAGATCGAGTGAAGCCAAAACACGAAGATCGAGTGAAGCCAAAACACGAAGATCTTAGAATTTGGTTTAAGTTGTTGTAATTTTACTTATAAGATGAGAAACGCTTAAAAGAAAGACATCTAATCGAAATTATTTCCTCTATAACTTAATCGAACTTGAGAAATTAATATACTGAAAATATAAAAATTAATAGAAATAGAAAACTGCGTCAAGCAGTGATACAACGACTACTACAATACGTGTTTTTACTAGAAAATTTTTTATGTGCACTCTCAATTATCACCTAAAACGATCTTGAACAAGCTCAAGATACCCTTGACTTGTTTCACTATCCTTACACGTTCACAAGATTACACACAATTTTGGAACAACTCACCAATATCCTTTTACCCCTTTAGTTTTGTCTTCTATCTTACAAACCCAAAACTCTTGAATAAAAACTCTCTTTTATAAGTGTTGGTTTGCCATAATGTTATGACTCCTTATTTATCCTTGCTGTTTCATGCAAAACCCTAGATACAACTTTCTTTTTTCTCATTATTCCCATATCTTATTTTATCGTAAAGTTTCTTTATTCTTTGTACAAGAATAAGAACCTCCATTAAGACTCGAATTTGCTCTCTTTTTGCAAACTTCTCCTCTCAATCTATGTCTATTAGGTCATTCTAGATGGAATTCACGAAATTCAGCTTCTTCCTAGTTAACTCAATGATGTTTGTAACCTACTGCATCTTCAATCTCCCCATTTTTGACTTGTGTGCCTCACAAGCACCTGAACAGAATACTCATACCAAGAAGACACAATGAACAAAGCACATACCAAACAATAGCCACAAACACAAATCGATTTAATCATGAAAATTCAAGTTCTTTTAGAGATATCCGAAATACTTGTTCAGAAGACGACATGAGTTGTTTACAAGCAAAAATCTCCCCCATGAGAAAAAAAATCTCCCCCATGATTCTAGCCATCTTAGTTATCAGAGCGGACACTTACAGAAAATTTTTAGTCATCTTAACCACTACAAGAGTGAGAGTTTAAAAAACTTGTTTTAACACAAACTAGTACACTTTCATAATGACTCAAAATCAGTTTTAACACAAACTAGTACACTTTTAGAATGACTCAGAATTAGTTTTAAAACAAACTAGTACACTTTCAGAATGACTCAGAATCAATACCAAGATCCTCCTCTCCCCCTTCTTGTAAGCACATAAGTTAAAAACAAGATATTAGTTAAAACACAAGAGAAACTGAGCAAGGAATACAAAACATTTGAACGCATGTTGAAGCTGAC
The DNA here is from genome assembly GCA_018901935.1 of Pugionium cornutum. Lineage (NCBI taxonomy): Eukaryota > Viridiplantae > Streptophyta > Magnoliopsida > Brassicales > Brassicaceae > Pugionium > Pugionium cornutum. The sequence goes on along the minus strand of CM032160.1, from coordinate 35,033,246 downwards.
GAACAATATCACCAAGAGCTGATAATGCAACAACAGTGTCAGCAATCGCATCACGAACTGCACCAGGAGAAGTAGGTCCCGTGGTGAACACAAACAAATTAAAGCCCAACTCAATGAGTCGAGACACACCACTATAAAGTTGAGGAACAGTTGTACTCAAACTCAGGTGGAAGATCAGTTGTACTCAACCCAGCCCAATACTGCTTGCCTCCTTCAGTCATAAGGTTAGCCATTTCATCAAGACTGACAAAGAAAAATGTGCCCACGAATGGAGACAAAGATACCTGAATCAGAATGAGCAGGAGAGCCAGAGGGAAGATTTGCATATAATTCCAAAATAACCTCCTTAACAAGCTCATTGTATCAACCATTGAAAAAGATCCTCCTTACAAACTCATTGTATCAACCACTTAACAACGAATTAGTAGTACAACATCAAGCACAACACAAGAGAACAACAACCACATACAATATCCAACCACATAAAAGGAGTGACAGAAGAATGAGATACATAGTTTGAGCTTTGTGTTCTCGTGTTTGACTTTCCTTCTCTTGTTTTCTTTTTTTTTTGTTTTCCTTTTTTTTCTTTTTTGTTTTTTTTTTATAACATCACGTGAGACAATTCTATCACTTGATTTCTCAAGAGCAGCTTTACGATACGTCACTGCATGAAACATGTATTGAGAGTCAGAGATGACGACATGATAGGTAGTTCTTTTTCACGAAGCGAGCGATCCAAACTAAATCAAAACTTTATATGCTTCTTGATCAGCACACAGTCCAATCATACATGCTTTAGAGCAAAGTCATATCTCGCAAACACCAATTGAATTTCTTAATGTGATAAAACGAGTAAAATCTAATGGTTTTGTAAATAAGTCAACCAGTTTGAAATCAGTGACAATGTGTTCAAGCACTATCTGTTTCTCCTCTACTAAATCACGGATAAAGTGGTACCGAATATCGATGTGTTTTGTGCGCGAGTGCTGTACCGGATTCCTTGATATAATGATAGCATTTTTGTTGTCGCAGTGAACTAGGAGGGGACCTGAATCAATTTGATAATTTGTAGACATTTGCTTCATCCATAGAAGTTGTGAGCAACAACTACCCAAGGCGATATATTCTACCTTTGCTGTAGAGAGTGACACAGAATTCTACTTTTTGCTCATCCATGCGATTAGATTGTTTCCAAGAAAGAAACAACCTTCACTCGTGCTTTTCCTATCATCCACACTTCCTGCACAGTCAGCATCACAATATTCAACCAAATTTTTGTTCGACCCTTTAGAATATCAAATACCAAAGTTGGTCGTTCCTTTGACGCACTTAATGATCCTCTTTACTGTTTATAGATGAGACTGTTTTGGTGAGGCCTGATATCTTGCATAGATGCCGACACTTAAACATAAATCTGGCCTGCTAGCAGTAAGGTACAAAAGACTACCAATCATGCCTCCGTACACTTTTGCATCAATCTCCTTTCGTTCAATATCTCTTGATAGATTTTGAGCGGTGTGCTCATAGGAGTATTTGCTTCTTTGCAATGATCAAGCTTGAATCTTTGTATAAGGTTCTTGGTATACGTGCTTTGAGAGATGAATATGCCTTATTTTGTCTGAGTGATCTGCAACCCCAAAAATTATTTTAGTTCACCAACCATGCTCATTTCAAATTCTTGAGTCATATCCTGCACAAATTGATCCACCAATTGTTGAGATGTACTACCAAAAATGATATCATCAATATAGATTTATGTCATCATGATGTGGGTGTTCTGTTTCAGAATGAGGATTTTGTCAACACTTCTTCTGGCGTATCCCTTTGAGACTAAGAAGTGTGTCAGTCGCTCGTACCAAGCACGCCGAGCCTTCTTCAGACCTTACAGAGCCTTGTTGAATTTTTACACGTGATTGAGCTTCACTTGGTCTTCGAACCCCTTAGGTTGCTCAACATACACTTTTTCTTGCAATATCTCATTTGAGAAGGCACTTTTAACATCCATTTGATACACTGTGAAGTTCATGATACATGTCATACCTAGGAATAGTCTGATAGACTCAAGACGAGCCACTGGAGCAAATATTTCTTCAAAATCAACTCACTCAATCTGAGAATACCCTTGAGCTACAAGTTTAGCTTTGTTCCGTACCATAGTTCCATTCTCATCAATCTTGTTTTTGAAGATCCACTTTGTTCCAACCATATTTACGCCATTAGGTCGTGGAACCAACTCCCATACATCATTTCGCATAAATTGTTCTAGTTCTTCTTCCATCACCACAATCTAGAATTCATCTTCAAATGACTGAACATGAGATTTTGGTTTAAGAACTGAGACAAAGCTAGCGAATCGAACCATTTCTTTGAAGTTGATCTTTACACCACAAGTTTTCCTTCCATCCATCACATCTCTGATTACATCAGATGAGGAGTGGTTTCTATGGATTTGTTGATTTAAGTCATGTTCTGATGGATCTTGGCCTGAGTTACTGTGATCCTTTGAACTACTTAATTCCTCAATGGTAGTGATTTTTTCCTTACTGTTTAGCTCAGATTGATCTGTCTCACTATCAGAATTTTCCTCATCCCTTGCATTGAGGCATTTGGTCAAATTCTCCCACACATAACAGTTGTTTCCGGATCAAACCCCTTTCAGCGAACTTTCACCATTCTGATTTACTACCTCACAGTGTGTACTAGTAAATGCTACAGTTAATCCTTTATCGCAGAGTTGACTCACACTGATCAGATTGGCTTTGAGACCTTTAACAAGATAACCATTGTCCAATTGTGGTAACCCATTACATGTTTTATCTTTCCATTGAATAATTCCATGACCTCCATCACCAAAGGTCACTTTTCCTTCCTTAACTTGCTGATCGTCTTGAGATTCCTTGCTGAACCTGTCATGTGACGAAAGCATCCACTATCAAAATACCAAGAGCCAATTTCATCATATTTATCTGCAACCAGAGCCATATTACTGTAATAAATTTCCTCTGATGCACTCCCTGATGTGCTCTCTGCTGCATTCCCTGATGTATTCTCTGTTGCACTTCTACTTTTTTTCTCCTGAAGATCATATTTTTTCACCCAGATTTGATTTCGAGCACCATTCCACATGGATCTCCCTTGATTCCTGATTCTCTTGATTCTTCTCATGTATCTGTAATAATAAGCTTTGATATGCCCCGCTTTTCTACAGAAGTAACAGTGAGATTATGCGTGTTGACCTACTCTCAGGTGAATCAGTCGATTGATGATAATGATTAGCTGCCATAAAATGAGTTTCTCCAAGATAGTTCCCCTCTCTTCCACTGTAACCCAATCTCATGTGGGAGTTCATGATCCTTCCATAACTTAAAATCTGTTCCAGTTGTTTAGTACCAGCAAACATGTGAATCTTTTTGTGTTCCTGATTGAGTTCCGATTGGAGTCGAGTTGATAACTCTTTTTCAGACTGAAGCTCTTTTTCTAGTTGCTCGTAGTTGAATGTCAATCTTCGCTTTTCCCTTGCTGTTGACAAACCTTCCTGATTTATCTTATTTTCAGTTTCAAGGTCACTTTGCAGTGACTCGACTAGTGATTCAAGTCATTTTTTTCCTTAGTTAAGACTGAATTTTCTCGTCCAAGCCTGATAAGTGTCTCACGAACCTCCTTGTAACTTTCTATCAGATCGACTTTATCATCCTCATCATCTGATTCTTGTTCAATGATTCCCACAAAGTTGCTCACTTCCTCTTCAACAGCATCATCTGAGTCATCTTCTGCGAACATAGACTTTTCTCTACTTGATTTTGATTGTTCACACATTCTGTGTGAGTATGACCGATACCTTTGCATTTGAAGCATTTTAATTCTCTTCTCTTAACAGTGGGACATTTAGCTTTGAAATGACTCAATCCCTTGCATTTATGACATTCTATATCGAGTTTCTTTACTGTTTTATCTACTTCAGCATACTTTTTGATGGAATCAAATTTTCTTGAACTATCGTCTTGTTCCATCTTCCATAGTACACGACCAAACTTTCGTACTAACAGACTCATGGAGTCTTCTCCATCAGACTTATCTGCCTGAGCTACATATGGAGTAAAGGCCAAACTTTTTAGCTTCTTAACTCCTTCAACCTCTAACTCATGAGCTTGTAGCATCCCAACCACTTCACCAAATCTGATTTCATCAAGATTTTGGGATACACTAAGTGCTGATTTATATGCCATGAATTTTGTTGGTAGGCACCTTAGAAATTTTTTTGACCAACTTGGTCTCTTTATATTTTTTACCAAGCATTGATGCTTTTTGTTCCAGCGAGCTCAACTTTGAGCTAAAATCTGAGATAGACTCGTGATTTTCCATTCTCAGATTCTCAAATCTGGAAGGCAGTAGATCTTTTCGTGAGGTCTGAACCTTTTTGGTTCATTCAAAGTGGGTTTGCAGAGTGTCCCACGCCTCTTTTGCAGTTTCACACCCTTGAATTAGTTCAAAGGTTTTCTTTGATACACTGCATTGTATCGTTGTAAGCGCCCTTGAGTTAAACTTAGACCTCTTGAGTTCCTCCTCTGTCCAGTCTTCCTCAGGTTTTACACTTACTGTTCCTTCTTCATTCTTGGTCGTGGGTTCTTTCCATTGAACAAGAACAGCCTTCCCGGCTAACACATCTATGCCCCTAATCCAAGGACTTCATCCTTGCCTTCTAGAAGCCATAATTTCCCAAATCTAGTATCACCCTCGAGCTGTTAACTAGATTTGTATAGCTCTCTATCTTTTCTCCATAATTACACTTGTATATAACACGACAAGTGCCCGCTCTGATACCAATTGAAAACGCAAAAGCTAATAGAAATAGAAAACTGCGTCAAGCAGTGATACAACGACTACTACAACACGTGCCTCTACTAGAAAATCTTTTAGGTGCACTATCAAGTCTCACCTAAAATAATCTTGAGCAAGTTCAAGACGCTCTTGACTTGTTACACTAGCATTGCATGTTCACAAGATTGCACACAATTTTGGAACACTTCACCAAAACCTTTTTACCCCTTTAGTTTTGCCTTCTCTCTTAGAAACCCAAAAACCTTGAATAAAAGCTCTCTCTTGTGAGTGTTGGTATACCACAATGTTCTGCTTCCTTATTTATCCTTGCTGCTTCATGCAAAACCCTAGATACAACTTTCTTTTTTTCTCATAATTCTCATATCTCCTTTTATTGTAAAGTTTCCTTATTGTTTGCAAAAGAATAAGAACCTCCCTTAATACTCGATTTTGCTCCCTTTTGCAAACTTCTTCACTTAATCTAGGGCTGTTAGGTCATTTTAGATGGGCTCCACGAAATCCAGCTTCTTTCTTTTTCTCTTCGTCATTGCATGATGGCTTGACTCACTCCCTTGTACTACTTCCTAGTTAGCTCAAGGATGTTTGAAACCTATTGCATCTTCATATCCTTTTACAAGATCGACCTTATCTCCAAAATCTCTCTCTATTCTAAATCATTCTGATTCAAGTTCGAGTGTGGATTTTAGCATCCACAATGCCTATGGAAGTAATGATCTCTCTTTACGAAATCCTAGTAAATAATTTTATTCTTTCCGCTTCTCTCTTGCACATGACACAAACCCGCGGGGACTCAACGTCGTGTCTTTGACGATTAGTTGCGAGGGGAGAAGATTCAACATTGTGGCTTTGATGTCATACTTAAAGACCTCGGATTTCTCTTTGAATCGCTTCATCTTCCTCTCAAAACAATAGATATAGAATAATTTGTGTCACTTTGAATCTTCCATTAAAGGAAAAAAATAAAAAGGGTTCTAACTAATGGAGTCTGATTTGGTGTTCGCATACTGTAGAGAGCTCTTTTAAAATATGGAAAATCGGCGGTTTCATACCCAAAGTTTACTCGGATGTTCGATTAATACTCAATTTTTGGAGCAGTGCAAACTCATACCTAATATTAAGTAAAATTTAAATTCCATACCTAAAGAACTACTATTATGCAAATTTATACATGAGCCGTAACGGGTTAGGTTTCCGTTAACGAATGCTGATGTGGCTGCCACGTAATGCCAACGTGGCAGGAGAAGTGGGACATCACAGGTCAATCTTAAAACCACGTTGTTTTGAGAAGTATTAAAATATGGAAAATCGGCGGTTTCATACCCAAATTTTACTTGGATATTCGATTTATACTCAATTGTTGGAGCAGTGCAAAATCATACCTAAAATTAAGTAAAATTCAAATTCCATACCCAAATAACTACTATTGTGCAAATTTATACATGAGCCGTAACGGGGTTAGGTTTGCGTTAACGGATGCTGATGTGGCTGGCACGTAATGCCAACGTTCCGGAGGAAATGAGACATCGTAGGTCAATCTCAAAACGACGTCGTTTTGAGAAGTATTAAAAATGATGTCTTTTTGAAAAGTATTAAAACGACGACGTTTTGAGAAGTATCAAAACGATGTCGTTTTGATACTTAAAACGATGTTGTTTTGAGCACTCTTTTAACACTTCTATTTTCTATCGAGTTTCACTTTTTCTCTTTTCACTGAAAAAAAGAGAGAGGGCAACAAGACAAAAAAATGAAATCTTTGAGAGCACCGAGAAAGAACACAGAACAAAAGACAAAAATGTTCAGAGAAAGTTTAAATAATTTATTATATTCTTACATTGAAAGTCGAAGGAAAATGGAAGTGTTAAACGAGTGGTCAAAACGACGTCGTTTTGAGAAGTATCAAAACGACGTCTTTTCTATTTTTTAAAAACAAATTTAATATTAGAACGACGTCGTTTTGATAATTCTCAAAAAGACGTCGTTCAATACTTTTCAAAAAGACGTCGTTTTAATATTTCTCAAAACGATGTCGTTTTGAAATTGACCTGCGATGTCCCACTTCTCCCGCCACATCGGTATTACGTGGCAGCCAAATCATCATCCGTTAACGCAAACCTAACTCCATTACGGCTCATGTATAAATTTATATAATAATAGTTTTTTGGGTATGAAATTTAAATTTTACTTAATTTCAAAGACGATTTTGCACTGCTCCAACAATTGGGTCTAAAATGAACTTCTGAGTAAACTTCGGGTATGAAACGGTTGATTTTCGTCGTTTTAATGCTTCTCAAACCAATGTCATTTTGAGATTGACCTGCGATGTCCCACTTCTCTCGGTATTACGTGGTAGCCATATCAGCATCCGTTAACAAAAACCTAACCCCGTTAGGACTCATGTATAAATTTGCACAATAGTAGTTCTTTGGGTATGGAATTTAAATTTGACTTAATTTTAGATATGAGTTTGCACTATTTCAAAAATTGAGTATAAATCGAACATTCGACTAAACTTCGATTATAAAACCGCCGGTTTTCCACTGAGTGTTAGTGAAATTTATTATGTCATTTAAAAAGTGATTGGGATGGAGGTTACTAACATGTTAGTCCAAGTGGCTTTTTTATTTACATATAGACTAAAATAATAAAATTAATTAAAAAATATGCTATAAAATAATATTAAAACTTTGATTGATCAATTTTTTAATTATATATATTCTAAAAGATTATTCGAAAGTAGACCATAAAATATATTTAATATAAAAATGATTAATTATTTTTTACTATTGTTCGTATATGCAAATGTAGTATAATTATTTAACTTTATTTGATATAGTTAACTGTTAAAGAATAAATTTAGCATCGGTTATAAGTTCTTTCATTTAAAGTGTTATCCAAATGTTGTTTAAATACATGTTTTAAATTTTACATTAAGGTTTTGCAATATTTATTAAAGTTTTCAAGTAATAATGGATAAACATGTATAAAAATTGTGTAACTTCATCAAATTCAAACTTGTATGCATCCGGTAGCTCTTCGGTAAAACACAATGGCCTCAATGTAGAGTAAAAAGTATACGTAGTTCAATTAACACATGTTTATCGACCTATAATCCGACGTAAAAATTATTTTAATTTGCAACGATTTGAGTTTTACGCAAACATGTCGTGCCTTCAGAATAATGACGATATTCAAATTCATTGCAAAATGCACCCAAACATTTTCAAATTAAATTCGAATGATTTCATTTTAGATTTATGACGAAATAATACCGAATTGTTAATTTTATGCACATGCAATGATAATTTTTCGCTAATTAGAGATGGATCAAACTCATCGCAAAACTCTGACGCTAACATACACTTTTAAGTAGCACCACACTAAAACCGTTTACACCATCTAGTTTTTTAGCTCTCCAATTATGTTCATAATTAGTTAAATCCTATCCACTTCTTTAAAACCTTCATTAATACATAGCCAAATCAGGCGGATAAAGCCTATCTATTTTCTTGAAACCTTCATTAATTTTAGTCTCTCAATAGCCAAATTTGGATACCTGATATTGACTCTCTTCAAACTTCTACGGTTTTACCATAAAGAATATTAACATTAGAAATAATCTATTTACCAAAATTTATTTTTTCTGTTATTGCTTTGTAAATAAAAATAGGATAATTATCCTCTTTTTCCTCCGACTTTCCATATATTTTGCTTACCAGTTTCTTATTTAAATACCAAAACATAATGAAGAAATGACATATTATTTCTAAAAACTGAATTCATCTTGTTTTATTGTAATTTTGAATTTACCAATTCATTAGACATGAAATTTATTCCATTGATACTTATCGCCATCATCATAGTCATGACATCATTTCCTACTCCGATCAAACTTGCCATAGCCAAAGCAGAGAAACCATTTTGCAAGCTAGATCTTCTACCTTGCATCGAGCCGTTTCTAAGTACTGGTCGTAGAAGCAACCTACCAGATGGATGTTGTGAGAAATTAAGAAATTCAATACCATGTATATGCAGATTCTTTACATCCGATCAACGTAGTTTAAGAGAAGCTGCTCTTAGATTGGTCTCGTGGTGTAGTATTCCTGTCCCAGATTGTCCAAAAATATAGAGATTATATAGCATATTTTGAAATAAAATACTAGTGATTGCTATTATCTTTTCGAAACTTCTAACTCTCGTTCAATCCATACGGAATTTAAGAAACTAGCATGCATATTCAAATATTCAATCACACACAACAAAGATTTATATCCAGATCCACAAAATATATAAATAATTTTTTCTCAATTTTAATTTTAATATTAAAATCAAGAAAATGAGTAGGAAAACTAAAAAAAATCATATTCATTACGATTTAATTTGAAAAGGCGAGGTGTAAATATGGAGGGAATGACTAATCAAATGTAATAATGATTCAAGTTTAGGAAAATCGGCCAATTTATGCCTAAAAATATATTTAATATAAAAAAGATTAATTATTTTTCACTATAGTCCATAGTATATATATGAAAATTTAGTATAATTATTTAATTTTATTTAATATGATTAACTGTTAAATAATAAATTTAGCATCGTTTATAAATTCTTTTATTTAAAGTGTTGTCTAAGTGTAGTTTTAAATTTTACATTAAGGTCTTGGAATTTTTATTAAAATCTCAAAAGTAATATAAAAATTGTGTAGTTTCATCAAATTCAAACTTGTATGCATCCGGTAGCTCTTCCTTAAAATACAATGACCTTAATGTAGAGTAAAAAGTACACGTATTTCAATTAACAAATGTTTATCGACCAATAATCCGACGTAAAATTTGTATTAATTTGCAACGATTTGAGTTTTATACAAACATGTCGTTGCTTCAGAATAATGACGATATTCAAGTTCGTTGCGAAATGCACCAAAAAAATTTCAAATTAAAGTCGAATTATTTTATTCTAGATTTATGATGAAATAATGCCGAATTGTTAATTTGCTGCACATGCAATGACAATTTTTCTCTAATTAGATTTGGATCAAACTCATCGCAAAACTCTGACGTTAGTCTACACTTTTAAGTAGCACCACACTAAAACCATTTACACCATCTAGATTTTTTAGCTCTACAATTATGTTCACAATTAGTTGAATCCTATCCATTTTTTTAAAACCTTCATTAATACATAGCCAAATCAGACTGGTAAAGCTTATCCATTTTCTTGAAATTTTTATTAATTTTAGTCTTTCTATATCCAAATTTGGATACTTGATATTGACTCTCTTCAAAATTTTACGGTTTTACCCAAAGAAGATTAACACTAGCAATAATTTATTTACCAAATTTTATTTTTTCTATTATTGTTTTGTAAATAAAAATAGCATAATTATTCTCTCTTTCCTCCGACTTTCCATATTTTTTGCTTACCGGTTTTTAATTTAAATACCAAAACATAATGAATAAATAACATATTATTTCTAAAAACTGAATTCATCGTGTTTTATACTTGAAATTAAGTAAAATTCATATTGCATACCAAAATAACTACTATTGTACGAATTTATACATGGGACGTAACGGAGTTAGGTTTGCGTTAACGGATGCTGATGTGGCTGCCACGTAATACCAATGTGGTGGAGGAAGCGAGACATCGCAGGTCAATCTCAAAACGACGTCGTTTTGAGAAGTATTAAAAATACGTCTTTTTGAAAAATATTAAAACGACGTTGTTTTGAGAAATATCAAAACGACGTTGTTTTGAGCACTCTTTTAACACTTCCATTTTCTATCGAGTTTCACTTTTTCTCTTTTCACCGAAAAAAAGAGAGAGAGCAATAAGACAAAAAATTGAAATCTTTCAGAGCACCGAGAAAGAACACAGAACAAAAGACAAAAATGTTCAGAGAAAGTTTAAATAATGTATTGTATTCTTACATTGAAAGTCGAAGGAAAATGGAAGTGTTAAATGAGTGGTCAAAACGACGTCATTTTGAGAAGTATAAAAACGACGTCTTTTCTATTTTTTTAAAACCAATTTAATATCAGAACGACGTTGTTTTGATACTTCTCAAAACGACGTCGTTTCAATACTTTTCAAAAAGACGTCGCTTTAATACTTCTTAAAACGAAGTCGTTTTGAGATTGACATGCGATGTTTCACTTCTCCCGCCATGTTGGCATTACGTGGCAGGCAAATCATCATATGTTAACGCAAACCTAACTCTGTTATGGCTCATGTATAAATTTGCACAATAATAGTTTTTTGGGTATGAAATTTAAATTTTATTTAATTTCAAATACAATTTTGCATTGCTCCAACAATTGGGTCTAAAATGAATTTCCGAGTAAACTTTGGATATGAAACGATCGATTTTCCTCGTTTTAATATTTCTCAAACCGATGTCGTTTTGAGATTGACCGGCGATGTCCCATTTCTCTCGGTATTACGTATGTGGCAGCCATATCAGCATCCGTTAATAAAAACCTAACCCCGTTACGGCTCATATATAAATTTGCATAATAGTAGTTCTTTGGGTATGGAATTTGAATTTGACTTAATTTTAGTTATGAGCTTGCACTATTCCAAAAATTGAGTATAAATCGAACATTTGAATAAATTTCGATTATAAAACCGCCGATTTTCCAACATCTGAGTGTTAGTGAAATTTATTATGTCATTTAAAAAGTGATTGGGATGCAGGTTACTCACATGTTAGTTCAAGTGGCTTTTTTATTTACATATAGACTAAAATAATAAAATTAATTAATTGATAATGATTAAAAATATGCTATAAAATAATATTAAAGCTTTGATTGATCAATTGTTTAATTATATATATTCTAAAAGATTATTGGAAAGTAGACCATAAAATATATTTAATATGAAAATGATTAATTATTTTTTACTATTGTTTGTATATGAAAATGTAGTATAATTATTTAACTTTATTTGATATAGTTAACTATTAAAGAATAAATTGAGCATCGGTTATAAGTTCTTTCATTTAAAGTGTTGTTCAAATGTTGTTTAAATACATTTTTTAAATTTTACATTAAGGCTTTGCAATATTTATTAAAGTTTCCAAGTAATAATGGATAAACATGTATAAAAATTGTATAGCTTCATCAAATTCAAACTTGTATGCATCCGGTAGCTATTCGGTAAAACACAATGGCCTCAATGTAGAGTAAAAAGTACACGTAGTTCAATTAACACATGTTTATCGACCTATAATCCGACGTAAAATTTATTTTAATTTGTAACGATTTGAGTTTTACGCAAACATGTCGTGCCTTCAGAATAATGACGATATTCAAATTCATTGCAAAATGCACCCAAAATTTTTCAAATTAAAGTCAAATTATTTTATTTTAGATTTATGACGAAATAATACCGAATTGTTAATTTTATGCACATGCAATGATAATTTTTCGCTAATTAGAGATGGATCAAACTCATCGCAAAACTCTGACGCTAACATACACTTTTAAGTAGCACCACACTAAAACCGTTTACACCATCTAGTTTTTTAGCTCTCCAATTATGTTCATAATTAGTTAAATCCTATCCACTTCTTTAAAACCTTCATTAATACATAGCCAAATCAGGCGGATAAAGCCTATCTATTTTCTTGAAACCTTCATTAATTTTAGTCTCTCAATAGCCAAATTTGGATACCTGATATTGACTCTCTTCAAACTTCTACGGTTTTACCATAAAGAATATTAACATTAGAAATAATCTATTTACCAAAATTTATTTTTTCTGTTATTGCTTTGTAAATAAAAATAGGATAATTATCCTCTTTTTCCTCCGACTTTCCATATATTTTGCTTACCAGTTTCTTATTTAAATACCAAAACATAATGAAGAAATGACATATTATTTCTAAAAACTGAATTCATCTTGTTTTATTGTAATTTTGAATTTACCAATTTATTAGACATGAAATTTATTCCATTGATACTTATCGCCATCATCATAGTCATGACATCATTTCCTACTCCGATCAAACTTGCCATAGCCAAAGCAGAGAAGCCATTTTGCAAGCTAGATCTTCTACCTTGCATCGAGCCGTTTCTAAGTACTGGTCGTAGAAGCAACCTACCAGATGGATGTTGTGAGAAACTAAGAAATTCAATACCATGTATATGTAGATTCTTTACATCCGATCAACGTAGTTTAAGAGAAGCTGCTCTTAGATTGGTCTCGTGGTGTAGTATTCCTGTCCCAGATTGTCCAAAAATATAGAGATTATATAGCATATTTTGAAATAAAATACTAGTGATTGCTATTATCTTTTCAAAACTTCTAACTCTCGTTCAATCCATACGGAATTTAAGAAACAAGCATGCATATTCAAATATTCAATCACACACAACAAAGATTTATATCCAGATCCACAAAATATATAAATAATTTTTTCTCAATTTTAATTTTAATATTAAAATCAAGAAAATGAGTAGGAAAACTAAAAAAAAATCATATTCATTACGATTTAATTTGAAAAGGCGAGGTGTAAATATGGAGGGAATGACTAATCAAATGTAATAATGATTCAAGTTTAGGAAAATTGGCCAATTTATGCCTAAAAATATATTTAATATAAAAAAGATTAATTATTTTTCACTATAGTCCATAGTATGTATATGAAAATTTAGTATAATTATTTAATTTTATTTAATATGATTAACTGTTAAATAATAAATTTAGCATCGTTTATAAATTCTTTTATTTAAAGTGTTGTCTAAGTGTAGTTTTAAATTTTACATTAAGGTCTTGGAATTTTTATTAAAATCTCAAAAGTAATATAAAAATTGTGTAGTTTCATCAAATTCAAACTTGTATGCATCCGGTAGCTCTTCTTTAAAATACAATGACCTTAATGTAGAGTAAAAAGTACACGTATTTCAATTAACAAATGTTTATCGACCAATAATCCGACGTAAAATTTGTATTAATTTGCAACGATTTGAGTTTTATACAAACATGTCGTTGCTTCAGAATAATGATGATATTCAAGTTCGTTGCGAAATGCACCAAAAAAATTTCAAATTAAAGTCGAATTATTTTATTCTAGATTTATGATGAAATAATGCCGAATTGTTAATTTGCTGCACATGCAATGACAATTTTTCTCTAATTAGATTTGGATCAAACTCATCGCAAAACTCTGACGTTAGTCTACACTTTTAAGTAGCACCACACTAAAACCATTTACACCATCTAGATTTTTTAGCTCTACAATTATGTTCACAATTAGTTGAATCCTATCCATTTTTTTAAAACCTTCATTAATACATAGCCAAATCAGACTGGTAAAGCTTATCCATTTTCTTGAAATTTTTATTAATTTTAGTCTTTCTATATCCAAATTTGGATACTTGATATTGACTCTCTTCAAAATTTTACGGTTTTACCCAAAGAAGATTAACACTAGCAATAATTTATTTACCAAATTTTATTTTTTCTATTATTGTTTTGTAAATAAAAATAGCATAATTATTCTCTCTTTCCTCCGACTTTCCATATTTTTTGCTTACCGGTTTTTAATTTAAATACCAAAACATAATGAATAAATGACATATTATTTCTAAAAACTGAATTCATCGTGTTTTATACTTGAAATTAAGTAAAATTCAAATTGCATACCAAAATAACTACTATTGTACAAATTTATACATGGAACGTAACGGAGTTAGGTTTGCGTTAACGGATGCTGATGTGGCTGCCACGTAATACCGATGTGGTGGAGGAAGCGAGACATCGCAGGTCAATCTCAAAACGACGTCGTTTTGAGAAGTATTAAAATGACGTCTTTTTGAAAAATATTAAAACGACGTCGTTTTGAGAAATATCAAAACGACATTGTTTTGAGCACTCTTTTAACACTTCCATTTTCTATCGAGTTTCATTTTTTCTCTTTTCACCGAAAAAAAGAGAGAGAGCAATAAGACAAAAAATTGAAATCTTTCAGAGCACCGAGAAAGAACACAGAACAAAAGACAAAAATGTTCAGAGAAAGTTTAAATAATGTATTGTATTCTTACATCGAAAGTCGAAGGAAAATGGAAGTGTTAAATGAGTGGTCAAAACGACGTCGTTTTGAGAAGTATCAAAACGACGTCTTTTCTATTTTTTTAAAACCAATTTATTATCAGAACGACGTTGTTTTGATACTTCTCAAAACGACGTCGTTTCAATACTTTTCAAAAAGACGTCGCTTTAATACTTCTTAAAACGAAGTCGTTTTGAGATTGACATGCGATGTTTTACTTCTCCCGCCATGTTGGCATTATGTGGCAGGGAAATCATCATACGTTAACGCAAACCTAACTCTGTTACGGCTCATGTATAAATTTGCACAATAATAGTTTTTTGGGTATGAAATATAATTTTTACTTAATTTCAAATACAATTTTGCATTGCTCCAACAATTGGGTCTAAAATGAACTTCCGAGTAAACTTCGGGTATGAAACGGTCGATTTTCCTCGTTTTAATATTTCTCAAACCGATGTCGTTTTGAGATTGACCGGCGATGTCCCATTTCTCTCGGTATTACATACGTGGCAGCCATATCAGCATCCGTTAATAAAAACCTAACCCCGTTACGGCTCATATATAAATTTGCACAATATTAGTTCTTTGGGTATGGAATTTGAATTTGACTAAATTTTAGTTATGAGTTTGCACTATTCCAAAAATTGAGTATAAATCGAACATTTGAATAAATTTCGATTATAAAACCGCCGATTTTCCAACATCTGAGTGTTAGTGAAATTTATTATGTCATTTAAAAAGTGATTGGGATGGAGGTTACTCACATGTTAGTTCAAGTGGCTTTTTTATTTACATATAGACTAAAATAATAAAATTAATTAATTGATAATGAAATATGCTATAAAATAATATTAAAGTTTTGATTGATCAATTGTTTAATTATATATATTCTAAAAGATTATTGGAAAGTAGACCACAAAATATATTTAATATGAAAATGATTAATTATTTTTTACTATTGTTTGTATATGCAAATGTAGTATAATTATTTAACTTTATTTGATATAGTTAACTATTAAAGAATAAATTGAGCATCGGTTATAAGTTGTTTCATTTAAAGTGTTGTTCAAATGTTGTTTAAATACATGTTTTAAATTTTACATTAAGGTTTTGCAATATTTATTAAAGTTTCCAAGTAATAATGGATAAACATGTATAAAAATTGTGTAGCTTCATCAAATTCAAACTTGTATGCATCCGGTAGCTCTTCGGTAAAACACAATGGCCTTAATGTAGAGTAAAAAGTACACGTAGTTCAATTAACACATGTTTATCGACCTATAATCCGACGTAAAATTTGTTTTAATTTGCAACGATTTGAATTTTACGCAAACATATCGTGCCTTCGGAATAATGACGATATTCAAATTCATTGCAAAATGCACCCAAATTTTTTCAAATTAAAGTCAAATTATTTTATTTTAGATTTATGACTAAATAATACCCAATTGTTAATTTTCTGCACATGCAATGATAATTTTTCGCTAATTAGAGATGGATCAAACTCATCGCAAAACTCTGACGCTAACATACACTTTTAAGTAGCACCACACTAAAACCGTTTACACCATCTAGTTTTTTAGCTCTCCAATTATGTTCATAATTAGTTAAATCCTATCCACTTCTTTAAAACCTTCATTAATACATAGCCAAATCAGGCGGATAAAGCCTATCTATTTTCTTGAAACCTTCATTAATTTTAGTCTTTCAATAGCCAAATTTGGATACCTGATATTGACTCTCTTCAAACTTCTACGGTTTTATCATAAAGAATATTAACATTAGAAATAATTTATCTACCAAAATTTATTTTTTCTGTTATTGCTTTGTAAATAAAAATAGGATAATTATCCTCTTTTTCCTCCGACTTTCCATATATTTTGCTTACCAGTTTCTTATTTAAATACCAAAACATAATGAAGAAACGACATATTATTTTTAAAAACTGAATTCATCTTGTTTTATTGTAATTTTGAATTTACCAATTCATTAGACATGAAATTTATTCCATTGATACTTATCGCCATCATCATAGTCATGACATCATTTCCTAGTCCGATCAAACTTGCCATAGCCAAAACAGAGAAACCATTTTGCAAGCTAGATCTTCTACCTTGCATCGAACCGTTTCTAAGTACTGGTCGTAGAAGCAACCTACCAGATGGATGTTGTGAGAAACTAAGAAATTCAATACCATGTATATGTAGATTCTTTACATCCGATCAACGTAGTTTAAGAGAAGCTGCTCTTAGATTGGTCTCGTGGTGTAGTATTCCTGTCCCAGATTGTCCAAAAATATAGAGATTATATAACATATTTTGAAATAAAATACTAGTGATTGCTATTATCTTTTCGAAACTTCTAACTCTCGTTCAATCCATACGGAATTTAAGAAACTAACATGCATATTCAAATATTCAATCACACACAACAAAGATTTATATCCAGATCCACATAATATATAAATATTTTTTCTCATTTTTAATTTATTAATATTAAAATCAAGAAAATGAGTGGGAAAACTGAAAAAAATCATATTCATTACGATTTAATTTGAAAAGGCGAGGTGTAAATATGAAGGGAATGACTAATCAAATGTAATAGTGATTCAAATTTAGGAAAATCGGCCAATTTATGCCTAAAACATATATTTAATATAAAAAAGATTAATTATTTTTCACTATAGTCCATAGTATGTATATGAAAATGTAGTATAATTATTTAATTTTATTTAATATAATTAACTGTTAAATAATAAATTAAGCATCGTTTGTAAATTCTTTTATTTCAAGTGTTGTCTAAATAGAGTTTAAAATTTTACATTAAGGTCTTGGAATTTTTATTAAAGTCTCAAAATTAATACAAAAATTGTGTAGTTTCATCAAATTCAAACTTGTATGCATCCGGTAGCTCTTCCTTAAAATACAATGACCTCAATGTAGAGTAAAAAGTACACATATTTCAATTAACAAATGTTTATCGACCAATAATCCAACGTAAAATTTGTATTCATTTGCAACGATTTAAGTTTTATACAAATATGTCGTTGCTTCAGAATAATGACGATATTCAAGTTCGTTGCGAAATACACCAAAAAAATTTCAAATTAAAGTCGAATTATTTTATTCTAGATTTATGATGAAATAATGCCGAATTGTTAATTTGCTGCACATGCAATGGCAATTTTTCTCTAATTAGATTTGGATCAAACTCATCGCAAAACTCCAGCGTTAGTCTACACTTTTAAGTAGCACCACACTAAAACCATTTACACCATCTAGATTTTTTAGCTCTCCAATTATGTTCACAACTAGTTGAATCCTATCCATTTTTTTAAAACCTTCATTAATACATAGCCAAATCAGACTGGTAAAGCTTATCCATTTTCTTGAAACTTTTATTAATTTTAGTCTTTCTATATCCAAATTTGGATACTTCATATTGACTCTCTTCAAAATTTTACGGTTTTATCCAAAGAAGATTAACACTAGCAATAATTTTTTTACCAAATTTTATTTTTTCTATTATTGCTGTGTAAATAAAAATAGCATAATTATTCTCTCTTTCCTCCGACTTTCCATATTTTTTGCTTACCAATTTTTAATTTAAATACCAAAACATAATGAATAAATGACATATTATTTCTAAAAACTGAATTCATCGTGTTTTAGACTTGAAATTAAGTAAAATTCAAATTGCATACCAAAATAACTACTATTGTACAAATTTATACATGGGATGTAACGGAGTTAGGTTTGCGTTAACGGATGCTGATGTGGCTGCCACGTAATACCGATGTGGCGGAGGAAGCGAGACATCACAGGTCAATCTCAAAAAAACGTCGTTTTGAGAAGTATTAAAATGATGTCTTTTTGAAAAATATTAAAACGATGTCGTTTTGAGAAATATCAAAACGACGTTGTTTTGAGCACTCTTTTAACACTTCCATTTTCTATCGAGTTTCACTTTTTCTCTTTTCACCGAAAAAAAAGAGAGAGCAATAAGACAAAAAATTGAAATCTTTCAGAGCACCGAGAAAGAACACAGAACAAAAGACAAAAATGTTCAGAGAAAGTTTAAATAATGTATTGTATTCTTACATTGAAAGTCGAAGGAAAATGGAAGTGTTAAATGAGTGGTCAAAATGACGTCGTTTTGAGAAGTATCAAAACGACGTTTTTTCTATTTTTATAAAACCAATATAATATAAAAACGATGTTGTTTTGATACTTCTCAAAACGACACCGTTTCAATACTTTTCAAAAAGACGTCGCTTTAATACTTCTTAAAACGAAGTCGTTTTGAGATTGACATGCGATGTTTCACTTCCCCCGCCATGTTGGCATTACGTGGCAGGCAAGTCATCATACATTAACGCAAACCTAACACTGTTACGGTTCATGTATAAATTTGCACAATAATAGTTTTTTGGGTATAAAATTTAAATTTTACTTAATTTCAAATACAATTTTGCATTGCTCCAACAATTGGGTCTAAAATAAACTTCCGAGTAAACTTTGGGTATGAAACGGTCGATTTTCCTTGTTTTAATATTTCTCAAACCGATGTCGTTTTGGATTGACCGGCGATGTCCCATTTCTCTCGGTATTACGTACATGGCAGCCATATCAGCATCCGTTAATAAAAACCTAACCCCGTTACGGCTCATATATAAATTTGCACAATAGTAGTTCTTTGGATATGGAATTTGAATTTGACTTAATTTTAGTTATGAGTTTGCACTATTCCAAAAATTTAGTATAAATCGAACATTTGAATAAATTTCGATTATAAAACCGCCGATTTTCCAACATCTGAGTGTTAGTGAAATTTATTATGTCATTTAAAAAGTGATTGGGATGGAGGTTACTAACATGTTAGTCCAAGTGGCTTTTTTATTTACATATAGACTAAAATAATAAAATTAATTAATTGATAATGATTAAAAATATGCTATAAAATAATATTAAAGGTTTGATTGATCAATTGTTTAATTATATATATTCTAAAAGATTATTGGAAAGTAGACCATAAAATATATTTAATATGAAAATGATTAATTATTTTTTACTATTGTTTGTATATGCAAATGTAGTATAATTATTTAACTTTATTTGATATAGTTAACTATTAAAGAATAAATTGAGCATCGGTTATAAGTTCTTTCATTTAAAGTGTTGTCCAAATGTTGTTTAAATACATGTTTTAAATTTTACATTAAGGTTTTGGAATATTTATTAAAGTTTCCAAGTAATAATGGATAAACATGTATATAAATTGTGTAGCTTCATCAAATTCACAATGGCCTCAATGTAGAGTAAAAAGTACACGTAGTTCAATTAACACATGTTTATCGACCTATAATCCAACGTAAAATTTATTTTAATTTGCAATGATTTGAGTTTTACGCAAACATGTCGTGCCTTCAGAATAATGACGATATTCAAATTCATTGCAAAATGCACCCAAAATTTTTCAAATTAAAGTCAAATTATTTTGTTTTAGATTTATGACGAAATATACCGAATTGTTAATTTTATGCACATGCAATGATAATTTTTCGCTAATTAGAGATGGATCAAACTCATCGCAAAACTCTGACGCTAACATACACTTTTAAGTAGCACCACACTAAAACCGTTTACACCATCTAGTTTTTTAGCTCTCCAATTATGTTCATAATTAGTTAAATCCTATCCACTTCTTTAAAACCTTCATTAATACATAGCCAAATCAGGCGGATAAAGCCTATCTATTTTCTTGAAACCTTCATTAATTTTAGTCTCTCAATAGCCAAATTTGGATACCTGATATTGACTCTCTTCAAACTTCTACGGTTTTACCATAAAGAATATTAACATTAGAAATAATCTATTTACCAAAATTTATTTTTTCTGTTATTGCTTTGTAAATAAAAATAGGATAATTATCCTCTTTTTCCTCCGACTTTCCATATATTTTGCTTACCAGTTTCTTATTTAAATACCAAAACATAATGAAGAAACGACATATTATTTCTAAAAACTGAATTCATCTTGTTTTATTGTAATTTTGAATTTACCAATTCATTAGACATGAAATTTATTCCATTGATACTTATCGCCATCATCATAGTCATGACATCATTTCTTAGTCCGATCAAACTTGCCATAGCCAAAACAGAGAAACCATTTTGCAAGCTAGATCTTCTACCTTGCATCGTGCCGTTTCTAAGTATCGGTCGTAGAAGCAACCTACCAGATGGATGTTGTGAGAAACTAAGAAATTCAATACCATGTATATGTAGATTCTTTACATCCGATCAACGTAGTTTAAGAGAAGCTGCTCTTAGATTGGTCTCGTGGTGTAGTATTCCTGTCCCAGATTGTCCAAAAATATAGAGATTATATAGCATATTTTGAAATAAAATACTAGTGATTGCTATTATCTTTTCAAAACTTCTAACTCTCGTTCAATCCATACGGAATTTAAGAAACTAGCATGCATATTCAAATATTCAATCACACACAACAAAGATTTATATCCAGATCCACAGAATATATAAATAATTTTTCTCATTTTTAATTTTTTTAATATTAAAATCAAGAAAATGAGTAGGAAAACTGAAAAAAATCATATTCATTACAATTTAATTTGAAAAGGCGAGGTGTAAATATGAAGGGAATGACTAATCAAATGTAATAGTGATTCAAATTTAGGAAAATCGGCCAATTTATGCCTAAAACATATATTTAATATAAAAAGATTAATTATTTTTCACTATAATCCATAGTATGTATATGAAAATGTAGTATAATTATTTAATTTTATTTAATATAATTAACTGTTAAATAATAAATTTAGCATCGTTTGTAAATTCTTTTATTTAAAGTGTTGTCTAAATAGAGTTTAAAATTTTACATTAAGGTCTTGGAATTTTTATTAAAGTCTCAAAAGTAATACAAAAATTGTGTAGTTTCATCAAATTCAAACTTGTATGCATCCGGTAGCTCTTCCTTAAAATACAATGACCTTAATGTAGAGTAAAAAGTACACATATTTCAATTAACAAATGTTTATCGACCAATAATCCAACGTAAAATTTGTATTAATTTGCAACGATTTGAGTTTTATATAAATATGTCGTTGCTTCAGAATAATGACGATATTCAAGTTCGTTGCGAAATACACCAAAAAAATTTCAAATTAAAGTCGAATTATTTTATTCTAGATTTATGATGAAATAATGCCGAATTGTACATGCAATGGCAATTTTTCGCCAATTAGATTTGTATCAAACTCATCGCAAAACTCTGACGCTAGCCTACACTTTTAAGTAGCACCACACTAAAATCATTTACACCATCTTGATTTTTAGCTCTCCAATTATGTTATCAATTAGTTGAATCCTATCCATTTCTTTAAAACCTTCATTAATACATAGCCAAATCAGACTGGTAAAGCTTATCCATTTTCTTGAAACTTTCATTAATTTTAGTCTCTCTATATCCAAATTTGGATACTTGATATTGACTCTTTTCAAACTTTTACGGTTTTACACAAAGAAAATTAACACTAACAATAATTTATTTACCAAATTTTATTTTTTCTATTATTGCTTTGTAAATAAAAATAGTATAATTATTCCCTCTTTCCTCCGACTTTCCATATTTTTTGCTTACCGGTTTTTTATTTAAATACCAAAACGTAATGAATAAATGACATATTATTTCTAAAAACTAAATTCATCGTGTTTTATATCTGAAATTAAGTAAAATTCAAATTCCATATCCAAATAACTACTATTGTGAAAATTTATACATGAGCCATAACGGGGTTAGGTTTGCGTTAACGGATGCTGATGTGTCTGCCACGTAATGCTGACGTGGCGGAATAAGTGAGACATCGTAGGTCAATCTCAAAACGACGTCGTTTTGAGAAGTATTAAAATGACGTCTTTTTGAAAAGTATTAAAACGACGTCGTTTTGAAAAATATCAAAACGACATTGTTTTGAGCACTCTTTTAACACTTCCATTTTTTTTCGAGTTTCACTTTTTCTCTTTTCACCAAAAAAAAAAAGAGAGAGAGCAATAAGACAAAAAATTGAAATCTTTGAGAGCACCGAGAAAGAACGCAGAACAAAAGACAAAAATGTTCAGAGAAAGTTTAAATAATTTATTGTATTCTTACATTGAAAGTCGAAGGAAAATGGAAATGTTAAACGAGTGGTCAAAACGACGTCGTTTTGAGAAATATCAAAACGATGTCGTTTTGAGATGTATCAAAATGACGTCTTTTCTATTTTTTTAAAACCAATTTAATATCATAACGACATCGTTTTGATACTTCTCAAACGACGTCGTTTCAATTCTTTTCAAAAAGACGTCGTTTTAATACTTCTCAAAACGATGTCGTTTTGAGATTGACATGCGATGTTCCACTTCCTTCGCCAAGTTGGCATTACGTGGCAGCCAAATCATCATCCGTTAACGCAAACCTAACTCCGTTATGGCTTATGTATAAATTTTCACAATAATAGTTTTTTGGATATAAAATTTGAATTTTAGTTAATTTCAAATACAATTTTGCACTGCTCCAACAATTGGGTCTAAAATAAACTTCCGAGTAAACTTAGGATATGAAACGGTCGATTTGACTGGTAAATCTGACTGGTAAAGTCTATCCACTTTTTTGAAATCTTCATTAATTTTAGTCAAATTTGGATACTTTGTATTGATGTTCTTCAAATTCTCACTGTTTTACCATAAAGAAGATTAACATTACAAATAATCTATTTACCAAATATTATTTTTCTATTATTGCTTTGTAAATAAAAAATAGGATAATTATTTTGTCTCCCATTTTCCATATTTTTTTATTACCAATTTTCTATTTAAATACCAAAAACATAATGAAGAAATGATATATTATTTCTAAAAACTGAATTCACTTTTTTGAAACTTTCATTAATTTTAGTCAAATTTGGATACTTGATATTGACTGTCTTCAAAGTTTTACGGTTTTACTATAAAGAAGATTAACACAAGAAATAATCTATTTACCAGATTTTTTTATTGCTTTGTAAATAAAAATAGGATAACTATCTCTTCTTCTTTCCGACTTTCCATATTTTTGCTTATCGATTTTCTATTTAAATACCAAAAACATAATAAAAAATGATATATTATTTTTTTAAAATGAATTCATCTTGTTTTATTGTAATTTTGAGTTTACCAATTCATTAGACATGAAATTCATTGCACTGATATCGTCAGTCATGATATCATTTCCTGTTCCGATCAAACTTGTCATAGCCAAAATAGAACAACCATTTTGGAATTGTTTTTAAATACTGCTCGCAGAAACAAACTACTAGATGGATCTTTACATCCGATCATGTGTAATTTAAGAGAACCTACTCTTAGAATGGTCTTGTGGTGTAGTATTCATGTCCCTAGATTGCTATTATTTTTTTTTTGGAAATTTTCATGTTTCATTCAATCCACACGAAATTTCAGAACATAGCATGCGTATATATACTATTAAATCTTCAATCACACACAACAAAAATTTATATTAATATCCACACAATATACATTTTTTTTTCTATTTTCAACTAATATTCAAATCAAGAAATTGATTAGAAAAATTAAAAAATAATCATATTCAACTCGATTTTGATTTATTAGCCAACCCAACCTAACTAATATACCCTGGACGAAAAATCGGCCGTTTAATAACTGAAGTTTAATCGGATATTCGATTTAAACCCAATTGTTGGAATAGTGCAAACTCATAAGTGAAATTAAATAAAATTCAAATTTCATACTCAAACAACTACTATTGTGCAAATTTATACATGAGTAGTAATATGGTTAGGTTTCCGTTAACGGATGCTAATGTGGCGTCAATACCAATGTGGTAGGAGAAGTGGGACATCACAAGTCAATCTCAAAATGATATTGTTTTGAGAAGTATTAAAACGAGGAAAACAGTTGTTTCATACCCGAAGTTTACTCGGATAATCGATTTAAACCTAATTGTTGTAGTAGTGCAAAATCATACCTGAAATTAAGTAAAATTTAAATTCCATACCCAAAGAACTATTATTGTGCAAATTTATACATGAGCCGTAATGGGGTTAGTTTTCTGTTAACGGATACTGATGTGACTACCACGTAATGCCAACGTAGCGGGGAAAGTGGAACATCGCAGGTCAATCTCAAAACAACGTCGTTTTGAGAAGTATTAAAACAAGGAAAATCGGCTGTTTTATACCCGAAGTTTACTCGGATGTCCACTTCTCCCGGTATTACGTGGCAGTCATATCAACATCGATTAACGGAAACCTAACCCCGTTATAGTTCATGTATAAGTTTGCACAATAATAGTTCTTTGGGTATGAAATTTGAATTTTACTTAATTTTAGTTATAAGTTTACACTGCTCCAACAATTGGGTTTAAATCGAAAATTCGAATAAATTTCAGTTATGAAATGGCCGATTTTCCTACCCACAACTAAAAACTCTCAAATTGCATCATAACCCTAAACAACTCATTTGTAGTATTCATGCTTAAGTCCCTCGATTTTGATTACTATTTCTTATTTTGCCCAAAATGGACTAAATCCAACATCTTGTTTTCCTCAGATTTTGAAATTTTGAGAGCCAAAAACAAAGATTTTGAAGAACGAGGTAAGGTGGACTTTCGATTATTCTGATCAGTTTGGTTTGGGTTTTTGATTTTGGATTTTTTTGGATTTTAAAACATAAGTCTCATTCGGATTTAAATTTTATTCGTTTTCGCATCAGTTCAATTTGGGTTTTTCAGATTTTGGATTATATTTTGGTTTAATGTGATTTGAAAATAAAACATTATTTTAACTAATACTATAGATTTTAATATATATTTATATATTTTATGTTTAGTTAAAACTATTAGTTATTTAATGAAATTTGATTAATTTGGTTTTTTTTTAATTTTTGGGTTCAATTCGGTTCTGAATTGATTAATTCGAATTAATATTTGTTATTCCATTCGAATTATATTATAAATCATGCCAGGTTCTAAAAAGTAGATCACATTCGAATTTAAATTTTATTTTTTTTCGGTTCAGCTCGGTTTAAATTACATTATATATTAATTTAATGTGATTTAAAAAAATAATTATATATATGTATGTATATATATCTTTGTTTAGTTAAAAATATTAGTTACTTTTAATGAATTTTAATTTATTTGAATTTGTTTTAAAGTTTAGGTTCAATTTGGTTTCAGATTGGTTAATTCAAATTAATATTTTTTATTCTATTCGAATTATAATATAATTCTAATTCGGTTCCAATTTAGATTTGGAGATTTCGGTTCGCTTCTTGAAATCACGTATGAAAAATATGAGATGTTAAAAATCCCACCTATTGTGAGAACATTGAGAATAACTAATTAAATAACCATTCAACAAGACCACAGTAAAAGCGACATACGCAATCCACATACGTAAATAACTAGATGACTTATTGATTTAATATTGATTAAATTTATGTAATTATTGATTTATTTAAAATACAATATGTACTATAATATTTTTTTTTAATTTTATAATATAAATAATATTTGCGTTTTATGACCAAATTATATTTTAAACTTTTTTAATATGAGTATGTTTTATTTTAAATTTATATTATATATAAATAATCTTATATTACGATATTTTGATACACTTTCATTTTATATTTAAATATTATAATTTAAATTTATTTTTAATATTAATTTCTTAAAATAAAAAATTATGTAATGAGATTTTGTATTAAAAAATAAATAATTTAACATATTTGTCAAAATAATATACATGATTATAAAAACATAATTTATTATATTAAATATTTTGACACAATTTTATATCCATAAAATTAAACAAAACTATAAAATTAAAAATATGTTTTGTGAAACAATTTTTAAATCCTATTTCATATTTCAAAAAATTTCTTTGTAAACAACATTCAGTGTTGTTTTCTGAGTCTTTCCTGTTTTGTCGGTGATAAGTATTTTCAATCCGTCTCTACACTTAACTCGTAAGATAGCAACATACAAGTTTCCATGGGTAAATACTGGTCTTGGTAAAAACAAGCCAACTTTTTCTAATGTTTGTCTTTGGGTCTTATTTATAGTCATTGCAAAAGCAAGAGTCACGGGAAATTGCCTACAACGCATTCTAAAAAGAAATCTAGCTTCGGGCGGAGACACAAACATCCTAGGAATTAAAACTTTTTCACCCACTAAATCATCATTACCAGTTGTAATTATAGCCTCAATCACGTGATTAGCTAACTGAGTAATTTAAAGTCGTGTGTCACTGCATAAACCACCTTTATGATCAATATTCCATAGCAACATAATAATAGCACCAACCTTTAATTTCAAACTATGGTTTGGCAATCCAGAGATCTTAATGCTATTATGGAATTCTTAAGAGTATACCATGTTATCCATGGTGTTGGAATCAGATGTATCAATAATATCAAAGTTTAGATAGATTTTTTTTTCACATACAAAAAAAGAAGACATTATCGTAATTTATATTAAATTAATATATTTAATAATATAACATTGACTTATCTAAAATTTTAGGATACCTGATAATTGTGATAACATATACTCGTTAATACTATCAACATATTGGTTTGTTTGACTCAGAATAGCTCTTTCTCTAAAAAACTTTGGATTACTCTTTCCTACAAAAGATTCCCCACAAATTTCCTTGACTATTGCTTCTATAGGATTCTCGCATTCATTTATGAGAAAATCTTCAGGAATATCAATCTCAACATCTCCGTTGTTATGTTGATTGATCGTTCCATCACCAACATTTAAAATCCATTTAGAGAAAGATTCAAATTCAAATGCTTCACTATTACTAAGTTTTTTGTGGTTAAGTCTCATGTTTTTGGTAAGTTTGAGAACTCTACAACTATCCCATAAAATTGATGATTTTAGAGAAGCCAAAACAGTCTCTTCTCTACCCCCTCCATTGATTACGGGTAAAATTTTTCTAAAGTCTCTTACCTCCAAAAGGTTGATCACATCTCAGTATGTCACGCATACTTCGATTTAATGTCTCAAAACAATGTTTGCTCATCATTGGTGCTTCATCCCATATTATGAGCTTAGTTTGTCTAACCAATTCTGCTTGATGTGATCTTTTTTGCATCGAGCATGTTGTAAATTCATTGACATTAAGAGGTATTCCAAATTTAGAGTGAGCTGTCCTTCCACCTGGCAATAGCAATGCAGCAATTCTATTGGATGCCACATTTAGGACGATCTGGCCTCTAGAACGAATAGCAGCACTTAAAATATTCCAAAGAAAAGTTTTTCCTGTTCCTCCAAAGCCGTAAACGAAAAACACACCACTTATGTCACGAATCACTGTATCTAAAACCTCTTGATATATATTTTTCTGCTCATCAGTTATCTTGGCTAGTAGATCTTCATGTAATTCTCTTTGTTCATTATAATCGTAGTTTAACTCATCTTTTACCAAAATGTTATCATCCTTATCAGATGTTGTACAATCCGGCTATGCCATAGTTTTGAAAAACGCCAAAGAACTTCCATTAATACGCAATAATTTCTTGATCTCCACCAATGCTAAATTTTTAATCGCATCTTGAAATAAAGTTAAACCTATAAAATAGAAAAAATAAATTAAATTAATTAACTGAGGTTTTAAACATATTTCTATGTAATAAAAAATAGTTGATGTTACTTGGATTGTTTTTGTCCCTTCTTTGGATGAATAAAATGTCTTCAGATACGAATTCCCATGTAGCATTCCAAACATTTTCAGGTATTGCCATATTATTCGAAAGTAATAATATGGCAAACAATTTTCTTATGTATCTTCCTGAACCCCATAAGCTTGCTTCTTTAATCCCTTCAATGTACTCTTTATCATCATCCATACGACCTAATGCATAACATGCTTCTTTGAAAGTATCGTAGACGATTTCGTTAACTGTTCTGATCTCTTCAAAAGATGTTGGACCTTTCACTATATTCAGCAAAACTCTCAAATAATACACTTCAACTAAAGCAGGTGGAACATATGTGATCCTTCCAATTGCAAAACCTCTTAGAATCGGCTTCCATATTCTTTGTTTTATTTTCTACACAAAGAAAACTGGAAATTTTGCGTAAGTGAGTTCTTTTGCTTTTGGATATATTTTGCAAGCTTCCATCCATGTTATAAACTTTGATGATGCAACCGACGTACGATTTATCACTTCACCGACTGGATCATATTCATTATAAACAACCAATTGCTAACCAGGGAGATGGAATGACAATTTCTCTACCGATGTAGTTCGATAGAGAGTAGGGAAAACAAGAATTCGCCATGTAGCTTCATATGCTGAGATATATCTAAACATTCGAAATAATAATAGAATATTAGAATACTTTAATTTGAACATTTTTTTTTACGAAAATTTTAAATTCTTATTTAATGCTGATGAAAGTACCTGTAACTATAATGTTCCTTAATGTCATCAACATTATCATCTCTGTCATCATCTTTTCCAACCGATACGCTAGCGTAGTCTGGACCTTGAGTAATATATTTGAACAGGTACTTGATAGATCTTGCTTGGTTGCACCACTCAACGTTTATAGGAGCTCGAAAACGAATCAAGAGATCCTTATTATATCGAACCACATACTTGTTATCACACTCAAATCCTTTTTTACCATTGATCTTCCATCATCACGTCTTCTATAAATAGGAAATCCTGCATCATCAATTTTAGTAATTGAACTATACGACTTGGGAAAGGATTTAGTGCACTTTCGATGTTTCATACAAATGTTTTTAGGATTAGCAGGTCCACATGGTCCATGAATCATCATATCTCCAACAACTTCATATAAATATGGTTCTTGATCCTTATCTGGAAGTTCAACACTAATGATCTTATCAATATCATCACCGGTTGGTAATTTTGCATCTGAATGCAAGAAAAGTACCATATGCGCATGTGGAAGACCTCTTTTTTGAAACTCAAACGTATACATAGCTGCAATATTCCAAGACAATAAAAACACAATCATCTATATGAAAGCATACCCAATAATTTAAA
This sequence comes from Pugionium cornutum, assembly GCA_018901935.1. Lineage (NCBI taxonomy): Eukaryota > Viridiplantae > Streptophyta > Magnoliopsida > Brassicales > Brassicaceae > Pugionium > Pugionium cornutum. The sequence continues at coordinate 35,003,241 of CM032160.1, read as the reverse complement.
TAGTAAATATAATATAATATAATGAGCTTTTTTAATTTTGAGTATATAGACCTGATTTAACTTCTCCAAAAATGCTATTCTTTCCCTTCTTTGTCAACTCGTGAATGAGACCATCGAGTTTCAGTTTGAATACCCTGCAACAAATGTCTGGTCTATCCTCTGCCTTTAAATTATGTTTTTCAAGATATCTATTAATTTCAGGCCATTTGGGATTGCAAATAATTGTAATGAAAAGATCAGGATATCCAAAATATTTGCATGTTGCCATAGCATCAAGATAGTGTTGTATCATATACCTTACACCTCCAGTGAATGATGAAGGTATAAAAATCCGTTTCCCTTGATTTGAAAGATTGAAATCACCTTGATCAGCTGCCTTTTGGATCCTATCGTAGTTGTCAGATCGAAGTTTTTTTATTAAACCAAAGATATCTTAATCTATTACTCTCATTCATTGTATACACATCCACCAGAAACTGTTGAAATAATCTTCCTGACATCAATGTAATCGAAGATTCTCTCTCTTTTTCTTGTATTCGAAAAGCAAAGAACTCTCTCATTGTCATTGTCTTTCTCTTACAACCTGATTTGTCAACAAAACCAAGTTAGTTTAACTTCATTAAATTATCAAGTTAGTTTACTTATTTAAAAAAACATAAATAAATTGGTAAATATTTAATATGGAAAACTTACCAATTATAATTTCTTTGTTTAGAGTTCGAGAAAAAATTTGACTAAATTTAGTGAAATATTTTTCTGGAACTTATTCCGGAAAATCATTACATTCTTTAACGATAGTTGTTCGGAAAAACTTAAGGTAGTATGGGAAAGAATTGGTCTTGTTCACGGTGACGTAATCTTTAAGTTGGAAAGTGTTGATGACCACGGATTGACCTATAGTGAGTGATTTCTTGTGTTTGTTCACTAATTCTTTTTTAACAACTGCATGAATTCTTGTTCCCTACAAAATAAAACTCATACATAATATTTAAAAATGAATAAAAAAATTTCAAATCAGAAAATATATGAAAAGAGAAGTGTAGAAAAAACCTCTTTGTCCACCATAACCATCTCTAGATAATTTCTTCCTTTAGTTTGATACTCTGACCAAACATTCAACATATGCACTTTTATTTTATGTTGAATAAGAGCTGGATTAAGAGCATTAATGAAAACAAAAGAGGAGCATTTTCTTTTGACTATCGACATGGTGAACAAAGAATGACTTACCATTTAATTGGAGATGCCTTTATGATTTATATAGAGAATTAGTATCGACATCCAATTAGATATTGTAGTTATCAAAATCTTAAATATAATTTTAGTTATCGAAACTATCGACATTTAATTATTTTTAATTCCAAATTTTAGATATTGTAGTTATCAAAATTTTAAATATAGTTTTAGTTATCTACACTATTGACACTCAATTATTTTTAATTCCAAATTTTAGATATTGTAATTATCATAATCTTAAATATAGTTTTAGTTATCTACACCAAAATTATCTTATTTTGTTATCGACACTTATTTAAATTATTAACACTTCACCTAAAAAATATTTAAATATATTTATTTTAGATGTTAGCATTTAATTTAGGATAACGGAATCTATTTATTTTATGAGTTTATACAGAGAATTAGTATCGATAAATAGGTTTTAATAGTGTTGTTAATTAATAATTTTGGATATTATAGTTATTTAAAATCTTAAATATTGTTTTTGATATCTACTAAAAATATAAAATCTTAGTTTTTATGATAATTTAAATTTTCAAATATTATAGATATAAGCATATTAAATACTATAAAATAAATTATTTATGATATTTAAATAAAATATATTTTATTATCTTGGATAACATTTGATCAACTACATATTTTTTTATGGTGGACAAATATTATTTATAGATTTTATCCACGAGTTAGCAATAAAATATATATATTTTACATGTTATCATTTAATTAAGGTAATAAATGATTATATTAATAAAATTCAACATTTTATGAGTTCGACACATCTCTTTTAATCCAATTAATATTAAATATGTTTATATCTATAATATACAAAATATACAAAATTTAAATGATCATAACAAAATATATTTTATATTATTTGTAGATGTTAGCATTTAATATATTTAATAAATGATTATATTTAAAAACTCAACATCTTATGTTACATTTGGCTCAATTCTATATTTTTGTATACTATAAAACCTTTTTTTAATCTATTTTGATATTAATTTATAACTTGATAAAATTATACGTATTTTTGTTTTGGATATTTAATAAATGATATGTTGAACCGATTTTAATCATATCAATTATTTTTGAGTTTAATTGAATTATTAATTTTATTTTCAAATTGACATGTAACATTTGATTCAGCGACATATCACAATTAATTATGTCAAATCATCTTTTAAATTGACATGTCATCCTTTTTTGGAGAACTCATTTCTGTTTTAATATTAAAAAGATTCTATAAGACTAAAAGAGATGTTTTTACGATGTTGTAGTGAGCAAAATGTTTTGCATTTAAACATAATCTATCACACATCCATCCTTAAACACTAAGCATTAACATACATCCAATAATAACAACCATCATTTTCTTCATATTCAATTTGGCTTGTAACACATTTTCCACCCTTTCAAACACCTTTTCATCTAACTCCATTTCATAATTCATAGACACTTTTTTCTCAAGCTTCATATTCTCTTTCATAAGCTTCTTAATCTATTTCATCTATTGTTTGAGTCTCACATGCTTGGAAGCCACAACTTTTATCTCATTATTCAAAGTCTCATGAACTCACTTAAATAAAACATATATAACAGAAAACGTAAAAAATCATATAAATGTTATGAAAAATCTAAAGAGAGAAAGTTAAAGTGACAATTTTACTCAAGACAAGAAATGAGAGAGAGAAAAGTGAATCGTATTATTGTATATTTACAAATGATGCTAAACATCATATTTATAGGAGAAGTTTACCGACTTGCTAAAGTCGGTAAACGTAAACTTCATAAAAGGTAATCAAAACAAAGACTTATTTAACGAAAACGCCTTTGTTAACTTTTCAAAACTCTCTCTTGATTACCTATTATTATCGAAGTATTACGTACTGACTCGTTTAAAACTTTATCATGTAAAAACCCAAAGGAATAAAAATCATGATAAGAGAAAAAGAGTACAGATACAAAATCTCCCCCTTGAAAAGATATATATATAATTCCCTTTATATATCTCGCAAATGATGCATTCCAATATTCTGAACATGCTTTCTGAATGTTGTTGTAGGAAACGCCTTCGTGAACAGATCTGTTGCATTGTCGATTGAGCGAATATACTCAATGTTGACTACTTGATTGTTTACAAGCTCTTGAGTATATGAGAAAAATCTTGGTGGGATATGTTTCGTCCTATCGCTCTTGATATAACCTTACTTGAGTTGAGCGACACATGCATCATTATCCTCGAACAATTTTGTTGGTTCTTTATTTGTAGTGATTCCACTAGCTTCTTGTATGTGATGAGTCATGTACTTGAGTCATACACATTCTCTACATGCCTCATTGAGTGCAATAATTTCTGCAAGATTTGAGAAAGTGGCAACCAATGTCTGTTTTTGTGAACGGCATGAGATCATAGTATCTTCTAATGTAAAAACGTATCAGGTTTGCGATCGAGCTTTATGCGGATATGATAAATATCATGTATCTGCAAAACCAACTATATCAAACAAGGAATTTCTGGGATAATATAATCCCAAGTCAATTATACCTTGAAGATAACGGAATATTTGTTTTATCCCGCTCCAATTTCTTCGCGTAGGGTCTGAATTATACCTTGCAAGTAAGTTAGTAACAAAAGCAATATCTGGTCTAGTACAATTAGCAAGATACATCAGCGCACCGATAGCGCTCATATAATGTATTTCATAACCTATAATTTCCTCGTTATCTTTACAAGATCGAAATATATTCTTATCAATAGTAAGCGATCTATTAACCATTGGAGTACTCAAATAATTTTTTATCCATATTAAAACGTTTTAATACTCTTTTGATATAATTTGATTGATGCACAAATATTCCACCTTTGAGATGCTCTATTTGAAGCCTGAGACAAAATTTTGTCTTACCAAGTTCTTTCATTTCAAACTCTTCTCTCATATGGGTTCTTGCATCATGAACTTTTTTTTGAGTTCCATTTATGTTAAGATCATCTAAATTTTTGGATGTTGTTAAACTCATTAATTACCTAAATGTAATTGCATCCATAACCGGAGAATATTTTTCATCATAATCAATTTCCGGTCTTTAAGAGAAATTTTGTGCCATAAGTCGGACTTTATATCTTATGATCTCGTTTTCTTCATTTCGTTTTCTCACAAAAATCCACTTGCATCCCGACAGACATTACATCTTCTGGTGTAATGATAACATGTTCGAATACATTTCTTTTATTGAGAGAGAGTAATTCATCTTTCATGGTCTTTTGCCATTTCTCCCAATCGGGTCTCACTCGACATTCTAATAATGATCTCAAGTTAGGATCATTATATTCATCATCAATTTCTTTGGATATAGAAAATAAAAATGTTCCATCCACATCTTCTATTTCATTTCTAACCCAGATTTTTCCATCTTGTGCATAATTAATGGATGTTTCACAATTTTCTATATCATGTTGTTCCTCGAAAAGACTTTCATTATCAGATTTTTCAAGAACCTTCTCATATGTATTTTCTTGAATATCTGCATGATATAATTATTTTGGGATATCTTTACTGATTTTTTCCAATTTCTTTTTCTTTCAGGAATTTTTTATCTTTAGAGCCCATCGGCCTCCCCCTTTTCAATTGAACTTTTGGATCATTTATTTTATTTTCATCAAATTGTTCTTTTGGAATTTTAATTCTTGATGGAGCATTTGCAGTGGGTATATATGATTTCATCACCTTTTTCGTATCTGTGAACACATCTGGCAATTCATTTGCCATATTCTGTAAATGTATAATTTTCTGAACTTCGAGTTCATGTTAATTTGTAGGGGAGTCAAGGTGTATGAAATTTCGTGTACACCATATAACATCTTTTGATATTTCTTTAATTCCTCCCCCTAACGTTGGAAATTCATCTTCATTAAAATGGCAATCGGCAAAATATGTCATAAACATATCACCAGTTCGAGGTTCAAGATATCGAATTATACTTGGTGATGTATACCCGATATATATTCCCATTCTTCTTTGTGGTCCCATTTTTGTTCTTTATGGTGGGGCTATTGAGACATAAACCACGCACCCAAAAACTCGAAGATGTGATATATTTGGTTGTTGACCAGATGTCAACTGTAATGGGAAATATTTATTATATGCACTTGGTCTAATCTGGACCAATGCAGCTACATGCAGTATAGCATAAACCCATACAGAAATTAGGAGATTTGTTTTCAATATTAACGGTCTTGCAATTAATTGCAACCGTTTAATCAAAGTTTCAGCCATCCCATTTTGTGTATGCACATGGGGCACTAGATGTTCAACATCAATTCTCATTGACATACAATAATCATTAAAAACTTGTAAAGTGAATTCACCAGCGTTATCAAGACTAGCTTTCTTTATGACATAATAAGGGAATTGTGCTTTCAATCTGATTATTTGGGTAATGAATTTTGCGAAAGCCGTATTTCTTGTTGTCAAAAGACAAACATATGACCATCTACTTGATGCGTCAATCAATACCATAAAATATCGAAACGGCCAGCACGGTTGATGAATAGGTCCACATATGTCACCATGTATTGTCTCTAAAAATACTGGAGATTTATTCCCAACTTTAGTTATTGATGGTTATGTTATGAGTTTTTCTTGAGAACATTATTTACATGAAAACTCTGTCGACTGAAAAATTTTCTCATTTTTCAATTGGTGACCATTACAATTTTGCACAATTCTCCTCATCATAATTGATCCTAGATGGCCTAATCTTTCATGACAGACTTTAAAAGTACAAGTAAACTTCAGGTTTACTATAGCATATGATTCAACTATGCTTATTTTTGTGTAATATAATCTAGAGGATAACATTGGTAAATTTTCTAGTATATGTTTCCTCTCATATATAATGCAAATATATTCAACATTATTTTTACTCATAGTCTCTATATGATATCCATTTTTACGGATATCTTTGAAACTTAACAAGTTTCCGTGAGACTTAGAAGAATATAATGCATTATTTATTTCAAATTCCGTACCTTTTGGCATTGAAAAACTGGATTCTCCAGAGCCTAGTATTATCTTTGCATTTCCGGATATAGTACTCATGCTTCCGGCGGAGTCACTTAAATCAAGACAGGAAAAATATCGTCTATTTTTAAGTACAGTGTGTGTTGTATCACTATCTGCTAGACAGATATCTCTTTCATCAATTCCAATTTGTGATACTTTATGTGCAATAATTTATATAAATGCATTAATAGTTTAAATCAAAGCATATTTCATAAACTACTAAAACCGTCGTTAAGTTTGTTACATAAACATATTATACATGTCTTATTAGCAGTTTTTCATTTTTCATCGATCCTAATCGATTTAATCCTCATTGATACTTTCGGGATCAACAAAAAAATCTGCGATATCCATATGAGTATCATCATTTATACCACTAAAGGAATGTCCATTAGCTCAGTTGGTTAGAGCATCGTGCTGATAACGTGTTATGAAAAATCTAGAGAGAAAAAGTTAAACTAATAACTTTGCTCAAGAGAAGAAATAAGAGAGAGAGAATTGAATCGTATTATTTTATATTTACAAATGATGCTAAACATCATATTTATAGGAGAAGTTTACCGACTTACTAAAATCGATAAACGTAAACTTCATAAAATATAATCAAAACAAAGACGTATTCAACGAATACGCCATTGTTGACTTTCAACAATAAATAAATTTTAGCTTCTATAACTTACATAAACACAACTATGATTATATTTACCTTTTTACAAGCATCAATTGCGCATTAGTATTGTATCGGCAATACATATTCAAAATTTTTAACGTCTCGTCACAATATGTCGTCCACACCAACATTTCTTTGTACTACAAAAATTAGGTCGTTTATTCATGTCAGGAAATGTTGTTAATCCATCGTTAAAACATACAAACAACAACATTGCATCAAAATTGAAATCAACACTAGTTGTCCATGTAATAGTCAATTTGTTGATAATTCATCGTTAAATATAGAAAGTACGTCATTTGTTGTTATTTTAACGTTAAACATCCATCGATAATTCGATAGTAGTTAATGACTAATTAAAGACAAATTTCATTCCTAATAACATAGATGGTAAATTGAACTTAAATTACATCTATTTTACGTCACCGCAACATCATTGGTAACCAGTTTGTCGTAATATTGTCGTCGTTAATTCGTCACTACATAATGTTGGAATAGCGATGACATTTAGGTAGATCGACGTTAATTTGTCGCTAATATAGAGAAAATATCGATGAATTCATAATATTAATATAATTATTTCAAATTTAAATTAAGTTTAATTGAAACAAATTTTAAATGTTAAATAAAGTTTATTTAAAGTTAACATTAAAATTTAATATTAATAATAAAATAAAATTTACAATAAAATAATTTTAAAGAGATAATTTTTAATAAAAAATAAATAACAAAAAACTAACTGTTTTCTAATGGGATCACATCTACTAATTCCACATTTCCAGTCTCTGCTAAATTTTTAGAGAATTTTGTATGTTCCGCTGTACGATCTACCGATGTTAGACCGCTCGATTCACCAGCACGGTCTTGAGTTGGAATATTGACATTAATTTGTTCCAATCCATCTTTTGTCAAAGTGTATGTATGTAGATCACAAAAAATGTTCACGAACAAGATAACAACATTATCTCATGCATTATGAGAATTATTAGATATAGAAGTAATTATATTAATAAAACATGTACGTAGCTGAGTGTTTCGTGGACATCTAATAGGAAAATCTGATAAAAGCAAAAGAAAGTAGACGTTGAATAAATACACGATAATCATGACTTTTCATTTTTGAAACTTTTGCTCGTGCTCCACTAATTTGGATAAATTGGACATAATACATCGAAAAATTTAACGTCGGACGTGATCCAGTTGAATAAGATGTTTTTCCCATCACTCGCAAGATGCAACTTACTTCTCAAATATATTTCAATCAATTCTAGTCATGACTTCACACTGTCATTTGTTGTCTTCTCCACATTCAACATCGTATGCATAATGTTATCCAAAATATTTTTTTTAACAAAATTGTGTATGAATATATGATCTTTTCAGTACGAGATTTTCTAAAATATGTTTTTGTCAATGGGATTGTCAAGGTATCCATCTGACATATTATTTTTATTGTACCAGTTACACCTATACTTGTTTGTTTCTTCTGCACCATAACGATTTATTTGAGATTCTCTCTTCTCTAAAAAGGTACATTAGTGAGGGAACACAAACAACTTTTTTTATAAACAAATGCTTGTTGTTCCAATAAGGATGATTATTGGTAGAAATTGAAGGTGATAATCAAACCAACATGTTTTCTATCCATGTTTTAGTTAAAATGCATCGGTCCGTCATGCAATACGGACAAGATAGCCGCCTATTAGTTGTCCAACCAGTTATTATTCCATAAGCAGGAAATCGTTTAGCGTCCATCAAAACTGCATGCATCGTGAAATTTCTTTTGGTCAAACAATGTACGTTCGAACCTTATTATATCATAATTCCTTCAACTCATGTATTAGCATGTGCACAAACACATCGGGAGACCCTTTATGACGCTTAGTACCATGAATTAATACACTTAAAAATACAAAATCACCTTACGTACACATAACCGGAAGAAAGTTGTACGACGTTATGTGACTGGTAATAACGAATATTGTATTTTAGACAAACCAAAAGGACTAAACCCATTAGTCATCAACACAATATATATTTCTAATTTGTTTACCAAAATTGGTGTAAATATTCAAAAAATTTTAAGGTCTCCTCACAATATCTACACCAACACTTCCTTTAACTACAAAAATTAGATCGTTTACCGATGGCAGGAAATGTTGTTAATCCAATGGCATTGCATCGAAATTGAAATTGAAATCGAAATCGACAAAAATTGGTCAACGTAGTGGTTAGTTTGTCGGTAATTTATCGTTAAATTTAGATGATACGTCATTTGTCGTTATTTTGACGTTAAACATTCATCGGTACTTCGACAATAATTAACAACTAATCAAATGTAATAATGATTTAAGTTTAGGAAAATCGGCCAATTTATGTCTAAAAATATATATTTAATATAAAAAAGATTAATTGTTTTTCACTATAGTCCATAGTATGTATATGAAAATGTAGTATAATTATTTAATTTTATTTGATATGATTAACTGTTAAATAATAAATTTAGCATAATTTATAAATTCTTTTATTTAAAGTGTTGTCTAAATGCTGCTTAAATACATGTTTTAAATTTTACGTTAAGGTTTTGGAATTTTTATTAAAGTCTCGAAGTAATAATGTATAAAAATTATGTAGTTTCATCAAATTCAAACTTGTATGTATCCGGTAGCTCTTCCGTAAAATACAGTGGTTTCAATGTAGAGTAAAAAGTACACATAGTTCAACTAACACATGTTTATCGACCAATAATCTGACGTAAAAATTGTTTTAATTTGCAACAATTTGAGTTTTACAAAAAACATGTCATTCCTTCAGAATAATAACGATATTCAAATTCGTTTCAAAATGCATCCAAAATTTTTCAAATTAAAGTTGAATTATTTCATTTTAGATTTATGACGAAATAATGTTGAATTGTTAATTTATTGCATGCAATGGTAATTTTTTGCTAATTAGACGCTAACCTACACCTTTAAGTAGCATCATATTAAAACCGTTTCCACCATCCAGAATTTTTAGCTCTCCAATTATGTTCACAATTAGTTGAATCCTATCCAATTCTTTAAAACCTTCATTAATACATAGCCAAATGTAAAACCTATCCATTTTCTTGAAACCTTAATTAATTTTTAGTTTCTCTATAGCCAAATTTGGATTATTGATATTGACTTCTACGGTTTTACCATAAACAATATTAACACTAGAAATAATCTATTTACCAAATTTGATTATTGCTTTGTAAATAACAATAGGATCATTATTCCCTCTTTCCTCCGACTTTCCATATTTTTTGTTTACCGGTTTCTTATTTAAATACCAAAACATAATGAAGAAATGACATATTATTTCTAAAAGAATTCCTCTTGTTTTATTGTAATTTTGAGTTTACCAATTCATTAGACATGAAATTTATTCCATTGATACTTATCGCCATCATCATAGTCATTCTATTAAATAAAATGATCCCAATTTCGATCTCCAAGCTCAAAATAAAACTGGAGTTGCCGAGCCTCTTTTGACATTAAATGTAAACGAATACAGAATATAAATTTCAAATGAATCCTATTTTAATGTATAGTGCATATATGGGAATTCGGAAGTTGTTCTTATTTGTTATTACAACGATTTGAGTTTTACACAAACATATGGTTCCTTCAGAATAATGAAGATATTCAAATACGTTGCAAACTGGATGTTAAATGTGTTCTATTTCTTTCAAATTAAAGTCTAATTGTTTCATTCTAGGTTTACAAAGAAACAAGGTTGAAATGTTAATTTAGTGCACATGCAATGGTAATTTGTCGCTAATTAACAGTAGATCAAATTAATCTCAAAACTCCAATGCTAACCTACACTTTTTAAGTAGCACCACACTAAAACCGTTTACACCATATAGAATTTTTAACTTTCCAATTATGTTTACAATTAGTTGAATCCTATCCACTTCTTTAAAACCTTTATTAATACATAGCCAAATCTAGTTGGTAAAGCCTATCAATTTTCTTGAAACATTCATTAATTTTAGTGAAATTTGGATATTTGATATTGACTCTTTTCAAAGTTTTACGATTTTGCCATAAAGAAAATTAACACTAGAAATAATCTATTTACCAAATTTTATTTTTCTAGTATTGCTTTGTAAATAAAAATAGGATAACTATCCCCTTTTGCCTTCGATTTTTCATATTTTTTGCTTACCAATTATATATTTAAATAACAAAAAAAGAAATGATATATGATTTCTAAAAATTGAATTCACTTTCTTGAAACCTTCATTAATTTTAGTCAAATTTGGACACTTGATAGTAACTCTCTTCAAAGTTTTACGGTTTTACCGAAGATTAACAATAGAAATAATCTATTTATCAAAATTTATTGTTCTATTAATTTGTAAATAAAAATAGGATAACTATCCTCTGTTTCCTCCAACTTTTCATATTTTTTGATTGCCGATTTTAAATTGGGTCATTTTGCTGAATATACACAAACTTTTGAGAAATTAGCAATCTAACACTTTACTGTTTTGTCGTACTGTATACATTCGAATAACCCCATACTAACCCTATTAGCCTATTACACCTATAGATCTCTCCTAAATATATTGGTAGATTTTGTGTCAGATTTTGCTTTCATTTAAACTGAAGAGATGTGACCTGAAGAAAGAGAAAAACAATCCATGGCACCCCATTCGTCCTCCCCATCGGTTACTTTTTCCATTAACACCCGAGAATTTCTCAGAAATTCATTACACCCCTTTCGGATGAATTTCTTTAAAACTTCAAAATCTTCAAAATTTTGATATTGCAAAGTTTCTCGGGTAAAAATTATAATAGAGACTGAAGAAGAACTGTTCACGTGAACAGTTAGGATTCTTGAAAGTGACGAAGGTAAGCAGTTTTTTTTATTTTTTTTTAATAATCGCATATTTCCCGGTTTCTTCGCATCTGTTCAAGATTATAACTACCAAATTTGCGCTATAAAAATGAATTAAAGGTAACCGTTGCCCATATTATCAAGAACAAAGTTTATTTCGGATGAAAAGAAAAGCTTTCCGAAAATGGTACGTTTTTCAAAAAAATTTGTTATTAACCGCAAATTGCTGCCGGAAATTAACATGCACTTGGTTTTTTTTTTGGGTATATTGAAGATTTCCGGCATTGACCTACTGGAAAGAATGTTCTATGCCGGTGAAGAACCCACCGGAGAGAGAGTGAATACATACTACAAAACAAAACGACTTCACGCAATAATGATTGCTTTGGATGAATCAGAGGTGGAGTTTATCCGGAATTCTACATTCCGTAAGGTGTTGAGCACGCTGGAGAAGCCAGCCTACTCCGGTAGATTTGGTCATTTTTTGTTAACCCGCCAAGTGAAGACTGCTAAGAAACACGAGTTATGATTTTTTTTTGTGGGTAAGCCAATAAGGTTCTCGTTAAGAGAGTTTGGAATCATTACTGGTCTTCCGTGCGGTAAACTACCTCCTCGTGCCAAAGGTAAGAAGAAGAATCCCATAAAAGAGAAGCTGTATTGGCCAACACTCTTTGGTAACCTGGAATCATGTCCTGTTGATTTAGCGATTAAGATGCTGAAAAAGCGTACGGTAACAAACAAGGATGAGAGAATAAAGTACGCTTGCCTAGCTATCACCACCTTGGTATTGTTACCATCATCGCGTATTCCCAAATCGACAAGGCGCATGTCGAACTTATCCGTGATTTTGATTCATTCTTCGGTTATCCATGGGGCGGCTTGCTTTCGACATGGTGGTGTCAAGTGTTAAAAGAAGAGATGTGCTTGCCCTGTCACAAAGCTCCATTGCAATTCAAGGATTTTTTCCATTCTATTCAATTGGTCATTGTTGAAGCGGTCCCAACTATATTGGAATTCGAGCAATCGAACGAGTCATCATCCTCAACCGAATCCGACAGTGAAAATGATGCCCAGGCAGAAAAAACCATGAAAGTGCCAGTGGAACCAACAAAAAGAAAACCAGGTTTAATCTCACATATGCAAGAGTACTGGATGAAGAAGGGGAGGTAACACGTTAACCATATAATTTCCATTGTCTATTTAGGATAGCGTGTATTTGACATCGTTACCTCGGTAAGAGAACTGTTAGCTTTGCACATAGATAGTATATTTGCTATAAAACGAAAACAGTGTTACGGGACAGTGTTTCCTTCAAGCAGTGTTTTATATTTAAACAAATAATTAATGTTTAATAATCTTTTTTTCAGGTTGATGTCAAGTGTATCATCACAGAGGATGAGGGTCCTTCCTGTGCAAAGGACACTTATGGCTGCTCGGACGACGAAGAAGATGAGAAGGTCAACAACATGGTGAGGATGATTTCAGAGAATTTTGAGTTCAAAAAGGATTTGTTCACTAGAGGGGTTTCAAAGACTGAGTTGAGTAGGATGAAGTGCGAAGAGTTGGAAAAGAGAGAAAAGCGGGATAAACGGAAAGATGAGGGGGTTCATCTGAATCAAGGCATCCACCATCTACTCCATGTAATGTTGGGAGTACGATGATTGATCACCATCTTGTTGCTGACTTGGTTGCCGTTAAGCTCAAGGGCGATTTTGCATCTCTTGAGTCAAAAATGAACAAATCGGTGGACCGATTGAAGAAGATCGAGGATTCATTCACTGTTCTACAAACAACTTTGGAAATCTTCATGGATCAAAAGCTGTCAAAAATGCAAGATGAAGTTATGAATTGCATACGTGAATGTCTAGACAAACTTTCATCATTGGACCCCCCTCATACGGATGCTAACGTAGCGGGCTGTCCTGATGCTGATTTAGGTATCAGCAAAGACCCGCCTACAAATGAAGTATCAGCTTCAAAGGGTGGGCTGGAGGTTCCAGCTATTTCTCATTCTGATGCATCCGATGTAATAAATGTTGTTCTGGGTTTTATAAACAAGGTTGATTATGAGGTAACCTGTTATTTATATGCGTAAAAGAATAATTTCTTAATTAACATGTTACCAATATGGATATCTAATATTTGATATTCGTCACACAGGGTGTTGGTCATGAAAATATTGCACCCACTGTTAATGAACAAGACGGTAATCAAAATAAAGCTACGGAAATGGAGTGTGAAGGAGACGCGTTGGATGCGGTAAAACCATTCAGTTTTTTCAATACAAATTTTTGACTGTTAATTCTATTGTTAACCGTTACAGCGAATTGTTTGACTACCATGTCAACCAGTGGAACACTCCGTATATCAACAATGACCCGGATTTTCTATCGTCCATTCCTTCCTTCTCGCTTGGACTTTCGCAGGACAACGTCAATACAGGTGATGTGGTACGTGACACAGAAGAGGGAAAGGATAAATCTGCTGCTAAAGACATCGGGGATGAAGAAGATGATACTGAAGAGGTGGTGACACAGAAGAGGGAAAGGATCAATCATCGTACTCCCAACATTACATGGAGTAGATGGTGGATGCCTTGATTCAGATGAATCAAGGCATCCACCATCTACTCCATGTAATGTTGGGAGTACGATGATTGATCACCATCTTGTTGCTGACTTGGTTGCCGTTAAGCTCAAGGGCGATTTTGCATCTCTTGAGTCAAAAATGAACAAATCGGTGGACCGATTGAAGAAGATCGAGGATTCATTCACTGTTCTACAAACAACTTTGGAAATCTTCATGGATCAAAAGCTGTCAAAAATGCAAGATGAAGTTATGAATTGCATACGTGAATGTCTAGACAAACTTTCATCATTGGACCCCCCTCATACGGATGCTAACGTAGCGGGCTGTCCTGATGCTGATTTAGGTATCAGCAAAGACCCGCCTACAAATGAAGTATCAGCTTCAAAGGGTGGGCTGGAGGTTCCAGCTATTTCTCATTCTGATGCATCCGATGTAATAAATGTTGTTCTGGGTTTTATAAACAAGGTTGATTATGAGGTAACCTGTTATTTATATGCGTAAAAGAATAATTTCTTAATTAACATGTTACCAATATGGATATCTAATATTTGATATTCGTCACACAGGGTGTTGGTCATGAAAATATTGCACCCACTGTTAATGAACAAGACGGTAATCAAAATAAAGCTACGGAAATGGAGTGTGAAGGAGACGCGTTGGATGCGGTAAAACCATTCAGTTTTTTCAATACAAATTTTTGACTGTTAATTCTATTGTTAACCGTTACAGCGAATTGTTTGACTACCATGTCAACCAGTGGAACACTCCGTATATCAACAATGACCCGGATTTTCTATCGTCCATTCCTTCCTTCTCGCTTGGACTTTCGCAGGACAACGTCAATACAGGTGATGTGGTACGTGACACAGAAGAGGGAAAGGATAAATCTGCTGCTAAAGACATCGGGGATGAAGAAGATGATACTGAAGAGGAGGAAGAAGAAGAGCCTCGTAAGAGCAAGCGGCAGAGGACAGCATCGAACGTGCTTAAAGACTTCGAATGTGATTGAAGACTCATGGTAGTCTCACAAGATCCCCGCTCTATTCCACATGGGTTTGACCCATAGATCGACTATGCTACAAAGTTTGTCAAGCTACATACATTGTTGAAGAAGAAACTGTAACTGTATCAATTAATTCATTAATATATACAGTTAGAGTGTTTAGAACAACTGAAAGTCTGATGTGAATGAAGATTCATATCTGTTAATATCTTCTTTAGTCGTGTAATTCAAATGGTAACATTTTGGATGGAAGTGTTATATACTTGCCGAAGGGGATTACCGTCACAAACAAAGATGTAGCCGACATAGCCAAATGAATGAAACAGATGTCTCCGAAAGTAATTAGACACTTTTATTAAAATTACTATATTATTAGTAACTACTAATGTAATTGCTCTTCTTTTTTGCAAGACGTTTGATGCGCTAATGCACTTGACTCAGTTGATGTACAATAGAGAGCACGATCGCAGCCAAAATGTTCTCTTCTTTGATACGACTTTTTGTCGATACTGATGAAACAACACACCAAATTTGCAAGGGTTGCATCTAAAGATAGGTCTTGTTTTAAGTTTGAAGACGACATATTTGTTTATTTCAGGTTGGATAGCAACCTAGCAGTCGCGCCGCGTATTTACTTTCCTTTCAATATGGATAAGCAACACTGGGTTGGAGTGTGCGTTCACAGTTTGGCTATGACATTCTATGTCCTTGATTGCAATATTGGATTTCGCTAGGATACTTCAGTTAAGAAGGATCTTAACTCGATATCCCTGATGATTTCGTATATTCTGAAAAAAACCCCTTTCAAAAATATGATATCACAAACAAAACCTTATACGGTTGTGAGGATCAAAGGTATACCTCAGAATGGAATTTATGCTGATTCTGGAGTTACATCATTGCTTCTGATCCAGTCACATTCAGTGAGTGGGTTTGAAGGATGCAAAGGCGTGACACCAGATATCATTTCTTGGGAATCCCAAAGGCTTGCAGTTATGTTTTTTTGAGGAATTTGTGGATACCATCGAAGCTAATTAACTGCTACTCTTGGTTAAGTTTTATGATGCGTATTCTATGAACTTTTAAGTATGTTGAACTACATTTTGTGAAATACTATGTTCTATCTCGGTTATGTGTAAACGATTTGTGTTTTTGTGTACGTGTTTTCTTATGGATGATAATATTTGATTTAGATGTTATATCAACCAATATCATGGACATATGATTGAGACATTTATTACATAGGATCCTTATATTGATCAAAATGGCTATTTTCCGATTATTTAGATTTGATTTAGACGTTACAACAGCCAAAAGGATGTAAACAAAATCTGAGACAGTTACTAGCAAATATCATATAATGATAAATATGTACATTTCCCAGAGATGAAGAGCAAAAGATTCTAATGCCATTAAGTCAATACAAAACAGTTCGGGTTAGCGTTTTATGATTTACCTTAATATAACACATCAAAAAACCCAATTCTAATGCCATTAAGGTAATACAAAACATTATGGATCAGCGTTTTAAGGTTTACCTTAATATAACATATCAAAAACCCTACTTACGAATTATTTATCATATCACAAAGCACTAGAAAATGTCCCTGCTTCATCATTGCTCCCCATCTCCCACCAACTTCATAGGTACTTCATATAGGCATTTTACAAATTGCCCGATTGTGACCCAGTCCCCCACACCTGGTACAAACTGTTATGCGTCTTCTCACTCCATCCTATGATAAACGTAATTAGTAACCAGATAAAACATTTCTTAACAACTAACATGGATAAAAGCTGTTATAATATATTATGTCTGATAAAATAATTATTTACTGGGATACTAACTCTAAACTCTCCCCGAGAAAATATCCATTGTTTTCTAGGACGGCTTGGAGGTCGTCTAGTCGATGGCGGAAGCAAATTGATTTTCACAAGATGATCATTCGTAGACGGTGTATTAATAACACCGGGCACTGGGTAAACACTGTTTACATACGCCATTCTCCAAAAACCAGTAGTGAATGCGGTGCTTGCGAGTGTATCAACATTTATTTTTTTAGTCATCGCTGAAGCTGTTGCATGAGAGCATGGGATCTTCAGAAGCTGAAACTCGAAGCATGAACAAGTTTTGCGCATCAAATCCACATGGTATGATCCACCAAGCTTTGTATGAATCTAAAACTCATTTTCATTAATAAGCTGCACCTCGTAGCCGGTTGATTTTTTGAAATTTTTTGAGATTATTTCTTCAACCTTCGGTGTCATAGGACTGTTTGTTGCCGATGAAAGTTTATGTCTTTTGGAAAACCATCCAGTCAATGTCTTATATATTCAATGAGCGGAATAATTGAAAAACCTCAAGTTTCTCTTAGAACTGCATTCAGGGATTCCGTGACATTGCTTGTCATTATATTATACCTCGATCCATTGAAATGAGAACGAGCCCAATGTTCAACACCAACATCCATCAAATAACATGCACATGCAATATCAGTTTCTTTAATCTCATTGAAGTGAGAATAAAACTCAAGCAAACTAAATGTGCGAGCAGCTCTTGACACAAGGTATCCTAAATGCTTTTTCTTGAATACTGTTTGTATGTTCTTTTGAAGATGCAAAATGCACGCAAAATATTTGCTCTTATGATACACCTGCACATCAAAGACACTGTCCATTACATTACATCTAACATTTTCTTAGACCGCTAATATTCTATATAACCATTAATTTAGACAAAAGCAACAAAATTATGTGGTACCATTCCGTAATCAATAGTTTTACAACACAACTAGATACGATAGCATTCTAACAATTATTAGGTATAAAACTTTCACCTTTTGCAATCCCGCGTAAATAGAGTTGTGACGATCTGAAATAAATACGGTATCATCTTCATCGGGCACCACTGCCAACATTTTCTCAAAGAACCAAGTCCATGACTTATCGTTCTCCCCATCTACAATAGCAAAAGCGAGAGGGTATATCTGATAATTCCCGTCCTGGGCACTGGCCGTCAGTAAACATCCTATGTATTCCCCTTCAAATGAGTTCCATCGATTATTACAACCTTTTGCATGTATGCGTATCCAAGAACACTTGCACCAAAGGTAAAGAAAAGGTACTTAAATCGCTGGCCCAGATCGTCATCGTATTATTTTTCCAAGTTTACTATAGTCCCTGGATTCGAATTTACCAATTTTTAAAGGTATAATGGCAGTAAGCAATATGACTCCCCTTCTGCCCCTCTCACATATTCTGATGCGATTTTTCTTGATCGCCATGCTTTCCAGTAGGATATTGGCATGTCATGCTCATTCTGCATTATTTTACGGACCTCAAATGGACATGGACCTATTCCTCGCCCCGTAAACTTTGATTTCATAATACCGCCAATCATAACTGCAGTCGCTATTCGCTGGTATCCTCCTCTCTCATCTACAGAACAGAAATGTTCTAATGTCGCCTTCCTAACCTGGAATCATCCACAACCCAAAATCTTGGCGGCATAGACACGCCAAGGACACCCCCTCACCGTTGCATTTCATCGTCACCTTTTCTAGACTAGAACTTGTGGTGCGGTAATGAAACTTCTGCTTTAATGCATACAATGCCATATGGAGTTTGAATGCATCAATGTCATTGAACACCATACTGATATACAGTTCGGTGTCGGGATTATTAAAACAGTCACCTGCGCAAAAAATAACAATGAACAATTTAGAATGTCGGTAACTTAGACACGTACACCGTTAAGTTCTTGTGTATCGGAATATCAATTGAGTTATCATCCAAAACAGATTATAATAATGCAGCATATGAAAATGTAAATGTTTTGATATCAATTTGTTTTAAAAAACTCAAAACTCATCTTCTGATAATGAATCAGAAGATATAACAGCATCTACAGCTGGTGTAGTGGTATTAAGACTGGGTTGTCCTATATCCAAGTTAAAGTATTCCTCAAACATCTTCCCTTTCCCTTTATTCGCTATAGAAGGATGAACAATTGGTGGATCTTTGGGTGCGAACTCTTTTCCATTATCTCCTTCATCTGTTTCAGAAACAGCTCAAAATGTTAGAAGCCATGTATTAAGAAATTTTGAATGAATGCAATGTTAATGTGCATAATTGAAAGATTATTGGTATTTGAAACCGCATTTGCTATAGCGAATTCTTCTGCTGTGGAGTCATTGCTGTCATCACCCTCCAATCGTATTATATCATTGTTGTTCTCTTCCGGTACACCATCTTTATCGCACTTTACGGTTGAAGAATCCGATGAATTTATAATATTTTTTTCGTCGCACAACAAATGGCTTGGAGTCAACATTTCAATTAGCACAACATGGATTCTGTTTAATACCTCCATTTCTTTCTGAGTGGCTAACTCCTCCATCACTCTTTGGATTCCAATCATAACACCTTCTGCCAGTAAATCTGAGAGTGCAAAACATTAACACAACCAAAGCGTTATGTACACTGTATTTTATATTTTCCCCGTTATCGAGAATAGTAGAGAGTAACAATTAGTGTAACCGGTAACCTATATTGTTGTTATCTAGCTTCCTATGTAGCTCGTCTATGTCAGCTGAGCTTCCACCAACTGTGAAATTACCCCGTTTAAAAAATTTGTATCTCTCAACATGATACAAACCAACGGTAACACACAACGTAAGATCTTCGGTTTGGAGCTTAACGGCCATGAAATTTGTCACGTCCTCGTCGCATGAGATTTGTCACATCCTCGTCGCATGAGATGTTTATAGGAGCGTTCCTGGAGATATTCCCAGCAGTCAACCATTCTGGATACTGGTAGGTTAACGCAAGTGGCTTGTGGTTATCCAAATCATACCGGCTCCTAACCATCCCCACTAGTGATGAGTATGTCTGATTTCCGAGGATCTTAACACCATACGACATTGCTCCAGTTTCATTTTTGAAGATCCATGAGTCTCCATCACCCCTCTCCCAAACTCCTCTCATGAGATGTGTTAATCGAACCATTTTGTAGTCGCTGATAAACCATGAAAATAATAACATGTACGTTAAAGAAAATATTTGAGAGATAACATTAATAAATACAGTAAAAAATAAATGAACCTCCGAAAAGATAGTACAGAGGAACAAATTTATTATCTTACCTCATGATCTGCAAACTGTTTGTAGTTTTGTTGTTGGTAGAAAAAGTATTTGAAACACAAAAACAAAAACATTTAAATGGTGGACCACATCGAAGAGTTGATTACGAGAATGGAAGAAATGATATTTAATGCCTCTTACTAGTTCGTTAATGAACTTACAGCTCAGAACGAGTTGCTCTCAAATCAGAAGAATGCTTGCTATTTCTTCTTACTTTCAAACCCTGTAAAAATTACGGAGCATATGGGCGATTTACCATTTGGGATATTTTCCCTGCTGTTAAATGTATATATACGTGGGTAACTATGCCAATAACATATATATACACATGTGTACACATTGGATTGGTTGACGAAATCTAGAAAAAAATCTACATATTAAATGAGAATCCGGCTGGAGTATCTCGGAAGATACACGTAATCCTGAACAGTGACTTGTTTGCAGAGTAGGTCACTGTTGATGTCAGTAAGTGTCGATGACGATGAGGTTACTTCATTATTTTTGTGTGTGGTGCACTACAGTGATTCCGGATTTTTTGAAAGTCATGTATATATCGTTAATTTCGTTCAAAATTGTGTATATAGAGGTAATTATCTCTTTTAAATTTTAATACCAAAAACATAATGAAGAAATGACATCTTATTTTCAAAACTGAATTCATCTTGTTTTATTATAATTTAGAGTTGACCAATTCATTAGACATAAAATTCATTTAATTGATACTTATCACCATCATCATAGTCATGATATCATTTTCTACTCCGATCAAATTTGCTATTGCCAAAATAGAGCAACCATTTTGCAGCCTAGAACTTCAACCTTAGATCGATTTTTAAGTATTGGTCGCAAAAGCAAACTACCATATGGATGTTGTGAAAAACTAAGAAAATCAATACCATGTATATGTAGCTTCTTTACATCCGATCAACCTGCTCTTATAATGGTCTCGTGGTGTAGTATTAATGTCCCAAATTTTCCAAAACATATAGATTATATTTCAAAAATATTTTGAAATAAGGTACTAGTGATTTGCTATTAAATTTTGGAATTTTTCATGTCTCATTCAAGCCACACGACTTTTAAGAACATAGCATACATATATATACTTTTAAATCTTCAGTCACAAACAACAAAAATTTATATTAAGATCCACACAATATACATTTTTTTTGTTTTCTTCTATTTTCAACTAATATTAAACTCAAGAAATTGATTAGAAAAACTAAAAATTAATCATATCCAACCCGATTTAATTTATTAGCCAAGCCAACCTAACTAATATACCCACGACTAAAAATCCTCAAATTGCATCATAACCCTAAACAACTCATTTGTAGTATTCATGTTTAAGTTCTTCTATCTTATTATCAAATATAGTTTTTTTTATGGTGCAAATCCCTCGATTTTGATTACTGTTTCTTATTTTGCCCAAAATGCACTAAATCCAACATCTAATTTTCTTCAGTTTTTTATTTTTTGAGAGCAAGAAAAAAGATTTTGAAAAACTGAGGTAAGGTGGACATTCTATTATTCGAATCAGTTTAGTTTGGATTTTTTGGATTTTAAAACATAAGTCTCATTCGGATTTAAATTTTATTCGTTTTCGCTTTGGTTCTGTTTGAGTTTTTCAAATTTTGGATTATATTTTGGTTTAATATGATTTGAAAACAAAACATTATTTTAATATATATTTATATATTTTTTATGTTTAGTTAAAAATATTAGTTATTTTAATGAAATTTGGTTAATTTGGTTTCGTTTTAATTCTTGGGTTCAATTGGGTTCCAGATTGGTTAATTTGAATTAATATTTTTTACTCCATTCAAATTATATTATAAATCAGTTCAGGTTCTAAAAAGTAAATCAAATTCGAATTTAAATTTTATCTGTTTTTGGTTCAGCTCGGTTTAAGTTACATTATATATTAATTCAATGTTATTTGAAATTATATATATATATATATATATATATATATTTTTTGTTCAGTTAAAAATATTAGTTATTTTAATGAATTTTAATTAATTTGAATTTGTTTTAAAGTTTAGGTTCAATTTGGTTCGAGATTGGTTAATTCAAATTAATATTTTTTATTCTATTCGAATTATATTATAATTCGGGTTGGATTTAGATCTGGAGATTTCGGTTCGTTTCTGAAATCATGTATGTGGATTGCCAATAAAAAATATGTGATGTTAAAAATCTCACCTATTGTTGAGAATAATCATTCAACAAGACCACAGTCGAAGCGACTTAGCAATGATATGTATTTCCAGAAGACCAAAACAGATGCTTTTACGACGTTGTAGTAAGCAAAATGCTTTGCATTTAAACATAATCTATCATACATCCATCCTTAAAGACTAAGCATTAGCATACATCCAATAATAACAACCTTTTCTTGGCTTCTAACACATTTTCCACCCTCTCAAACACCTTTTCATCTAACTCCATTTCATAATTCCTAAACATCATTTTCTCAAGCATCACACCTCTCTTTCATTAGCTTCTTAATCTATTTCATCTATTGTTTGAGTCTCACATGCTTAGAAGTCTCATTATGCAAAGTCTCATGAACTCACTTAAACAAATGGTTATCATTTGACTCAATAAAACACATATAACTGAAAACATAAAAAATCATATAAATGAATTTTAGCTTCTATAACACAACTATGATTATATTTACCTTTTTACAAGCATCAAATGCACATTAGTATTGTATCGGCAATACATATTCGATTTTTTAAGGCCTCATCACAATATCCACACCAACACTTACTTAAACTACAAAAATTAGATCGTTTATCGATGGAAGGAAATGTTGTTAATCCATTAGCATTGCATCGAAATTGAAATCGACACAAATTGGTCAACGTAATAGTCAATTTGTCGGTAATTCATCGTTAAATTTAAAAAATACGTCATTTGTCGTTATTTTGATGTTAAAAATTCATCGGTAGTTCAACAATAATTAACGACAGACAAAATGCATTTTTCATAACATAGATGGTAAATTAAACTTAGACTACATTCGTTTTACGTCGATAAACTATAATATGATCTGGTTAATCGATCGCCGCAATATCATTGGTAACCAATTTGTTAGAATATTGTCGTCGTTAATTCGTCACTACATAGCGCTGGAATAACGACGACGTTTAGGTAGACCAACGCTAATCCGTCACTAATATAGAGAAAATATCGACAAATTCATAATATTAATGTAATTATTTTTCAAATTTAATTTAAGTTTTAATTTAAACAAATTTTAAATGTTAGATAAAAAAAAATTTAAATTAAAATTAATATTAATAGTAATATTAAATTAAAATTACAATAAAATAATTGTAAAAGAAATAAAAAGAAATAAAAATTCCACATTTAACTATTGTCTAATGGGATCACATCTACTAATTCCACATTTGTAGCCTGCTGATTTTTTAGCAAATTTTGTATGTTTCGTTGTGAGATCTACCGACGTTAGATCACTCGATTCATCACCAGTGCGGTCTTGAGTTGGAATATTGACATTGAATTGTTCCAATCTATATTTTGTCAAAATGTATTTATGTAGACCACAAAAAACACTCACTGATAAGATAACATTATTATCTCATGTTTTATCAGAATTATTTAATATAGAATTAATTATATTAATAAAAACATGTGTTCTAGACATCTAAAACAACAACCGCATACAAGCATTATCAAAATTATTAAATATAGAACTAACTATATTAATAAAAGCATGTACATATCTGAGTGTTTTGTGGACATCTACTAGCAACAACTTGATAAAATCGCAAGGAAATAAAAATTGTGTATGAGAATATATGATCTTTTTTCAATACTAGAGTTTCTAGAATGTGTTTTTTTTTTCAATTGGGATTGTCAAAGTATCCATCTAGTATATTATTTTGACTATACCAATTATCCCTATGTTTGCTTGTGTCTTGTGTACCATAATGATTTATTTGTGATTCTATCTTTTCCTAGAAATGTACATTGGTGAAAAAACACGAACAACTTTGTTCTTTTTAAACAGATGCTTATTTTTTTTATATAGATGATTTATTGGTAGAAATCAAAGACGAGAATCAAACCAACATGTTTTCCATCCATGTTTTAGTTAAATAACGACGATATTTAAATTCGTTGTAAATTGAATGTTAAATGCTCTCAAAAAATTTCAAATTAAAGCCAAATTGTTTCATTCTAGATTTAAGACAAATTAACGTCGAAATGTTAATCTTCTGTACATACAATGGTAATTTGTCGATAATTAAAGATGGATCAAACTCATAGCAAAACTCCGAGACTAACCTACATTTTTAAGTATCATCACACTAAAACCGTTTACACCATATAGAATTTTTAGCTCTCCAATTATGTTCACTATTAGTTGAATCCTATCCACTTCTTAAAATCTTTCATTAATACATAGCCAAATCTTGGATACTTGATATTGACTCTGTTCAAACTTTTATGGTTCTACCATAAAGAAAATTAACATTAAAATAATCTGTTTACCAAATTTTATTTTTTTCTATTATTTCTTTATAAATAAAAGTAACATAATTGTTCTTTCTTCCCTCTGACTTTCCATATTTTTTGTTTACTGATTTCTTATTTAAATAGCAAAACATAAAGAAGAAATGATATATTATTTCTACAAACTGAATTCATCTGGTTTTATTGTAATTGTGAGTTTACTAATTCATTAGACATGAAATTCATTTCATTGATACTTATCACGATCATCATAGTCATGACATCATTTTCTACTCCGATCAAACTTGTCATAGCCAAAACAGAGCTGCCATTTTGCAACCTACAGCTTCTACCTTGCATCGAGCCATTTTTAAGTACTGGTCGTAAAAGCAAGATACCAGATGGATGTTGTGAGAAACTAATAAATTCAATACCATGTATATGTAGGTTTTATACATCTGATAAACTTAATTTAAGAATAACTGCTTCTAGAATTGTCTGGTGGTGTGATATTCCTGTCCTAGATTGTGGAAAAATATAGAGATTATATAGCAAAAATATTTAGAAATATTTTGAATGGTTTGGTGTGGTTGCTATTATGTTTTCGAAACTTCTAGCATGCATATATACTTTCAAACATTCAATCACACACAACAAAGATTTATATTCAGATCCACAATATATACAAATTTTTTGTTTCTCTATTTTAATTTTAATATTAAAATCAAGAAATTGAATAGGAAAACTGAAAAATAATCATATTCAGTACGATTTAATTTATTAGTCAACCCGACCTAATTCATATACCCACAACTAAAAATCCTCAAATCGCATCATCACATTACCATCAGATATTTGCAACATTAGGTTTTGCGATTTTGCGTCAATATTCCGACGAAACAGTTCCGACGAGTTTACAAAGCAATAATAGTCATGACATCCCTTTGAAACCTTCATTTCTCCATAGACAAATTTGGATACTTGATATTGACTATGTTCAAACTTCTATGATTCTACCATAAAGAAGATTAACACTGAAATAATCTATTTACCAAAAAAAAAATTTCTATTATTGCTTTGTAAATAAAATAAGAATAACTATCGTTTCTTCCCTCCGTCTTTCCATATTTTTTACTTACCGATTTCTTATTTAAATACCAAAAACATAATGAAGAGATGATATATTATTTATAAAAAAAAAACTGAATTTCATCTTATTTTATTGTAATTATGAGTTTACCAATCCATTAGATATAATATTCATTTCATTGATACTTATCAGCATCATCTACTAATTTCACATTTGCAATCTCTGTTAATTTTCTCGCGAACTTTGTATATTCCGTTGTATGAGATTTAGCAACGTTAGATCGTTCGATTCATCACCATCCTGGTCTTGAGTTGGAATATTGACACTTAGTTGTTCCAATCCATCTTTTGTCCAATTGTATGTTTGTAAAGCACAAAAAATGCTCACTAGCAAGATAACATTATTATCTCATGCTTTATCAAAATTATTTAATATAGAATTAAATATATTAATAAAAACATGTACATACTTCAATGTTTCGTGGACATCTATAGCAACAACCCAATAAAAGTATTATCAAAATTATTAAATATAGAATTAATTATATTAATAAAAGCATTACTCGAATATATTTATGACATTTCTAACCAAAACTATACAATGTACCTCCTCTCCACGCTCAACATTATATGCATGACATTATCAAAAATATTTTTTTTTCAATGTGTATGACATCAAATATTGTGTATGAGTATATGATTTTTTCAGTACTAGAGTTTCTAGAATGTGTTTTTTTTTGCCAACTAGGATTCTCAAAATATCCATCTAACATATTATTTTGGTTGTACCAATTATCCCTATCTTTGTTTGTTTGTTGTGCACCATAATGATATATTTGTGATTCTATCTCAACCTAGAAAAGTATTTTAGTGGAGGAACACGAACAACTTTGTTTTTCGTAAACAGAGACTTGCTTTTCTGATATGGATGATTTATTGGTAAAAATCAAAGATAACAATCAAACCAACATGTTTTCCATCCATGTTTTAGATAAAATGCATCGGTCCATCATGCAATACGGACAAGATAGTCGCATATACGTTGTCCAAGCAGTTAGCATTCTTTAAACAAGAAGTCGCTTAGTATCCACATCAAACTTGCACGCATCCTGAAATTTCTTTTGGTCAAACAATCGTACATACGAACTTTACTATAACACAACTCCTTCAACTCATATTTTAGCAGCTGTAGAAACAAATCGAGAGACCGTTTATGATGCTTAGTACCAAGAATTAAGAAGTATAGAAATAGAAATTCACCTTGCAAGAAAGTTGTACGACACTACGTGACCGGTATAATTAATATTGTATTTCAGACATACCAAAAGGACTAAACCCATTAGTCAATAAAATAATACACATTTCTAATTTGTTTACCAAATTGATGTCATTTTTTGAAATGTTTCTACGTTTTTGTAACGTATTGATAAATGATCTCTATATTTTGTTGTAAATGTTCAAAATGATATCTTATCGATACAATTATTTTCTCAGATTGATACATTCGTTTTAACCTATAAGTATTACATCCGTTGAAATGATAATTTAGTGCGGTTAGTACTATGCAATTTATACCTTTATTTCTTACAGAATCTACACTTTTTTGTTTCGAATCTTCAAGCTCAACAAAAGCGACAATTGAAGAGATGCTTTTGAAAATGCATGTAAATGAGTATATAAAGTAAATGTCAAGAGAATCTTTGGAGAAAATCTGAACGTGGAATGCAATCATTAAGTAAAGACAGTTGTGAAACGAAGAAGAAGATGCAAGATAGCCTTTCTGTTTATTGATGTGCTTCATAACATATATCGAGTTAATGCAATTAATGAAGACAAAGGTAATATGGTTATTCAAGGGAGAGACCATAGTAAAATCATAACAAGGTGATGGAAGATTAGCATGCTATTGCTATTAAGGAAATTTGTTTGGACTATGCTTTGAGATCATGCCATAATATAAGGCAATAAATGTAAACAAAATTTGGGTATTAAAGTGGTACGAGTTAAGACTGAAATTTGGCTGAGACTAAGTCTTAAAGATAAGATAAGGAAAAACTAAGTATTTATATAGTGTTTAGAGAGAGCTCTAAGAAATTGCAGAAGTGTGAGATATAAATCAGTTCTTTTTCGATGTAAATGTAAGAATATTATATTCTTATTTGATTTATGTGTCTTTAGTTTGATTTTAAAAATAAATTTCATATTAATGGTAAAAACTAATATAAACGTCGATACCGTGATAGATCGGTTTCCGGTAAACATCAATTCAGTTGTATTGATAACACGTTTTTTATTATATTAAATCGTATAATTACTTTTAATTTATCAATATGTATATAAATATATATATATATATATATTACATATAATTTTATTAATTAATAACCATTTGAAAACGCACAATATATGTGCGTGATGTGACAGTTATTAAAGTGATAATTGGTTTTTTCTATTGTTCCTAATTTCTTTTTCAATAAAGAAGCATTGCAACCACACACAAAAAAAAGTAAAAGAAAAAACAAAAGATTGAAGTATTCTCAAGGGGATCTACTGGGTATTTTGGAAGAATCTCTATTTGACAATGGCGGATGGTGGTATTGAGTTTAAAAGTTTTTAAGGATTTTAATAAAGTGTTACTAGCAAAACAATTATGTCGATTACAGAGATATCCCTCGCCTCTGGTCGCACGAGTTCTGAGAGGGAGCTATTTCCAAACGATTCATGTTTTTACTGCAAAAAAAAAACTATTCTACTCCTCGTATGGGTGGAAGAATATTTGGTTTGTCAAAGATTTAGTGGACCAAAGGACATGGAAATTCATTGGATTTTGCCATCATGTTCAATTTTGGGATGAACCATTTCCAAGAGACTAATGTTTTTACTGCAAAAAAACCATTCCGCCCCTCATATGGCTAAAGAATATTTGGTCTACCAAAATTTAGTAGATCAAAGGGCACAGAAACTCATTGGATTTGGTCTTCACGTTCAAATTTGGGATGAACCATGAGTTCAAGACAATTACACAAGGCCTCCTAGAGGGGCCAATTTAGATCAGAACCGAGATCTAAGGTTGGTGGACTTTATTCATCCAAATAACAGTGAATGAAATATTTTGGAAATTAAATGTTAGGTTTCATCCAAAGGGTTTACGTTTGATTGCTATCTTAAAATCGAATGTTCAATGTAGAAAGCAAATATTATTGGCACTTTACCAAATCTGGAGTTTATACGGTTAAATCTGGATATGAAATTTTATAATAAGAGGGTGATCCAAAAATGGATTTTCTAATAATTCGAAATGTAATCACACATATAGATGGGCACATAAAAGTGCACATTCCAACCGATAAAAATAATGTAAGTTGATAATTATGTTTTGAACTTTTACTTTAGAGAGAATTAGATTTTGGATAAATCTGGTTTGAACTTGGAAATATGTTTGGAATTTTCTAGTGGAGAGAAACAGACCTACTCTTAGTTGGATGAACAATTGATGTTATATGATTGTTTTGATGAAAAAATAGATCGTTAGGTCTATATATTCTTAAGATTTCTATAAAGTTATTTATTTTATTATTTTATCAAATTTTATTAATTTTTATATTGGCTTAATTTAATTGCTAAATTTATTATTTTATTAGTGTATTGAATATTAATTTATAGATATTTTTATTATATATATATATATATGAAGTATTAAGCCATTACTTGTATTATTTTTATATCCATATCATTTGTGTAGAATTTGATTAAAGGTTTTCTGGTATGAATATATTAGGATATTAGGATATTAGGATATTAGGATATTAGGATATTAGGCACTCAAATGACAAAAAAAAAAATATACGTATCACACATACACATCTTTATAAATGAAAGTGGTTTATTATGTGTTTGTAAATAGAAAAGTAGAAGAAAAAAAATAAAGAGATAAATAGTAGGTCATAGTAAAACTTGATTTCTTTTCAGCTTATGTATTTACCTTTCGTACACATACCTACTAATCTAAGGATTTTGCAAATAAGACGATTATTCCCAAGTGATGATAATTTACTTAAGGTGAAAATGAATAATGATTTATGGGATTTGTTTCTTATGACATAATCTTAGTTGTAGTTGTTCTTTTATTTGCCAATTTCTATTAGCTTTATGTCTTTTTTTGTTTTTAATTGGATCCAAGTATACATTCATCCCACGTAGCAAACACAAGAATAAAAACTGACCTCTTTAAAGCTGAATGCACATAGTTGATATCTTTGATGGATTAATAATAGAAAACTATATTTATATTCACGTATTCTTTTGAAAAAATATTCATAAATTATATAATATTGTTTATTAATTATTAGTAATATAAATTACATATTTATATAGTTTTAACTTTTATTTAAAATTATTTTAATATTATATATATATATATAAATTAAAGGTTTTACTTCCGTCAACTACACAAATTTATACGACCAAACATATTTCCATCTGTATTTTTTAGATCCTCTTTTACCTACATAAACTGTATTTTTCTTTCATTAATTACAAAAACTTCATAAATTATTTTAATTGCAAAAATTATATTAATATTTACACGTTAAATAGCTAGTAAATCTGATTCTAATTCAAAATTTAGTTTTAACTTGAATTTATTTTGAAATTAAAACCAGATTTTCAAAAATAAAACAAAATTTAATAACAATTTAACGTGTAAACATTAACATAATTTTTATAATTGGAATAATTTATGAAGTTTATGTAGTTTATACACAATTTATGTAACTTATGAAATACCTAAAAAATACAGATGGAAATAGATTTATTCACATAAATTCGTATAGTTGACGAAAATAAATCCTAAATTAAAAAATAAAAATTTAAATTTAATAATATTTTTTTATTAGTTTAATAAAATATATTGATTATCTAATCAAATTAATAATAATAACAAATATTAAAATTATTTTAGTAATTTAAACACTTCAATATAATATTTTTGTTAATAATACGAATGGCGAAGTTAACTAATCCAAAACTAATCCAGGTAGAAGAAATACAGAAAAGGCACAACGAACCGAACTTGTCCATGACTAAAGAGTATAACTTCAAAACATTGATGTTTGATTCTATTGAGTATTTGACTAGCTAGTCCAGTTCTCTGAAGCTACATCAGAGTTTCCCTATTGCACAATTCACATGGACACAAATGAGAACAATACATAGGAGCCACAATGCTTAAAAAGCATGGTCACTCAAACCTATTTATGGAAATACATGGTATGGTAAAAGAGTTACAGAGAGAAAGAGTAGGAAAAAAAAACACCAGGATCCAGGGCTAAAACAATCAAAAGAACATGTCACCTTGAGTCCTTGCCTCGGAATAAATATATGGACCACTCTGCTTTCTCAGGCACGTTCATCATTCACGTGGTTTGGGACCTCGGGTTGGCTGTCCAGTGGCATGTACTGTGCCATTATAGCTCTGATCTCTGAGTCCATGTATTGCTGTAAAACCAGGGACATAGGCAGTTCAAAATAATTTCCTCAAGCAATGGATATGGCAACCGTTTTTAAGTCTAAAGGCGCGATATCAAATTATAATTTAGTAGACATCTCAGGCCAAAAGACAAAGAATTCGAGTTTTTCTTTTACCACAAAAGGCAGGTAAAAGAAGAGAAAAGCTTACCCGTAACCTATATTTGTAAACGAGGTATGCCCCAGCAGCTGCAAGTCCCAATGATAACATTATAAGCCAAACGGCCGCCCATGCTGATCTCCCTTGTGAACCTGTCTTGCCTAAATTTCAAACAAAAGAACCAATGCCAGTTGAAAAAAAAAGAGATGAAACTTTTCTAAATATAGAGGTTATTTGTTTGTGCGAGTATTATTTCTAGTGCGGATCAAACATGCATATTTATAGAACTGTTTCATGAAAACTCACTGATGCAAGTGTCATGGTCTCTCATGTAGAGAAGGTCCCCACTACAAGAGCACTCGTAGCTTCCCCAGGTGTTCTTGCAGCTACATTCTGGGCACTGACAGGCTTTCTTCTCTTTGCATTCATTAATGTCTAGTGAAGGAAGCACGGAAATCCTTAAAATAGGATTATGAAGTAGCATAAAGAATTACCGTAACGCAAGTTTGACAGAATGTCTAACCTTCACACTTCTTAATACCGTCTCCTTTGAATCCTGGAGGACACTGGCACTTAACATTGTGCATGTCCTGAATGCATTACAAGTTGAGAAATAAACCTCGTATTATATGGTGAAATTATGCTTGAAAGCGAGGCAAAGTGCCGAAGAAATACTAACCACACACGCAGAGAATGCGTGTCCATCTCTCTCTTCATGCCAACAACCTCCATTGTTAATTGTGCATCTACCTGGCCCGCTCGCTGCAAGGCAAACATCAAATAAGTATGAAATGTTAAGACCATCAGAAGCACAACAGCAACAAACGCAAAGAACACAAAATCCCCCATCTCTGACAGGAAAGATGGAATAAAGAAGTCAATTTAGTGGGTTCCTACTAGAAAAATAATTTGCTTTCAAAGTTCTGATGATCATGCAACCAACATTATATTTTTGAATTTCACCAGAGACATGTGAACGACAAAAACATCTAAGAGGGAAAACCAACATTGTGTCTCCAATTCACTGACTAGAAATTATATGATATCTTACCAAATGTTACACTGTAAGAAACCTGACTAATGTTTTGTCATATTCAGATTGCTAATGAATAACACAAGTCCATTAAAATTATTAAAAAAGAAGAAGAAAAACTG
The DNA here is from genome assembly GCA_018901935.1 of Pugionium cornutum. Lineage (NCBI taxonomy): Eukaryota > Viridiplantae > Streptophyta > Magnoliopsida > Brassicales > Brassicaceae > Pugionium > Pugionium cornutum. The sequence continues at coordinate 34,970,296 of CM032160.1, read as the reverse complement.
TTCTAAAGATGACACGACACTCACGTTCACAATGGTTGTAACCATCTCCTTTGAATTGCACACCATCAATTCTAGGACACTCGCATACTTTTCCACGAAAAGTATCCTGCAAATTAGGCAAATTAGCAGATATAAAAGAAATTATTCCTAGGGATATCACAATATACCTTGCAAGCAGTTATGTTGGCTGCTTTATCTTCCCAACAACCGCCATTGTTATCTAAGCACTCGTTTGTCTCCATATCTGTAAATTGCGAAAGACGTGCAATTGTCATAATCCACAATAAGTGTTAAAGGTGTGACCACTGATCTAGTTTACATTTCCAAACACTTATGTCATGATCTTAAATCAACTTCGATTATAAACAGTCATATCCCAGTGTAGGGAATAGGGATGGACATTTAACCATTGGCTTGGATAAAATAGGGTTTCAAAAATGACAGCCAAACTCCTCCCAAGGATGGTCACGATGTTTGGGTACAAGTACAGGGAGGTTTTGGAATCTATAACTTACCCAAAAATATCCAATTTTGGATCAAGTTGGCTAGAGCACAGGTATGGGTCAGGTATTATGGGCTTTTTCACATATTTTGGGAACCGAAATTTCATATATTAAGCCGACAAAATTTCACCTGATCAGAACACCGAACGTATCCCAATGGTTATACAAGAGAGTCTATGGGGACGGCCCAAAACACTTTGTCTAGACCAACACTTTAAAATCATACAACCAACAATACATACCTGTGCTCAGGCATATAGCTGGTTCAGTTGTCTCCTCAAAACCAGAACATAGAGCCTTGAGTACTGCACTCTTCTCCAACTTGCCTGCAAGGAAACATTTCTGTTAAAAGATAAACCAGAACATAGAGTATAAAAGCCTTAGTTAACACTGCAAGAAAAACCTCGGTATTGTCTGTTGTTCACAACCAAGGTAGGCAATATGGTAACGTCACCCCTTGAACCCTTGCCAACCTACATAATATCTCAATCCCAAACAGATTATTGATTTCCTAAAAGAACAGAACTGTGAGATGCCGCAGAAACGTAAGGAGAATATAATTTACTTGAGCATCTTGTTCTTCCTTTAGAACTGGATTGTCCATGTCAGCATCAGGGTCTCCCATACACTTTTCAAGTTTTCTACTATCAATTCCTGGAAAGGCATACAAAATATGCCTTAAAACTCCCTGGAAAAAGAAGTCTTTTTGCTTTTCTTTAGTTTTCAACCTATAAAAGAAACACTCACCAAGAGATTTTATAACAGAATCAGCACAATCTTTGTTGTATTTCTTCTCCTTCATGGGACATCTGATCTGGAAATCAGTGACATAATCCCACCAGACCCAGGGTTTTCCGCTTTCATTGGCCACCTTGTAAACGCAAAGCTGTCTCAAGTTTTCTACAACCACGTCTTTTCCATCGTATCCTGAGCTAAAGTCCTGTTCTGGATCAGGAGCGCAGTATCTTCCCTTGTTTATACATTGGGACTTGCACTGTCGGCTCAATGTGAAAGCGTGGGGACAATACCAAGTGATGTAATGAGGTCTAAACTGCGTGTAACCGCCTTTCTCAAGAATCTGAGCAGCGCCCTTAAAGTCCTTGACAAATTCCATCAACATGTCACACTTAACCCCACACTCATCATTGCTATTGGTCCACAGTTCATACTCGACACGGTCATCAGGGTGCGGAACAGCTTCTCTCCAGTCGAGATTCAAGTTGACCATATCACCTCCGCTGATTGCTTTCTTTAGCTTTTCGCCGAAACCTTTTGTGACAAGAGCAGAAGGTATGGTAATATTCTCAATGTATTTTGCGGACGAAACATCCTCTTCTGGTGTGTCCATGGTAATAAGAGGTTCATCAACATTGTCTGCCACGAGAACAGCAGAAGCACCCGCTTTCTGAGCATTCCATACCTTCAAAGCGAAAAAACAATCTACACGACAAGATATAACCATCCATTAGGCTACGTGTAATCTTCACACACTAGAAACAATTAAAAAGAAAGGCAATACTTCCTCGATTAAATTATCCTGGGATTCACAACTGACTCGAAATTACATAGATCGCACTAAATGATCCAAGCTTACATTAGAGTCGTGTGGACTAAATCTAACATCAAATATAAGATCTTCAAACACAAAGAATTGAATCGATAAATTGCAAACCAATAAAATCGCTTATAAACTCGTATATAAACCCTAGGGAATCGATTCCAGTTCTAAAATGGAGGAAAATAGTACCTCCGCGATCAACCAAGAGGAAGGTAGGTAAAGCACCAGGCTGTGACTTGAAAGAAATAGAGAAATCACTGAATTCCTTGCACGATTTCTGATTCTCCTTTGGATAAACCACTGTGCCGGCCATGCTTCCGCCGTACTGAGGGATCCCAAAGTTCCCAATGGCACTGTCATGAGTTCCCTTGATACTATCCGGCGACGTAACCGACAAGCTGTTCTTCTCCACCACGAATCGAGCCTCACAGCAAAAGGAGATCAAGAGAAGCAACCATGGAAGAAAACAAAGGAGCTGCTTCTGCTTGTTTTGCTTCATCTTCGAGATCTCCGCCTCAACACAAAGGATTGGAAAAACCAAATGGGTTAAACAATCAAGAATTAAGGAGCGAGCAGGTTGAATCGGAGCATTTAAAAAGAGATGATGATGGAGAATAAAAAATAATCGTTTTTAATTTTTCCTTTCAACGTTTGTAGTGCGAGTAGGAAGACTAGAAACGACGTCTGAAAAGAGAAAAACGTCAATTTTAATGCTAGAATATAGTCAATGTAATTTACTGAGAAAGATAGGGGTAAAATTGTAAATTTACATTTTTACTTAACTTTGTCTACTAAAGCGTCAATCGCAGCCTCTCCATTCACATGAATCGTGTGGTGAGTCTGTGATTAAGGTCACCGCACCGGAAGTACGAGACATTATGTGGTTCCGATTTGAGAACACAACAAAAACTTAAAACGTTCGTTTGTCAATAGTAGCATTTGTCAATCGCAATTTCTTGTGGTTACGACTATGGTAAACTATTATTTGTTTATCTGTCACAGTTACATACAGTCAATCATAACGGTCAAATAATATGCTTTACGATACAATTTTTCTGATTGTTGATTGAAAAAACAGTACGATTAAAAATTTGCGATCAATCACAACCGCAATCACCGACAACAAACAAACGAATAACATATGTTATAGTCGTAGTATTGACCAGAGTTATAACCGGAATCACCGACGATAAACAAACGAATAATATTTATTCTGTAAATTCTAAAAATATTTTTAACTGAATTACGATGCAAAGTCTTTGATTGTTTATAAATAAATAAAAAAATGTGTTTTTTTTCTTGAGCTTCTAGCTTTCTCTAGAAAGTCTCCGGTATTAAAACACTAATGTTTCCGGACCTATATCTTTTTTTTATTCTAATTTTTTCGTCTTTCATTCTTTTTATTTCTTATATTTATTTGTTTATTCTCTTTGATGTCCGCTACTCTTCAGCAAATTAAATGAGCATTTGGGATAACCAATATCAAATCTCGAATACTTCTAATTTTTGATCTTTCATGAACACAATTATGACGCTTAGAAAGAGTAATTCCTTATCCACTGTCTCACATTTGATGTCTTAGGACATCTAGAATGGAATTTTCTTCCCGATGGAGTCAACGATGCAGCTTGGCTCAAATGTGATCGGCTTGTTAAGTTGTCGATCTACGGAACTTTTGTTATGCTCTTATTCTGCTCATCTTTTGTAAAATCATACCATCCAAGAGTACTACAAAAAACTCAAATTGTTTGTTGATCTTCTCACAAATGTCGATGCATCAGTCAATGAACGAACTCCTATCATGTATCTTCTCAAAGAATTAAATGAAAGATATGATAACATCATCAAAGTTATCAAACACAAAACCCATTTCCCACATTTGAAAATGTGAAAGCTATGTTGGAGATGGAAGAGTCTAGTTTGACGAAATCGCTTAGGTTCACTACAACTCACACATATCACTCTTCCTCCACGGTCTCTACTACAATGCCATCAAGCCATGAACCACAACAACAACCTCCACACAAAAAAATCAACAAAGATTCTACAATCAAAGAGGGAAGAAGCGCAACTTCAGATGTATAGGCGGTAGGAATAATTTTTCTTATCAACCCAATTATTTCAGTTGGGCTCTACCACCATGGCTAGGCCGAGTTTCATCATTGCCCACAAACTTTACAAACTGGTCTGCATACAATGAAGCGAGCCTGAAGAACCCGTATCAGTGCCCACCAAGCTTTACATTTGATATGTTCACGCCACAAGTCCATTTGACGGAGATTCAACGTGCCATTCCTTCTCAGGCGTACAACACATACACATTACATGATCCCAACATTGCCAGCTGGTACATGGATTATGGTGTACTACTAGACACCTTTCGGCCACAACATGTACTCTCCAACCTAATTTTAAACATAACATCGTTCACTCAGTCAGTGTTGGCAATAGTTCCAAGCTTCCTGTCACTTTTATTGGCTTTTCTTTCCTTAGTACAAACTCTCAGCCTCTCTCTTTAAATCATGTGCTTGTTACTCCTCAAATTGTCAAGAACTTAATCTTTGTACGTAAATTTACTATTAATAATTGATGTATTGTTGAATTTGATGATTTTGACTTTTCTATGAAAGACTTTCAAACTCAGAGACTTCCGCTCATCCTTTGTTATACACTTTTTCTTCTAATTGTAAAGCCTGATATCTTAATGTAATTGGTTATAAGTCCTTTGGTATTTTAATATTTTTAAATTTTAATGTAAGGTAATATGACTAATATATTATTTGAAAAATATTTTTAAAAAATAATTTTATTATGACGTATTATTAACATAAATGTCATGATTACGTATTATCACCACAATAAATTTTAAATAAATATATAAATGAATTTAAATTATTAAAATAATTACGATATATGTTATTGTTATTAATTTGTTTAGAGAATCAATATATTTTTATTAAATTAACTAAAAATACTATTAAATTTGTGGAAAACAATTATTTTTTTTCTTAATTTACATATACAGAAATTATTATTAAATTATTATTAAAAATAATTTTAAATAAGATTTTATATTTAAATATAAATAATAGGAAGATGGTTGTCCTCATACCTACCATTACCTTCACCTTTACTTTGAATCTTGTCCTCAAGATTCATTGTCGGAAACTAGTTTTGCATCGTCAACTTCAATTCCCAAGAATTTCCGTGCTCTTCCAGCCCTCTCCACTTCACTAACAGCTTTGGTTGCCCCACTTTGGCGTTAAACATGGTGTCGATGATGGCCTCCGGTTCCATGGTCATGACACAATCAGCCGTGAGCTGTGGGGGGAAGAGGTGAGCTGTGGGGGAAGAGGTGAGCTGTGGGGGAAGAGGTGAGCTGAATTCTTGTCTTCCCAGCGCTTTTTTAAGAGTGAAACATAAAATACATTATGGATGCGAGCTGAGGGTGGAAGTTTAAGTCGGTAGGCCACCGTTCCCACCTTGGACTAGATCTCATATGGTCCATAAAATTTTGCAGCCAACTTTTCATTCAAACGCTTAACAATCGTATGTTGTTTGAATGGCTTGAGCTTGAGGTATACCCATTCCCCTGTTTCAAACTAAAGTTCCCTACGGCTGCTGTCCGCGCTCTTCTTCATGATTTGTTGAGCACGCGCTAGGTGACTTTTAATTTGGTCCAGTATCTGATCGCGCTTAAGTAATTGTTCCTCTAGCTCTGCGTTTGAAGTCGACCCCGATTCAAATTTGATTGACCTGGGAGGGTCTCTTCCATAGACCGCTCGGAAGGGAGATGTCTGAAGAGCTATGTGATGAGCTGTGTTGTACCAAAGTTCAACCCATGGTAGATAAGATGCCCATGTCTTAGGAGCTTCTCCTGCATAACACCTGAGGTATGTTTATAGCGTACGGTTCACTACTTCCGTCTGACCATCGGACTGTGGGTGATACGCCGTACTGAAGCACAATAAGGTACCAGACTGCTTGAACAACTCTTTCCAAAAACTGATCATAAAAATCTTTTCGCGGTCCGACACGATGGTGCACGGGAACCTGTGTAAGTGGACTATCTCCTCCGTGAACTTACGTGCCACCTCCACAGCTGTGTAAGGGTGTCTCATTCCTATAAAATGAGCGTATTTGGTTAGTCGGTCAACTACCACAAAGATTGAGTTGTACCCTCCAGATTTAGGCATTCTCCCGATGAAATTCATGCTCACATTCTCCCATACTCTTTCCAGTATTGGAAGTGGCTGCAACAATCCTCCTAGAGCTAGCGTTGAATATTTCTGCCTTTCACACACTGGACAGGCTACCACATAGCGTCGTAGCTGTCTTTCTTGAGTAGTGCGATGAATGGTCGAGCAATAGATCCACAATTCTTCACAAACCTACGGTAATAACCGGGGAGTCCCAAAAATCCTCACAACTCCTTGATTGAACTCGGTTGTTTCCATGGCTGTCATCTTGGCTGGTTCGGCTAACACTTCTTCTGCGGAAATAATATGCCCCAAATACTCCAACTTTGGCTGTCCGAACTGACACTTATTTTGGTTGGCATAGAGGCTGTTTTTCCGCAATACCTGCAACACTTGCTCCAAATGTGTCTTATGGTCCTCATGAGTGCGGCTGTAGACGAGTATGTCGTCGAAGAAGAGCAAGATGAATTTTCGAAGCAATGGATAAAAAATATCATTCATAAGGGACTGGAATATCGTCGGAGCGTTGGTGAGTCCAAACGGTATTACTAGAAACTCATAATGTTTGTCAAGCGTTCGAAAAACCGTCTTTGGTGCATCTTTTGTTCGCACGCGAATCTAATGATAGCTCGACCGTAGGTCGTGCTTTGAGAATATTTGTGCCATGTGAAGTTCATCCAATAATTGGTCTATCATGGGTGGATAGCTGTCCAAAATCGTCACCTTATTTAGTGCTAGGTAATTGACGCAGAACCGCCAACTACCGTCCTTCTTCTTAACTAGAAATACCAAGCTCGAAAATGGGTTCCAACTTGGTTGAATAATTCCCGCAACCAGCATATCGGACACCTGCTTCTCGATTTCTGCCTTCTGAACCTACGGATATCGGAAGGGTCTCACCCTTACTGGCTCCATTTCCTGTTTGAGCCTAATTATGTGCTCATGGTTCCGAGAAGGAGGCTCTTGAAACACATCGCTGAATGCCTCCATCATTTTTTTCAACTCCTTAGTCATTTCTCCCGTCTCATTTTACCGCGTCTCCGTTTTGACGTTGCTGCATTCCACCCAAATTCCATTCCCTTGAGCATGCACCGCCTTCCAAATCACCTTGAGTGACACCATCGAAGTGCATAACTCAGGTGCTCCCCGTATCGTGACCTGTTGGTCGAACTCTCGGAACTTCATAATATGCAATATCCAATTGATTTCCATCACCCCTTTTGTCTCCAACCATTGCATTCCCAATATCACATCCGCGTTGCCCAGTTTGATCGGTAAAAACTCCGTTTCGATGCTTAACTCGGGCAACTCCAACCTTACTGCTCGGCATACCCAAACTCCTTTAACCGCGTATCTGGTCGCCAATAGAACACCATACCCCATCGTCTTCTCCATCTGTAACTTAAGTCGATCCACCAATACCTCTGAAATGAAATTGTGTATCGTCCCACAATCAATCATCATCGTTACCTCACAACTTTGAATTTTCCCCTTGCGTTTTAATTTTTTTGGGGAAGCGAGACCCGTCATCGTATTTAAGGAAAGCTCAGAAACCTCGATGATTTCTTCCATTTTTGCCTCCGCCGCGTCTCCTCTCTCTTCCTGCTCAAATACCCACGCCTTCGTTCCGTCAGCTCGAATCTCAAACACCTGCAATTCCCGATAAGAACACTGATGCCCTACTGTCCAGCGCTCATCACAGCAAAAACACAATCCCCGTAACCGGCGATCTTGGATTTGGGCCTCCGACAGCCTACGGTAGTGCTGGCGCCACCCTTCTAGTTTTAGGGTTCGTGGTAGCTGCTACTCTTTGCGATAGGGTTCAACTCGTTTAGGCTGAACGGATAAGTTTGGCCCATTAAATTTTGTCCAAGTGGGTTTTTGGCCCACTCTTTCATTTCGGGCCTCAGTCATCTCCTTCCTCCCTTTCAACCCAAACCGTTGATTCTCCTAAGTCTCCTCCATCGTGACTCCCCGAGTCCATTCTTCCACTCCCACCGTGACAGTCATCATGCGATCGAGGCCCCATGGTTCAAACAGCTTCGTTCCAACTCGGATTGTCGGCTGCAATCCTATCATGAAGAGTTTCTACAAGACTTTTTCCTGCATCTCCGGTACTTGCGACGCCAACGATTTGAACTCCCGGCAAAAATCTCTGACGTAACTTTCTTGTCTCAAGGTTAACAGTCTCTCTTCCGGAGAGGTCATTTCTCCCGGTGAAAAATGTTCCATAATATGGCTTCTCATGTGCGACCAGCTCCGGAACGGATTACTGTCTCTTTCCCACCTAAACCATTCGAGAGTCTCCCCATCCAACCCCATACTTGTTGCCTTAATTTTTTCTTCTTCGGAAAACTCCCCTAACTCAAAATATTGTTCCAAACGAAACATCCATCCATCTACGTTATTACCGACAAAATGGGCATCTCCACTTTTCTGGTTAGAGGCTCCGGTCGAGGAAGAGTCGGAAATTGGATCGCTCCCGATCCTTCTCCCAACATCTCTTGAGGTGTAGTCTTATGTGCGGTGTGGCTAACCACGCTGAAATTTTTCGGAGATTCTTCCATGACTGACTTCCCATGAAGTCGAGATCGTAGCTCCTCCTGGTTCAGCATTTCCTCCAGCTTATCCAGAACACTTAATCGACCCATCTGCAGCTTGATTTCTCTCACTGTTTTCTCCAGTTCACTAAAGCCACAGTGATAACGATCCATGTCATGCTGCATTTTGTCGATCATCTCTTTTAGCATGGCATCCATCTCACGAGCCGGTTCAATCTTTTTCCCCATGTTTTCAGGAATGTGCTATAATACCAAAATGATAAGAGCATATTTAGAAAGGACCTACGTTTGTATTAAATTTTAGAAAATTCAATACAAATCCTAAGAATTTTTACATAGGATCACTCTCTCCTCCTGATTGAGTATTATCACACTCGATACCTCACTCTCTCTCCCCTTTACATTACGTATAGTAACAAAACAGAATCTTCCCCTCCAGCCTCTCCAACGATCTGCTCACGTGCTCGATGTGGACTCCTAATAACTTCCATTCACAGTGGTAATTCCTCCCTTTTACTGAGCTCTTTGCAGCCCCACTCCCCTCTCTTGCTACTTCTTTTCTTGTGGCCCAACACCTGCTGTTTCCTCTTCATCGAGCAGCCACATACAACCCAGCTTCTTCTCCTTAGTCCTCCTGCGATAAGTGTAAATAATAGGATGATGGTTGTCCTCATACCTATCACGGTGTTAGTCCTATTTTTCAATTATTGTTACTAGTATAATTCTGTTTCAATTCTTGTTAGAGAGATGGTCTCATATATGTTGCAAATTTCATGAATATGTGATACTCAAAACGATTCTTCACTATAATTTGTCAAGTTATAAGTAGTCTTTTGGGGCGTCTTAAGTTGTAGTTCTATACGTTTTTTAGGTTTTCCAGTTTGAAGTTTAAGGAATGGTTAATGGATTACGTCATCAAGAGCAGCCAGTTTTGCCAGGAAGTACACTATGTAAGATTCTATAATCTTGCTATGTTTATTTTATGGTCTTTTGAATCTTATTTAACATGGTTTTCAGTAAACGTAACGAAGGTTCTTTGCAAAAAACAAAAGTTCTGGATGCCATTTAGAAGCCAATAACAAACGAAGGTTATGGTGAGGTAGATCTTTCTCTCTCACATCATGTCTTGTGTGTTGTCCTAAAAACGTAACATAAATTCACCAAACACACGCTCAAACACATAAGAAAACAAAAATTCAAACCTAGAAAAATTACTAAAACACAAAACACAATTCAAACATAGCAAAAAGACAGCACACAAAACTTCACCAAACGCAAACTCAATACAGAACATAAGTTCACAAAAAATGAGTACAGTGTCTTTATTGTAAGAATATTGAGATTATAGAGGAGAAATGTGAAGAATTGAATCTGAAAACTCAAAGAGAAGTATGAGAAAATGAGAAATGACTTAGACTTATGGAGAAGAATCTCCTAAGAGTGTATTATACATTGAGTCTTTACAGCCCTTTTATAGAGGATTTACAATGTGAACACAAAAGAAAACGAATTCAAACTTGTGGATGAGTTTGAATAGAGGAGGAGCCTGTCAACAACCAATGAGAAGAGAGGAGACAGCAAGCATGACTGTTTGGTGTGGTTACCAAGACTGTGTGCAGCAGGCATGACTGTTTGGTGTGGTTACCAAGGCTGTGTGCAGCAGGCATGACTGTTTGGTGTGGTTGCCAAGACTGTGTGCAGCATGGGCATGTCCTTTTCACCTTGATTCTTCTCCCAAGGTAGCTATTTAACCATTTCAACCATGTGGTTAATAATAACCCATCCTTTTCATTTCCCTTGTTATTCAAACTGAATTTTCGTGCTCACACTTGCCTTGTAGGTCAAGATAGGTCTTATTTGATTTTCCTATGTCAATACTCCCCCTCAAGCTAAAGACTTTGGAATCACCCTAAAGTCTTAAGCTTGGGAACCCAAGGCAACACCTCATTAAAAACCTTATTAAGGAAAACCACTTGGGACAAAACCTTAATAAGGGAAAAAGAGTGTGTTGCTCTTGGATTAGGAGACCTTTGATCATGGGTGTGATAAATCAACAAGCCCAAGTTTGCTAAAGATGTTCTTGCAAACTTTGAGACTTGCTGCCTTTGTGAAGATGTCAGCTAGTTGGTCTTCACTCCTTGTATAACATGGCAGAATGGTTCCATCTTGAACTTTCTCCCTAACCTTATGGCAGTCGATCTCTATGTGCTTGGTCCTCTCGTGAAACACTGAGTTTGAAGCTATGTGAATGGCTGCCTGATTATCACAATGGAAGGTAATTGGCCCTGGTTGTGCAATACCGAAATCTTTCAAGAGTGCTTTGAGCCAAGTTACTTCATTTGTCAGCTTCCTCATAGCCCTATATTCTGCTTCAGCACTAGAACATGATACCACCTTCTGCTTCTTAGTCTTCCAAGTGACTAAGTTCCCACCAACGAAGGTGCAATACCCAGTGGTTGATTTCCTATCCACCCTATCACCAGCCCAATCCGCATCACAATACCCGACAATCTCAGTGTTCCCATTCTTGCCCATCCATATACCTTGACCAGGAGATCCTTTGATGTATCTAAGGATCCTTTCTACCATGCTCCAATGATATACAGTAGGCTTTTGCATATGTTGACTCACTTGATTCACAGCAAAACACAAGTCTGGTCGTGTGAGGGTGAGGTAGATCAGCTTCCCAACTAGTCTCCTATACTGAGAAACATCCTTAAATAACTCATCAGCTTTCTCCCCTTTCCGTTGACCTTGTAGCCATCTTCAAGAGGAGTTTTGGCCGGTTTAGCCCCAAGCTTTCCCGTGTCTGTCAACAGATCAAGAGCATACTTTCTTTGGGATAGAAAGAGCCCTTCTTGAGACCGACACACTTCAATACCCAAGAAGTACTTCAACTCTCCAAGATCCTTGATGTCAAATGATCTGTTTAAGAAGGCCTTTGTGGACTGAATTCCTTCCTTATCATCTCCTGTGATGATAAGGTCATCCACATAAACCAAGACCGCCACGATTCCTTTGGAGTTTTGACGAGTGAACAAAGTATGATCTGAATGGGATTTCCTAAACCCATTATCAGTAAGTGTGGAGCTTAATTTGTGATACCAGGCCCTTGGTGACTGCTTCAACCCATATATTGCCTTCCTAAGTCTTAGAACCTGTCCCTCTTTGCAAAGATCTTCAAGGCCTGGTGGTGGAGTCATATACACTTCCTCTTCAAGTTCTCCTTGTAGGAATGCGTTCTTGACATCCATTTGCCATAAGTCCCAAGTCAGATTCGTAGCTAGTGAAAGAACAACCCTTACAGTGTGTAGCTTAGCCACCGGTGCAAATGTATCAGTATAGTCCTCTCCATATGTCTGAGTGAAACCTCTTGCAACTAGACGTGCCTTGTACCTTTCTATGTCCCCATTGCTCTTATACTTGATGGTGAACACCCACTTGGAACTCACAGCCTTCTTGCCTTTGGGAAGTTCTTGTATATCCCATGTATGATTCCTTTCCATAGCTCCCTTCTCATCTCTTACTGCATCTAACCATTCTTTCTTGCTCTCAGCTTCTTCATAAGTCCTTGGAATCTGACTTTGTTCAATCTTTCCAAGGAATGCTTGATGACTAGATGGCAAGAGGTCAAGGGAACAAACAGCTTGTATGGGATGAGCCACGGCCTGGTTGTTGTAGAATACCCTAGTGTTCCTAAGTCTAGTACTCCTCCTTAAATGCTGAACAGGTGGTGCAGCCTCCTCTACAACCGTTTCCTCTTCCATTTGGTGAATAGGTTCCTCTATACCCACTTCCAAGTCGTCTTGTTCTTGATTTTGGGCCATAGCTTCTTCTTGGATTGGAGTTGGTTCTTGAGTTACCACCCCTTGTTCATTCTCTTGGGTATCTTGTGAACTACTTAAGGTTCTTGTTTCTTCGTGTCTTGAATCCTTTGGCAGATCATTTCCCAAATGATTCAAGAGAAACCTCAAACTCGTAGCCAAATCAGAAGGTGACCTTGAGAGATCCTTCAATCCTTCCCAATCTTTCTGATCATAATAGCTTTGTTCTTCTATGAACTTGACATCTCTAGACACATATGTCCTGTTGTTGCTCGGATCATAGCACTTATAACCCTTTTGTGTTGTCGAATATCCAAGGAACATACACTTGATGCTCTTTGCCTCCAACTTGTTTCTTAGATCACCTGGAACATACACAAAGCACACACACCCAAATACACGTAAATGATCAATGGAAGGTTTAGTTTTATTGAGTACCTCAAATGGGGATATATCTTGCAAGACTTTGGTTGGAATCCGATTGATGAGGTAGCAAGCAACCAAGACTGCATCTCCCCAAAAACTTTTAGGAACATTGGTATGAAACATCATGGATCTTGCTACTTCCATTAAGTGTCGGTTCTTCCTTTCAGCAACTCCATTTTGTTGTGGTGTGTGTGGACAGCTAGTTTGATGTAGTATTCCATGTTTGTTTAGATGAGCTTTGAATCTTTGACTTGTGTATTCCCTCCATTATCTGATCTTAACACTTTGATCTTGGCATTGAATTGATTAGTAACATAATTATGAAAGTTTATAAATGCCTCATAAACCCTATCTTTAGATGGAAGTAATGTAACCCATGTATATTTCGATTTCTCATCTATAAAGGTCACAAAGTATTTATTCCTATCTCTAGACATGTAAGGTGAGGTCCAAACATCGGAATGTACTAAATCAAAGCAATGCTCATAAATTGTAGACGATTTAGGGAAAACAACACGACAATGTTTGCCAAGGATACAAGCCTCACAAACTGAGTGATCATAAGCGACATTAGGAATTATTAAGCTTAAAGCACGAGCATGAGGATGTCCTAATCTAGCATGCCATAAGACATCTTTATTAGCAAAAACACAGGATTTGAAAGCTAAGGAATCCAAATTGCTTGGAGGGTCTTCAAGAACATAGAGCTCATCTTGAGTTACACCACCTCCAAGTATCTTACCACTCTTAATATCCTGAAAGTAAACATTGTTAGGCCCAAATGTAACATTGCAATTGAGGTCTTTAGTAGCCTTTTGACAGAAACTAGATTAGACTTAAATTTAGGTACAAAGAATGCATTAGTTTCTTTGTCAAATAGTCTTAATTTTCCGGTTCCTTCAATTGGAATACCCTTACCATCAGCTATAGTTACTTGTCCTAGACATGGTTCAATGTTCTTTAACAACCTAGCATTGCTAATCATATGGTGAGAAGCACCTGAATCCACTACCAACTTATGATCTGGTTTATCAAGCGATTTATGGGAGTAGAGTGTGATACCGGAGAGTTTTGAGGCATAGGCCTTGATGAGATCCTCCAAGTCACTCTTCTTAACATACTCCATGGATACATTCATAGCTAGCTCCCCTCCTTGGTTGGATGAACTTGCCGGTTCAGTCGCAACCATTTGAGAGATGTTAGCCTTTGAATCCTTGAACCGGTTTGGCTTGAGATGAGGATGAAGTATCCAGCACTTGTCCTTGATGTGGCCATTCCTCTTACAATGCTCACACATCACACTCTTCCTATCCTCTTGCTTAAACACGCTTTTGTTGGCCATGACTAGTTCTCCTTTACCACCAAACAAACCAATGTTGCCTTGCTCCTTTTGAATCCGTGAGCACACCTCTTTGAAATCAGGGAGTTTTGGCTCTCTCAGGATGGACTTAATCACATCCTTAAAGGCTGGATTTAGGTTGAGAAGGAGCCCAAATATCTTGTCTTGTTCCTTCCTTTCATTAAGCACCTTTGGATCCATAGAACTTGGTCTCAACATGTCAAGCTCGGACCATGTTGACTGGAACTTGCCCAGGAATTTTGTGAACTCCATATCCTCTTGGTGTAGATCATTGAGAGCCTTCTTAACCTCATACACACGGCTGAGGTTTGAAACATCCCCATACACCCTCTTGAGAGTGTCCCAAAGAGACTTGGCAGTTTCACAATGTGAATAAGCTTCAAGAATGGATGGGTCCAATGAATTTTGGAGGAATCCAAGGACTGATTGATCTTCTTGGAACCACCTAGCTTCTTCTTTTCTTGTTGCCTCATCCTTCTTCTCCTTTGGATCATCTATAGATGGAGTATTATCCTCCAAGATGTGATTCCAAAGTCCTTTGCCACAAATGGCTGTCTTGATGGTTCTTGACCATAATGTGTAGTTCAAGCCTTTGAGAACTACTGCTATCACCGTAGGTTTCAGGCTGGAACTAATTTGAACTGTATCCTCCATTGTTAGGCTTTGAAGAGCTCAAAGGAAGCAGCTTTTATGGTTGAATGAAACCGTGAGTTTTTAGTCTAAAGACTGAGAGATTTTTGACAGAATTTTAGATTAGAAACTGAGAGATTTGAGTAGAAAAGATAAGAGAATGATCTTATGCTCTGATACCATGTAAGAATATTGAGATTATAGAGGAGAAATGTGAAGAATTGAATCTGAAAACTCAAAGAGAAGTATGAGAAATGACTTAGACTTATGGAGAAGAATCTCCTAAGAGTGTATTATACATTGAGTCTTTACAGCCCTTTTATAGAGGATTTACAATGTGAACACAAAAGAAAACGAATTCAAACTTGTGGATGAGTTTGAATAGAGGAGGAGCCTGTCAACAACCAATGAGAAGAGAGGAGACAGCAGGCATGACTGTTTGGTGTGGTTACCAAGACTGTGTGCAGCAGGCATGACTGTTTGGTGTGGTTACCAAGGCTGTGTGCAGCAGGCATGACTGTTTGGTGTGGTTGCCAAGACTGTGTGCAGCATGGGCATGTCCTTTTCACCTTGATTCTTCTCCCAAGGTAGCTATTTAACCATTTCAACCATGTGGTTAATAATAACCCATCCTTTTTCATTTCCCTTGTTATTCAAACTGAATTTTCGTGCTCACACTTGCCTTGTAGGTCAAGATAGGTCTTATTTGATTTTCCTATGTCAATATTTATGAGTTATTACTTTGTTAATATGCTTGCAGTTACTTTATGAGTACATAGTCTTCCATTTAATTAGAAGGTGATGGAGGGTAGTTTGACCAGGTCTCATAGTTCTTCAAAATTAATCAGAAAATGTGTTTTTCCCTCGTTAATAATTGTTTTATGCTTAAAAGTATGTGTTGGTGAATTTATGTATATAATTTCATCTATTTAGTCTCTTATGGCTGTGACCAGGTATCAAAATTCTGCTTGAAAATGTCTTTGTTTGGGTATTAATGCTTTAACAGTGTACTGTGTTGATGACTTTTCTGAGAACAAAGGTCTTATATTTATTTTCTTATGATAACGACGCAGAATAGTTCCAACGAAGTATTTTATGTATTCATATTTTATTCCCATTTTAGGGCTCTTATAACTGAATTTACAGTTTATTCATCTATTATACAAATATATGAAAATTCTTTTAGATTATTTTTATTAATTCTGAATGATCCTGAATCTCCCTTTTTACGTGAAAATTGTCCATCTTTTATACTATAATCCATAATTAATTCTAGATATAGAATTAATTGTGAATTTAATGGCTCATTTTCCTGACAGTACCAAATATTAAAACCAAATTTACACATTATTCAGCTTTCACATAAATTTTCTAAAATAGTCTATGAATATTTCTCTTTATTCCTTCATCTTCTCAATTACATAAGGGTTGTACCCTTTTATAATATAATCCGTAATTAATTCTATATGTAAAATTAATTGTGGATTTGACAGTTACAACATAATTAATTTTTAATCGTTACAATATTGATTATTGTCCGTTATAAAGTAATTAATTATTTTAACTGTTACGTATTTAAAATAACCGGTTTGATTTATTTTTGGTACACCATGTCCGGTTAATAGATTCAGATTTTAGAATTAAATCATGTGCCTGCAAAGACTAACAACACCTAAAAATGTTAGAATTGTATGAGAGAGCCAAACTACTACTTCCGGTTAAGGTAATCTAATTTCACCATACTTCAACCATATAAAAAACAATTAAAAAATAACCAAAACACAACACCATACACATTTCAAGCATAACAAAAAACGGAGCACACAAACATAAACACGTAAATTCAAGACAACATAAATTCACAAAAAAACAATACGCGCTGAAAGACAACTTATGGAAAAATATTCATTAAAATATTGAATTTTTGTGTTTAAATTATTTAAATATTGTATTTTTAATGAGCTATTTAAATAACTATATGTAGTTAATTGTATCGATTTACGTATGTGATTAGTCAATATTAACATTACAAGTAACATGTTTAACTCTAATAAATAAAGCTACTTCTTGTGTAAAGCTATACACTAATAAATAAAAAATAAATAACATAGTTAACAGTGTTACTTCTTGTGTTAATATTGACTAATTATATACCTAAATCGGTGTATTTAACTATAAATCGTTATTTGCAGAGAAAACCCCACGCGTTTGACGACAGAGAATATGACAGTTTGTTTTTCTCTCTAGAAATGGGCTGTTACGAATTTCAAAATTTGTAACGGGTGGGCCATCCCGGTCCAATACAGCGCCGTCATCATCAACCCGGCGCTGGAGAGGGGAGCGTATCTTGGGGCGAGACAGAGGTGATCACGCTCGTCTGCCTGGATGGAGATTTAGCTGAATCTTCAATCAACCCTACATCACGCGATGGGAATCACTCGTGTTTCCATAATCGTTAAGAGATCCCAAAACCGAAATCGCAATGGAGAAGATTTGGAAAGGGAGAGTTAATCGGCATAGATATTTTCGAAAAATTGCAATGGGAAAATCCCGTTGATTCAGCCGATCCAGACCCTATAAAAATGCTCTCCGTGCGATGATGGAGAAGCATCCGAAATAGCCACCTCTCTCTCCACCCATTATCCGAAAGGCTCCCCTTCGCTTACAACCTCTCTCGCGAGCTTCTTCTCTCCTCTGTCGAGAGTTTTTGTCTCTCGGAAGTTATTCCGGCAATCTATCCTCTCGGATCCCAATCGGTCTCTGTTCGGCACAGCGCAACCTTGTGTGTGTGCTTGGCAATAACTGAAGCTTCTACCGACGTGACAAACGGCACCGAAGCTCCAACTTGGTCATCGAGTCGACTCGGCGCATCAAAATTGACAAACTCGTACCAGATCGGTACGAGACAGAAACAACACATTTTGGTTTTCCTCAACCAGAAATTAAACCGACATTAATCTCAACCCAGCTGGTCATCGAGTGGCCTGGTTTACTCATGGTTTGGGCCAATTTCACGGATAACCATCAATTTCAACATCCTAGTTCACAGAAAACCATGACAATATCTCGTTTTTTGGTCACCAAAAACTATGGACAATTCAAGAAGCTGTCGCGCATAAAAATAAGGGCTTTCGACAACTCCGCTGTCCTCAAGAGATTCAAATCAACCCTAGTGGGAAGGGTGCTGAATATGACTATGCAGGGGCATAGGGTGTGCACGTTTATGGCGCTTCTACCATACATTTGGAATTGCGAGGGTCGAGTACATGGTCAGGAGCTGAACCATGGCCGGTTCATGTTCTGGTTTAACTCAGAGGAAGATATCAAAGCGGTGTTGGAAAAACACCCATATCATTTCGATCAATGCATGACCACCGTGGAAAGGTGGGTGCCAAGTGTCAAGCCAGATTTCCCGTCATCAATCCCCTTATGGGTAAGGATTGTGGGGATCCCAACGCACTATTGAGCAGAAGAAACCATCGTGAACATTGGTCAGACAATGGGAGAACTCCTTTAATATGACGTGGAAGAATCGAAAATAAGGGTGTCTCTAAATGTAGATGAACCGCTGATCTTCGCAAGAGACCAGAATTTGCAAATGGGGACGTGGTCACGGTAATGTTTGACTACGAAAAGCTATCAAAGTTCTCTGACAAATGCTTTCACATTACCCATAACGAGAAACATTGCCCCGTAAGGAAAAAGAAGGCCATGACTGAAATGGCTACCTCAGAGACGGAACCTTTAAAAAAGGGAAACACTGAGGAAGAAAAAGATCTTGTGGTCAAGGAGAGACCACCAGAGGATGTATAATGCTACTTAGTTGGAACTGCCAGGGAGCGGGGAGCTATCTGGCAGTTTGACGGTTGCGGGAACTACGCAAAATGTTGTTCCCGGGGTTACTTTTCTTAATGGAGACAAAGCAAAGTAAGAGCTTCATACAAGACATGCAAGCTCATCTAGGTTATGATTTTTTGTTTACGATAGAACCATCAGGCCTCAGTGGTGGCTTGACTTTGATGGCTCTAGCCGAGTTTAATGTTCAAGTTTTATTTTCCAATAAAAATATCATCGATGTAATAGCTATGATTGGTGATAAAGTTTTCATATCTTTTGTTTATGGAGACCCTGTTGCACGACTATAAAATAATGTCTGGGAGCGACTCACCAGAATCAACCTAAATTAAACAGGACATGGACATGGTTAATGGTGGGTGATTTCAATGAAATCAATGGGAATCACGAGAAATCAGACGGAAGGCTCCGCCAAGAATCGAGCTTTCTTGACTTTAAAAATATGCAAGAGAACTGCAGAATATCTGACTTCCCTTTCAGGGGAAATAGTCTGTCTTGGTATGGCAGAAGAGGAGTGTCGATAGTCCGGTGTCACCTCGATAGAGAAATGGGCAACGAATTGGGTATGATATCTTCCACCACACGAAAGTGGAATACCTACGGTTATACAGATCCGATCACAGACCAATTCAGATCAACATCACATCGCGCCCTGAAAGAAGGAGGCCTAGTTTCTGATTTGATAAGCGATGGATAACCAAACCAAACTTCAAGGAAGTTGTGAAACAAGCTTGTGCACAAACAATGAAATACAGAAGATCTCAATCAGTGACCGGATCTCAAGATGTCGCTTATCAATATCCCGATGGAGGCAAAAGGAAAACCTAGATTCAGGCAAGGTCATAAAGGATCTCAAGGAGGAGCTAGAAAAAGCCCAATCGTCTGACACAACAACTTCAAATGAGATATTCAAAATAAAACAAAAGTTGTGCGGACCCATACGCGACGAGGAAGTCTTCTGGCAACAAAAAAGTCGAGCGTTGTGGCTCAAGGAAGGGGGGCCAAAACACCAAATTCTTCCACGTCTTAACCAACCAGGGAAGAGCAAGGAACCGAATATTGGGCCTAATGGACATGACCGGATCCTGGGTCCAAAAGGAGTAAAATATTGAAAAAGTAGTCACGGAATACTTCACTGAGCTATTCTCATCATCAATTGGCTCAAATAGGGAGTCAACTCTAGCTCACTTATCCCAAAAAATAAGTCTGGAGATGAACGACCGGCTAGTGAGGCCAATCTCGAAGGAAGGGGTGAAAGAAGCGGTATTCCCAATGCATCCAGAAAAAGCCCCCAGGTCAGATGGAATGACAGCACTCTCCTATCAAACATTCTAGGACACTCTGGGAGACCAATTGGTAGAACTGACAAAAGACTTCATGACTAATGGTAGGCTGGACCTAGCAATCAATGAAACAAATACATGCTTGATCCCCAAGAAGGATAAACCTAGAGAAATGACCGAATTTCGCCCCATCAGCCTATGTAATGTATGTTACAAGGTAATATCCAAAGTTTTATGCAATAGAATGAAGGAGATTTTACCAGACCTAATCTCGGAAACTCAATTAGCATTCATCGTAGGACGAGTGATTTCTGACAACATACTCATTGCACAAGAAGTCAAACTACCAATCAGGCCACCTGGCGATCAAGACAGATATGAGCAAAGCTTATGACAAGATAGAATGGGAATTCTTGCCAGCTCTGATGGAAAGATTGGGCTTCACCAAAAAATGGATAATGGTATGCGTATCAACGGTATCATATCGGGTCGTAATCAACAGAGAACCCAAGGGCCGCATAATTCTACATAGAGGCATTCACCAGGGCGGCCCATTTATCCCCATATCTATTCATCCTATGCACCGAAGTATTAATATCCAATCTGAAAGCGGTTGAAACATCAAAAGCCATAAATAGCATTCGGGTGGTGCATACGAGCCCACCAATCTCACATTTACTCTTCGCCGATGATAACTTCTTCTTCTGTAAAGCCTCTACCGAATAATGTGAGATACTTACCAACATACTGGATGTCTATTGCAAGGCATCGGGACAACAGATAAACTATGACAAATCCTCCATTAAAAGTTGTGGGGGTTCTTTTGTATTTATTTAAAATTGTGGGAGTTCTTCTGTATTCATTTAAAGTTATGGGACTCTTATTTAATTACGTAAAGTTGTGGGGTTCTTATTCAATTAGATAAACTTGTAGAGTCCTTATTCAATTACATGAAGTTATGGGATTGCTTCTAATTACGTAAAGCTAAAGGGTTTTTCTTTATTGTCATAAAGTTGTGGGGCTTTTCTTTAATTACATGAAGTTGTGGGGGCTTTTCCTTAATTATATAAATTTGTGGGGCTCTTCTTGAATTATATAAACTTTTGGGGGCTCTTCAGTTACATAAAGTTCTCGGTGCTTTTCTTTAATTGTGGGGGCTCATCTTTAATTACATGAAGTTGTAGGGGCTCTTTCTTAATTGCATAAAGTTATAGGGGTTCTTCCATAATTACATAAACTTTTGTGGGGGCTCTAGTGTAGTTATTTAAAACTATGGAAGCTCTGCTGTAGTTACTTAAAGTTGAGTGTGGGTTCTTTTGCAATAATTTAAATCTTTGGATTTTTTTTGTTTTTACGTAAATTTTTGGAGGCTTTCGTGTATTATCTTTAGTTGTGTGAATGTTCTGTTATTTAAAATCTCTTCGGTGATTACTTAAAGGTGTAAGACTCTTCCTTGATTACATAAATTTGTGATCTTTTCTGTGATTACATAAAGTTGTGGGCCCCTTTCAGGATTACATGAAGTTGTGGACCCCTTTCAGGATTACATGAAGTTGTGGGATTTTCTGTGATTAATAACGTTGTGGATCCATTTCGTAATTACTTAATAGTGTAGGGTCATACCGTAATTGCTTAAAGCCGTGGGCTCTTCTGTAATTTCTTAAAATTTTGCGGTATTTTTATAGTTAATTAAGACAAGGATTTTACGTAATTACTTAAAGCTATGGGGCTTTTTCTGTATTTTTTTAAGATGTGGGGCTTTCCTATAGTTACAGTGGGGCTCTTCTATAGTTATAGAAAGCCATTACATAAAGTCTAGGGCTATGTTGTAACTACTTAGAGCAGTGGGGTTTTCTATAATTACTTAGAGCAGTGGGGCTCTTCTATAATTACTGAAAGTCGTGGGGCTCTTTTGTTATTACTTAAAGCCGTGGGGCTCTGTTGTAATTACTTAAAGCTGTGGTCTCCTGTGCAATTACTTAAAGCCATGGGGCTATTCTGTAATTACTTAAAGCTTTAGAGCTCTTCTGTAATTACTTAAAGCAAAGTTGTGGGGCTCTTCAATAATTACTTAAAGCTGTTGGGCTCTTCAGTAATTACTTGAAGCCGTGAGGCTCTTCAGCAGTTACTTGAAATCGTGGGGCCCTTCAGTAATTACTTAAAGTTGTGGGGCTGTTTTGTAGTTTTTAAAAGCTGTGGATTTTTTGTACTCTTCAATAATTACTTCACTACGTAGGTTTTTTTGTAATTACATATAACCGTTGGCTTTTACGTTTTTGCCCAAATACGTAAAGTTTTTTCTATATTTACATTCTTGGACATATGAAGTAACTAAAATTTTAGGGGCTTATATAGGAAATAAGCAAATTTCTATGGCCTTTTTGGAAATACACAGTTCTATGGCTTTTGCGGAATTATGTAAAGTTCTGGGGACTTTGCATAAGTATGTAGAGTTTTGGAGCTTTTAAAGTTTATGGGGCTTTGTAGTGAAGTTCGAGGACCTTTTGCAAATCTGCAGAGTTCTGTGATTTTTAGTGTTCTGAAATGATATATCTTTTATTTAAATATATTTAAGAAAATAGCCTTTACGTAAATACCTTAAGTTATGGGCATTGTAATTACTAATTAACATGTAAAAAAACGCATCTGCACAAATTGTATTAATTCATATTTTTTTATCTTATTTAATATCTCTCTGTTCTTTATTAATAATTTTTT
Source organism: Pugionium cornutum (assembly GCA_018901935.1). Lineage (NCBI taxonomy): Eukaryota > Viridiplantae > Streptophyta > Magnoliopsida > Brassicales > Brassicaceae > Pugionium > Pugionium cornutum. The sequence continues at coordinate 34,947,379 of CM032160.1, read as the reverse complement.
AGAAAAAAAATTGTTTCAAAATGATAGATATTTTCAGTTTTATATACATAATCAGTTATATATTTTCTGTGATATCTTTATTTATTTCTTTTTTATTTATAATAAAATTTGAATTATTATTATAAGTAATAAATTAGGATGATAAAAATTTATTAGTGATCATGATTAATGTTTTCTTGTTTATTGCAAAGTCAAATAGAAGACTCATATATTTATTGTTCATATGACTATTTTATTTTTGTATTTCCACCGACTTTATTGATTATGTTTTGATTTTTTTTCTTATCATTACAATTCTAACTCATTTTCAGTTTAACAATTCATGATTTTTCTTATTAAAATTTATTGTTATAATTGATCATCCATTCCAAGTATATATAGCCAACTGATGAAACAAAATCTCAAATTTTTGCCACTAAATAAAAATTAAATATTTGAGATTACATAAAATTTTGGATGATGAATGTTCACTAGATAATTAATGTAAAATTGTGATATTCAATATGGGAAAATCAACAATAACTTATATATTTATGTATTTTTATAACATCAATTTTTTAATAATTATAATGAATAGCCAAATTTTATAATTGTAAAAGTTTTCTTAAATGAAAAATCTAAAAAAAATCTATTAATAAAAAACCGAGAGAATAAAAAACGAAGTCGTTTCAACTGAACATAAAAAAATTACCTCCTTTATTTTCTTCACGGGAGTTTTCGAGGGTTAGAAACTCTCTTAATCCTTTGACGGCAATTCTCCATAATTCCGAGCTTTAGAAGCGATAATACAAGTGCAATTGAAGAAATCGAGTGGTGTTATCCCAAAATCATAGTTCTGTGAATCGATTCATAAAAAATGAGGTAATTTAGGGTTTTGAAAAAATTAACCTTCCGAAAATTTCACTTGTGTTGGGTAAATTTCGGGATTTACATGGAGTAAATATGTCGATTTTAACTTCTCCTCTTCTAATTACTCATGCACGTTGTTATTTCAGCTCCAAGAGTGATGTTGTTTTTAACATATATTATTATGGTAAAATCGTGAGTAATCGAGACGGGGAAGTGACGTACGAAGGGGGGTATGTACACATTCTTGAATCAGCTCCGCAAAGTTTGTTTAGTGGTATCACAAGCGGTTTGAACATGATGGTATATGGGTAGTGGATTTAGTACTAGTTATCGTACGAAAGTGTAAAAGAAACAAAGTTGTTATGTGATGTTAGTGATAATTTTGAGAGAATGTGTGATGCGGCAATGTGGACTAGAGTTGTAGATATCTATATGCAGCAGGATGAGTGTGAGGTAGATGGGAATGAAGCTGAAGCAGAGGCTGAATTCATAATGCAGTGGAATTCAAAAATCCATTCGATGAGGTAGTTGGTGTGGAGAATAATTTGGAAGAGGAAGCTCGTGTAGAGGCTGTTGTCAGTGTGTTTGAAGATGCAGAAGAGAATGAAGAGTACATGAATACTCCTCCTGTTTTGGATGGTGAGGAAGAGCTAAACGAGTTTCCATACGATCGATGGGTTAGAGAAAGTGGAGAACTAATTACCAAACAAGTTTTTGATAGTGTGAACAAGTTCCGTGAAGCGGTTCTGGAATATGCATTGAAAGGTTGTTGGAACATCCGATTCAATCGTTGGAGAGAATCAAAAAGCGGAGTCGTGTGTGGAGTAGACGTAGGAGAAGGATGTACTCCATGTCCATAGAGGATTTATTGTTCGTATGAAGCTTCATTGGGATTATGGATGATTAAGACTTTTCAAAATTAACATACTTGCTTCAAAGACGGGCATTGCAAAATTTTATCGGATTCTGTGATTGTTATGATGTTTTTGAATGATGTGAGGAATGATCCATTTGTAAAGCCGAAGTTTTTTCAAGAACAAATTTCAAAGAGGTACAATTTGAATGCATCTAGTGATCAATGTAGGAAAGCAAAGAAGAAGGCATTGGACATGATACAAGCATAATATGATTAACAATATTCACTGATTAAAGACTACGACATCAAAATTATGGAGTAAGCATATTTTATTAAACTTTCTTTACTAATAATGAAGTGCATGGTAACAAGTATTTAATTATTCGTTGTGGTCTAATCCAGCTTCAAGTACTGAACTACGATCAGCTGTAGGAGATGCTGGTCTCGAAAGGTTTGACAGATTTTACGTCTGTTTTGCTGGACTACGTGATACGTGGATAGCTTACTATCGACCAATATTTGGGATAAACGGTTGTTTTCTGAAATCGACAACAAAGGATCAATTACTTGCGGTAGTAGGGAGAGATGCAAACAACCATATTTACCCATTCGCATGGAATTGTTAATGTGGAAAACACAGAAACTTGGATGTGGTTTATACAAAAGCTAAAGATGGATTTGAACCTCGGAGATGGCGAAAGTTTCACATTGATATCAAATTGAAAAAAAAAAAAGTTTGATTTGTAATTTAGTGTTGATTGCTTTCAAGAGCTAACTGTGTGTATAGTGAATACAAGTATTACTAAAGACTGTTGGTCAAGATTACCGAAACTTGAGCATCGAATGTGTGCACGACACATTTAGGGCAATTTGTAGAAGATTTTTACTAAAAAAGCTCGAATGAAAAGGTTTTTTGACAAGTTTTCGAGAGCTACAACATGGATGCTTATGAAGCCAATTTAGAGGAACTCAAGGCTTATGACATTGTTATATATGAGGAATTCATGAAGCGAAATCTGGACAGTTGTAATCGGGCATTTTTTAAAACAACTCTTACTTGTGAAAATGCTTTGAATAACTTCTCCGAGTCGTATAATAGTGCAATTGACAAAGAACGAGAGATGTCGTTAATCGAGATGTTAGAGATAATACGGAGACAAGCCATGATCCGAATTGATGTTGAGAAAGAAGGTGGACTCATACAAAAGAAAATGGAGTCCTCAAGTGTGTAAGGTAATTGCCGCTGAAGAATTGGAAAGGAAATGGTGTAGGACAATTGTTGGACCAGTTGGATTGTTTGAGGTAAGAGAAAATGGTGTAGCATACATGATTAACATGCGGATGAAGACTTGTAGCTGTAGGAGATGGGATATGTCTGGTATTCCTTGTCGGCATGCATTGCGTGTTGTTATGGATAACAAGTCATACAAAATGGATTATTTGGTTGCTCATTGTTACTTAGCCTCTACTTGGAAGAAGCAATACATCAACTCCATCAAACTACTTAACGGTATGAAGTTTTGGAAATATTCGGATGAACCAACAATTGAGGCTCCTATTAGAGAGAAGGCCAAAAGCCAGAAAAGAATCCCCCAAAGCGAGTTAAGGGTGTGAATGAATCTCCATTGAAACAGAAAAAAGTTACAAGACATGGGTGTGTTATGGATTGTAGCCGATATGAGATGGGTGGACATAACGCCTTAAAATCTTGTAACGCAAGAGTTCCTCGGGCTTGTAACTCATTCACGTTTCCTTATGGTGAAGGTACAAGTCAACCAACCCAACCAAACCAAAATTAAGGTTTGTTTACAGTATTAAACTGCTTGCTTATTATTTCTTGGATTTTCTCATATGATTTCTTCATTTCAATTTCAACAATATGATTGTTATGGTGCAGCAGTTTACGAAGACAACGTTACTATCGTTTTAGTTATGTGTGTGTTATTTTCGTTGTGTAAGGGAACTTCTAATACATTGGCAATCTTTTTTTTTGGATTTTAGCGTTTTAGTTAACTATGTATTTCGATTGGCAATCTTTTTTTTTGGATTTTATCGTTTTAGTTAACTATGTATTTCGATTGGCAATCTTTTATTTCGATTTCTCGGTTCTCCATTTTGTTGCAGTTTTTTCCAGCATAAAGTATAATGTTATTTTCCAGCGTTCTAATAATTTCTCATGTAAATCGATCGATAAACAAGAACACACAAATATAATCTTTATTGTATTTAGAAATATATTATAGAGATTTTACAAACATCAGGCTCGCTTTTATTCCACCAGTGATCTTGCTTCAAACTAAAAAAACAAAGGCGACAAACATGATGAAACAAAAAGTATGTTGCAATTAGAGTTTCACAAGCATTAAGATTTGAAGGACAGAAGCAGAACTTGAACAAGAACCAGAACCGATTTCTCATGCTCAAAAGAATCGCATCTCGATTTCATTTCTTTTCCATTTTCATCCGAATTCTCCATCGCATCAGATTCATTTCCGAAATCATCTGAAATTGACTTCCTCTGAAATCGGACATCCTCTACAATCAATAAACTGTCTAAAATCGGCCATCCTAAATATTTGTAGAAACTTTATTTTTACCATATGTGCAAACTGAATAATTGTAAAAAATAGCATAAAACAAATCAAAATACACTAAATTATCGATATAGGAATTTATAAAAAAAAACAAATTTGCATATGCAAAACCTTTTTTAAATTTGAAACGCTATGTAGTGTAATGGTTGCATAACGTTCCGAATCCAAGAATTCAACTGTATATTTTATTAGGGATATTTGCAAAATTGACTTAAAACATTTGTCCAATTGCAAGTTTAACCCTCTTAAACTTATTTTTGTAAAACTAACTTTCTATCTCTTTTTATCCTTCAACAATAATTTTATTTACAACTTTGTCATTACCTTATAATTAATTTTTTTTAATTACAAAAGACCATTATGAACAAACTTTTCAAAAACATTACAAAAATGTTATCTTCTTCATTGCACACAACCACCATTATCGTGGTTGTTGGGAGCTCTTAATGCCATCGACACACCCACCATTTATCACTATTCATTCATCAAATCTCATTCATCTCAACCTTTTTTATTTTTTCTCACATTTTCTTCTAATTTCTCTCTTCACACTATCTTAAAAAGCTTCCAACTTTGCAAAACATCATCATTATTCGTTAAAAAAAGTTTCTAGAAGTTTACATCGGTCATCTTTGAAGTGCTTAGCTTAAAAATCAAGATCGAAAGTTAGTGTTCGTGTTTTGGCTACAATTTTCTTGATCCAGTTCATAGACTTTTCGAGAAGTCAGCTTTGTATTTCATTATCGAGAAGTGTACTTTGTATTTCATTATCAAAGCAGACTTCTCATCGAAGGTTAGTTTTCGTGTTTTGGCTATGATTTTCTTGATCTTGTTTATAGACTTCTCGAGAAGTGTGATTTGTATTTCATTATCGAGAAGTGTGCTTTGTATTTCATTATCAAAGCACACTTCTCGAGAAGTCTACTTTATCAATAAAAAAATTGTTTTGGTGACAAAAAAGTTAGTTTTCTCTAATTGAGCATGAGTTTTTTCCAAACCAGACTTCTCGAGAAGTCTGAATTGATCAGAATAAATCTCGCAGACTTCCGAGAAATCTGCTTTGTATTTTATTTAACAAAGCAAATATTTGAGACTATTAGCTTGAATCCAATCTCTTTATTTTTGAATTCATTACAACTTTTATTTGCTTTTGATATGTATATAAATTGTGTTAATAATAATTTTTAATTTTTTTTATATATTTCACAATTTTTATTTGATTTAGGTAATTTATTTACAAAGCATTCAAAAAGTCTGCTTTGGTAAGCAAAAACAAAGCAGGATTCTCAAAAAATCTGCTTCGGTAAACAGAAACAAAGCACACTTCTAGAGAAGTTTGCTTTGTATTTGACTGACAAAGCATACTTCTCAAGAAGTTTGCATTGTTTTTTGTTTACAAAGCACACTTCTTGATAAGTCTGTTTTGTTTTTGATTACCGAAGCAGACTTCTTGAGAATTCTGGTTTGATCTCAAAAACGTAATTAACATTTCTATATTATTTTTTTAGTTAAAATGAGTGTTTTGTAATTTCTCTATCTTCATGGGTTAGTTTTGCAATAATATTTTCATGTATGTTAAACTTGCATTTGGAGGCAAGTTTTAAGTTATTTTAGCAATTCTTCCATTTTATTATTCACATCATCTAATTCTTTTTATGCGTTGTATTCTTATAAAAAATAGAAAATAAAGAGAAAATATCAAAATTTGATGAAAACATATGAGAGATTGTTCATATATATACATATATGTGTGAAAATGGGATATTTATAAGATCTTCTTGTTTCCATTTCTAAGAGTAATGACTAATTAATTTGAAGGAGTAATGGAGAAGAAGTTATAGAATTGATCAAAACAATTCTCAAATAATTATGAAAATTATTTATCATTATTTTGACTAAATTTAATATTTATGTAGAGATCAGTTACATAAATAAAATTTTGATGCAAAAGTGGGTTATTGGAGCAAAATCCATCTACCCAAACTCACACCTAAATCCGAGCATATCCCGACTCGTCTCGCTGCATGCACACGTGTTTAGCATGAATTCATTCTTTTTCGTTTAATTTATTCCTATGGTTTTTGAAACTTTTTAGAACTTATCCAGTATATATACAACAATGTTTCATTTCTAGCTTTTAATGTGGATAAATTATATTTGTTCATTTTATTTTTATCAATCCACATACTTTAGAAATTCATTTATATCTAAACAAACTATGTTTTTGACATATGAATACATTATGTTATAGTGTTAATGGAGAGGAATCCAATGATTCCAAGATCTAGTCATTCTGACAACTAAGTTACTCGGAAAGAGGAAGAAACACTCCTACCAAGTGTACATTGAACTCAAAATTCCTCATCCATTCAAAAGTGATTCCATCAAAAAGACAAATGAATGTAAAGTTGACATAAAGACCTTTATTTTGAAATGTGTTTATCACTTACTCTATGTGAGCAACATGTTTGGTTAACTTCATTTATCTCAAACAAAGTTTGAACAATCTCATAAATAGAAATAATTATAAACACATAACGACTCAACAAGAGTCGAAAAGAATGGACATAAGAGCTTATGAGAGTGCAAGCGAAAAATCTACTGTATATGAGTTGGTAGAATTTTTTTAATTTGAAACAATCATTGTTAATAGTTATCAATTTTACTCGAGCGGTATAGGTGGACATGATGTCTTGAACTCATTTGCTTTGATGTAAACTAAAATAACAACTATAACACAATTTCATGTTCTCATAGAACTAGATATATCTATTGTGTTCATTTTTTCCGTGAATATGTTTGGTTAATCATGAGTGAATTTGGAGAATATAAGTTTCTTTCACTCTCCTAAAAAGGTCACATTTCCACTCACACGGTAATTTTCTATTTACCTTTGTTTTTAGGAGTATCATGTAATACTCTAATTATATATCAAACCTATGATCTTAAATCTTTAAAACAACGTTTATCGTCTAGATATACATGAAGCAATTTACATCATCCTAAAATTTTGGTAGAGACTAGAGTCTCATAGTGATTTTAACATATTCAATTTAAATTAGTTTTTCCTTTTAATTAAATCTTAAGATCTATAGTTACGTAAGTACGATTCCCATCAAACCTCTTGTTAATTTATAGTTTTTAAATTCATTACTTTTGATAATTTTACAATTAAGAAATTTGCATAAATGATACAACTTTCACTCATAATTGGCAAAATCACAAAATTGTTCATTGCATTATTTTAAAATTTTTAATACAACTTTACATCTACTATCTAAATATTTCAAAGCATCATATCTTATTTCAATCTTAGATAAAAACTGGATACATGAATAAATATATAATTATATATAGGAAAATAAACCAGTGATATAAAAAGATAAACTAATGCATGCTTTTATTTACTTTTTTATATTCTCCCAATCAAGCCATAACTATTTCTCTCTCTTTTACACAACTCTTTCTCTCTCTTTTACACAACCGTTCTTTTTTCCCTATTTCCTCTTTCCCAAATCCTTGCCGAGATATCAGTAGAAGATTCAAACTCCACTACCAACCAAATAACCGGCAAAATCGCACCGGAACCAAAAAGGACTCGATTTCGATGCATGGCGAGGTATGCTTCTTGTTCGACGAAAACATTTTCTTTTTTGTAAATTTTTTTGAAATCGGCCCCTTTTGCGTGAATCAGCGGAAAAATAATAGCCTGATTTCTATAAAAACGAAAACCAAATTTTAGAAGACTTCGAACACATAAGGTTTATGTAAAAGGGTTAGCCTGAACTCTTTGCTAATGACTTGTTTTATGGTTTCGAGTTCCATTCTGTCTTTGAAATTTCCATTTTACGAAATTAAGTTTTTCATTTTTAGTACCTCAATTCAGTTTTGTCCATTTTAGAGTAGCGATCAAATGTTATCACTGAGAATGTTCGTGGTAGGAGAAGAACCGTGGAATGAACGTCGACGTTGTATATGCGTCGTTATGTGTTTAAATTTTTTTTAAGATGATGCAGATCTATACAAATAAGATATTGGTTGGTAAGAGGATGAAGAATATGAAAACGTGATCAACTTTGATTAAACTAATTTCTAAAGAGAGTTAACAACATGTGTCACATTTAATAGTGTTTTGATATAAACGTCACACACTAAAGCATATAACACATTATGTACAAAATTGAATTATATTTGATTATAAAAAATCAAGATGATATCTAACTCATATGTTATATATGCAAAACAAATTAACTTAATAGTGGATTAACATTATCATACATTTTACAATATCAAAATAATACTTAACATTTAACAATATTATTATACAAATACAAGTACAATCCATTATTGATAAAAATGATGACTTAGATATAAGATTTGTAATTGATCAGAAGACAAACATATAACATTGTCAATATATGTATTAGCATATACATTATTATTTGTAGATTGTTAACACAATAGACCACCTCATTAGTTACTACAATAGACCACCTCATTAGTTGATAAATCTATATCTTTGTTGGTAAATATATTTTATAACTCTACCAAAGTTTGAGTTAACAACTCGATATAACTTGTACACATCTAAAATTTCATTTCAAGATTACATTTTCAAAAATCTTCAAATCTCAACGGTAATTTATGAAATTTTAAAATTCTCAAAAAAATCTGTTTAGAATTATATAAATCAAAATTTAGAAAATAAATTTTAGATTCAAAAATATTAGATAAACCTAAAATATTATGTTATATTCATTTTTATACAAAAATGTAAAATTTAAGATAAAATATATAATGATAGACCCCAAAAAATATGAACGATTTACATCAATCTATATCAATACCAATTTATTTTTGGTTGAACGTACATCAAACTATATTTAATACCCACACAGCTAAAAATAGTTCAAAATATCTCGACAAAAAATCAGTGTTCTAAAAACTTGTTTAAAATTTTATACATATAGCATGATATAATTTTTTTTAATTTTAATATACTAATCTTTCATTTAAATATAATTTTCTATTTTTTCTGATTATTAAAAATGAATTCTTAGAAGAGTACTTTTATATATTATTAAATATATAATTTAAAAGTTGATATAGTATAATAGAAAAGAAAGATTAGTTGGTGTATTTTTCTGGATACTGAAAAAATATTATATTATTATCATAGTAAACCAATAATTAGTGTATTGTTATAGAAGTTTGGGAAACCGACAAAAATAATATTATTTTAAATTTTTGTTTCAAATATATCACAATTAGTTTAAATTTCCAAAATATCACAAATTTAGTATTAAAATAATTTAAAATTTTTTTTAATAAAAAAATAAAATTCTAGATTGGAAAAAAACATTTAAATATAATATTTTAATTATATTTGTAATTTATTTATGTTAAATATTTATTTTCATAAAATAATTTATGCTATATTTGAAATTTTAATTTTAAAGTATTAAATTTGAAACAAAAACTTAAAATATGTTATTTTATGGTATTACTTTAAAATTCTATAATTATAATACATATTTTTTATTTACTAATACCATAAACCTATCAATATTATTAGAGTCCAAAAAGACTGCTGCAATTAGTCATGAAATTAGGTATGCAGTTTCTTTGAATATATATATTTGTATATTCCTCTTTTTCCGGCTATGAAAAATTGAATTTTTTAGGGTCAATGTTCCTAACATACTGAATTTAAGAGTAACATACTTTATTTGTTTCTAGCTGTCACTATTATTTTTATTATTTCGAATAGCAATTGAAACTTTCATTCTTCATTTAAATATACTAATTAAGTTTTCATAGGTAATTATTGATTTTAGAGTCAATTAAATCAGTAACAAATGTGTCTACACTTTACCCATTATTTAGTATGTGTGAACATATCATCAAATTCGTTTGTTGGTTTAAAAAATTACAGTAACACTATAACTTATTCTTAAATACAACATAATAATAAGATATGTAAAAAATATATATCTCCATATATTAATAACAATTTATATTTTTTAAGTACAATCGACAAAAATAACACTATTTTAAGTTTTTATTCTAAATATAGATTTAAATTTCTAAAATTAGCATAAATTTAATATTAAAATACTTTAAAACTTTATTTTATTGAGGAAAAATTAAACTCTAAATTAAATAAAACAATCCAAATATAATATTTTATATATATTTATAATAAATATGTATTTTTAGAAAATTATTTGTGGTATTTTTAAAATTTTAACTTTAGAGTGTTAAATTTGGAATAAAAATTTTAAATAGTGCTATTTTAGGATATTACTCATTTTTAATTATAATATGATTAAACGATGAAGAAAAAAAATGAAAAAATGGAAGACAGGAAAAACCAATAAAGATAAGATTGGATTAATAGAAAATGAACAACGAATCGCACAATATTTGGTCAAATCACTAATTCTCCATCATTTCTTTTGTCACTAACGCAAATTAGTCCTTGATTTTATGTGTATAGTATCAGATTGAAACTTCTAAAAATCATTTGAAGATAATTTTATGGTTTATAATAGATGTTTCATTAGGAACCAAATGCTAAATGTCAGACAAATATCTTAGTTTTAGTCATACATTTCAAGTCTTAGTCGATGGCTCTTGATCATTTCCTAGAGGAAGGCTGAATGCACCCGGTTGTGCCATTGTTAAGGGCCACTCTTCTCCAACTGCATAGCCTGAACAAATAATCTGAATCGAATGAATCGAATCAAAACCGAACCGAAAAATAAATTTTGGTTGATATTTAGTTATAAATAAATAACTGAATAGATATTATTTTGGAAACTATGGTTATTGGTTACTAACCGAAACCGAACCAAAAACCAAAATAATATCCAAAACTCGAATTATTTTTTGGTTATCCAAAAATATTTTGGATATTTCGATTAATTTTCAGTTAATTTTTGGTTATTTTTCAGTTATTTGTTTTATTGTTTTGGTTATTATTCGGTTATTTTTGGTTATTTTTAGTTATTTTTGCTTACTTTCGGTTATTTTTAGTTTTTAAGTTTAACAATTGAACCGACCAAAACCGAGGTATAACCAAATTGAAACTGAACCAAAATATAAAATAACCGAATGAATCTTTAATTTTACCAACTGAAAAAACCAAAACCGAAAATAGCCGATCGAAACCAAACCAAAAATTGCCGACCGAAACCAAACCAAAAATAGCTGACCGAAACTAAACCAAAAATAGCCGACCAAAATCAAATTGAATATCCGAATGCCCAGACCTATATTTCTTTCAAACCTTCCGTACTCATTCTCACGGAAGACTTCTCAATGTAGTTGTTCCGGTTGCAGCGTGCTAATCGATTTTACAATGGGCAATTGACTAAAATAACACTATATCAAATTTTTATTCTAAATATAGTACTAATCATTTAAATTTCCAAAACTAACACAAATTTAATAGTAAAATAACTAGAAACTTCTACCTATTGAAAAATATTTAAACTTTAAATTGGAAAAAGTGAATCCAAACATTATATTTTAATTTTATATATAGTTTATTTAAGATAAATAATTATTTTCACAAATAATTTATGCTATTTTGAAATTTTAGTTTTACTGTACTAAATTTGGAAAATAAACTTAAAATAGTGTTATTTTACAGTATTACTATTCTACTATCTCTTTCGGTTGTTAGTGATTCACAAAAGTCTCCTCAATAGAAAAACTGTCATAAAAAAGCATGCATGAACTTTCGCATCTCGGCAATTCAAATCATAATTTTTCACGTGGATAATTTCAAAACACTAAAATAATTCAAAACACTAAAATAATTTAAAAAATTAAGATAATTTAAAACATTAAGATAATTTAAAACATTAAGATAATTTAAAATAACTATGAACGATGTTATTTTTATTAACTGTGTGTTAACGATGTGATTAATTTGGCTCAGTCAACAACAAAAATATAAATTTAACATACAAATTCAACATATTTTAGTATTTTAAATTATTTATGTGAAAGTTCATGATTTAAATGGCTGGAAATTGGTAAGTTGATGATTTTTTTGAGAGTTTTCCCACAATGTAATAGTTTTGGTTTTCAACTCCATTTTCGTGTTTGGTTCTAAAAAATCTAAAATATTAAAACTATATATATATATACATATAGTTGTTGACAAAAAAAAGTATATAAATTGTTTAGAAAAAAGTAAAAGAAAGAAAGCCTAACAAGTTAGACCCAATGTATCTATAAAAGGAATCTTAGTGGTTTGGGAACTCCTCATCTTTCTCCACAAAACCAATCAAATAAATTTCTTCTTTGGAGAAAATCATGCATTTCTCTTCTTTGTCTTCCTTGTCAACTTGGACAACCCTAATAACATTGGGATGTCTTATGCTTCATTCCAATGCTCAACTTACTCCTACTTTCTACGACAATACATGTCCTAGTGTCTTCAACATCGTACGAGACACTATTGTCAACGAGCTAAGATCGGATCCTCGTATCGCCGCGAGTATACTTCGTCTTCATTTCCACGATTGTTTCGTTAATGTAAGATATTACTTTTGACATCTACTTATATACTCTTGCTCTTCTATTTTTTAGATATATAAAAAATATTTTTGCAAATATCTCTAATATATTAATTGAAAAATATTTTAATCACGTGCAAGTATATCACGCTAATGTAACATATCATAACATTTTAAAATAAATATTACATAAAACATAATTTACTAAAATATTTACGAAACTAACATTAGATAAATATTTAAAAATATACTATATGTAAATCTCTAATATATCGACATAAAATACAAACACAATATAAAATAACATATTATAAATTTTAAAAATTAGTCAAACAAAATATAAAACTAGAATAATTGAATATTTATCACATGTACAATTCTTTACCTATTTAATAATATTGTTCCAACATATAAAAAAATTTAAATTCATTTGTATAATTTAAATTTATTATATATTTTATTTGTATGATCAATATTAACAATAAAAAAATATTTTAAATAAAGGATCAAATATATATATATATAATTAATATTTACTAAATAAACAATTAATTATAATATATAAATATTTTTCTCAGTGTAAATTTAGTAGTTTATTTAGTTAAATTTTAGTTGTCTTAATCTAGTTGGTTTCTTAAACATTTTTTAATACAGGAAAAAAATTAAGTACGTATTAATTTATCAGTTATAACACATGGTTTGTAAATTTTTTTAACTAAGCTTTGGATAATTTATTTAATAATAATTTTGTTTTTTTTTGTGGGCATTAGTTAATTAGATGATACAGTATCCACAATATTAGTCAGTGACCTAACAGATCTGATCCTGAAAATTATCAATAAAAAATTGTAGCTACTTAGATTTGATATTTTACTACCGAATATCTTAGCACTTGTCGTCAATAAGTGACTTATTATTATCCTATATAAACAGATGATTCCAAAACATCAGAATTGTTTATTGATGAATATTATTTAGAAGAAATATTCTTACCAAACACGTTCAAAGAAAATTATATCAATGATTATTTAGTGTTGAATATTATATAGAAGAAAAATTCGTGTATGCCAATTACGTTTGTGACTTTGTTGTTGATTACTGGCCAGTTGATAAAATAATAATTTTTAAAGTTTTTTGTTCTAATGTAACATCCGTAATTTTTTAAAAATAATAGAAATTTAATATTAAAATATTTTAAAAATCTATAATAAAGAAAAATTAAATTTTAAATTAGAAAAATACAAATATAATATTTTAGTGAATAATATCCTAAAATAACCTTTTTTAAATTTATCATTCAAATCTAGCACATTAAAAATAAATTTTTTAAAGTAATACAAATTATTATATGAAATTATTTATGAGTAATACCCTAAAATAGCATCATTTTAAGTTTATCTTCCAAATTTAGCACAATAAAACTAAAATTCCCAAAATAGCATAAATTATTATGTAAAAATAATTATTTACCTTAAATAAAATATATATAAAATTAAAACATAATGTTTGGGTTCATTTTTTCCAATTTAGGGTTTAAATTTTTTTCATTAGGAATAAGTTTTCAATTATTTTAGTATTAAATTTGTGCTATTTTTGGAAATTTAAATGACTAGTGCTATATTTGGAACAAAAACTTGAAATAGTGCTATTTTAGTCAATTGCTCATTATTTATCTTAATAAAACTATACATAAAATTAAATCATAATATTTTGATTCATCTTTTCTAATTTAATATTTAAATTTTTTATCAAGAAAATATTTTTTGATTATTTTAGTATTAAATTTGTACTATTTTTAGAAATTTAAATGATTAGTGTTATTATTAGAATAAAAACTTGACGGAGTACTATTCTAAAAAATTATCCTATTTTAAATATATTTATAATTTATTTATGATAAATACGTATTTAAAAAAATAATTTGTGCTATTTGAAATTTTTTTTAATTTATAATACTAAATTTAAAAGAATTTTTTTTTAAATATTATTTTTGATTATATATATTTGTAAAATATTTTAAAATGGTTTTATTAATTGAATGAAAAGGCAAATTATCTCAAACTGTTTAATTAGACATGGGAAAAAAGAATTGATGAGAATTGTTTTGGTATGTAAAAGGGTTGTGATGCATCGATCTTGTTAGACACCACGACATCGTTTCGGACAGAAAAAGATGCAGCACCAAACGCAAACTCGACTCGTGGATTTCCAGTGATTGATAGAATGAAAACAGCAGTGGAGAATGCTTGCCCGAGGGTTGTTTCATGTGCTGATCTTCTTACCATTGCAGCTCAACAATCTGTCAATTTGGTATACATACTCTCTCTATATTGACACCAATCTTCTTTTCTTACTTTATACCATTAAAACAATGTGAGTAAGCTACTCGACAGCTACACTCACTTTATGAAAAATTGATCGATATTTGATTTGAAATATGGATATTTTAGGCCGGAGGTCCTTCTTGGAGAGTTCCTTTGGGAAGAAGAGATAGTTTGCAAGCATTTTTTGATCTCTCTAATGCAAATCTTCCTTCTCCATTCTCCACACTTCCAGAACTAAAAGCTAGTTTTAAAAATGTTGGTCTTGACCGTCCTTCGGATCTCGTTGCTCTCTCCGGTAAATCACTAATATATTATTTGAATAACATTTTAATAAAATAATCTCATCCTAATTTATTATTAACATAAATATCATTTTAACGTATCATCACAATTAGTTTCAAATAAATATATAAATAAGTTTAAATTATTAGAATAATTACAATATATATCATTGTTATTAATTTATTTATAACATCAATATATTTTATTAAACTAACAAAAAAATACTATTAAATTCATAAAAAACAATTATTTTTATTTCTTTAATTTAAATATACAAAAATTAATATTAAAAAATAAGAGTTAAAATTATATAAATATCTAAATTTATATTTACTAATAAATAATATTATATAATTTACGAATATTTTTTTAGTAATGACGTGAATATAAATTTAGTATATTTTTAAAAGAATGAATAACAAAAACACATAATTGATATATCTTTTTTCTAAAGTATTGTATTATCTATTTTGTGGTTAGGTGGTCACACGTTTGGTAAAAGCCAATGTCAGTTCATTACGGATAGGCTATACAACTTTAACAACACTGGTTTACCTGATCCAACTCTCAACACTACTTATCTCCAAACACTTCGTGGATTATGTCCTCAAAACGGTAACCAAAGTGTATTGGTGGATTTCGATCTACGTACACCAACAGTTTTTGACAACAAATATTATGTGAATTTGAGAGAGCATAAAGGACTTATTCCAAGCGATCAAGAGTTGTTCTCGAGCCCTAATGCCACTGATACAATTCCTTTGGTGAGATCATATGCCGATGGGACACAAAGGTTCTTTGATGCTTTTGTTGAGGCAATGAATAGAATGGGAAACATTACGCCTCTCACAGGAACTCAAGGCCAAATAAGGCAGAATTGTAGGCGAGTTAACTCCAACTCGTTGCTTCAAGATGTTGTTGAAATGGTTGACTTTGTTACCTCTATGTAATAATAGTTGTCTCAATATATGTTGCAATAAAATTAATAATATATATATATATATGTGAGTTTTCACAGTAATAAAACATTTTCAAAATATATTGCTGTGTAGTCTCAATTGTTTAAACCAAAAAAAAGAATAATATCCTAAATAACATTTCTTCTAAACTTTTTTGTTTTAAATATAATATTTTAAAATTTAAAATTTTAAAATAGTATAAATAATTATATAAAAATATTTATTTATTTTAAATAAATTATACATAAACAGATATTATATTTGGGTTCAATTTTTCTAATTTAGTCTATGTTATTATTAAAAATTTAAACTAATAATGTTATATGTAAAACAAAAACTCAAAAATATGTTATTTCAGAAAATTTCTATAAAAATAGAAACAAACATGATAAAACTAAAATTATTATTTTACTAAATATAATAAATCATTCTTCGCGTCATCTTCCACATTATCCTCCACATTATCCTCCACGTAGCGTTATTCCTGTGCTTTCTATCTCAACAGTCTTTGCTATGATATATACTATTTTTTTATCTTCACAGTTCATTTGACTAAGGACAATTGAGTAAAATAGTATTATTTCAAGTTTTTGTTCCAAATATAATACTAGTCATTTAAATTTCTAAAAAAGCACAAATTTAATATTAAAATAATTAAAAATTTCTTTCTAATAAAAAAATTTAGATTCTAAATTAGAAAAAGTGAATCCAAACATTATGTTTTAATTTTATATATAGTTTATTTAAAGTAAATAATTATTTTTACATAATAATTTGTGCTATTTTTGGAATTTTAGTTTTATTGTACTAAATTTAGAAAATAATTTAAAATAGTACTATTTTAGGATATTACTCTTTCATTGACTAAAGCCTAATATTTTTTTGTTAAAATAAAATCTTATACATTATTATATTTGGCTAATGATAAATCTAAGTTCGATTATTATACAGAATACATTCATGGAATGCATGTGACGATCAAAATCGAGATCTTACTGTGAAGATACCTTTTCTTTTTGCCTCTTTCATCACATGAAACAATATGTAGAACCTCAATTTTTGAATTAATATAGTCATCAATCTTATTGGTAAAAAAACTATATTATTTAGAAATTTTCTCACTTGAAATATTTTGGAGTAAATTTAGTTGTTTTGAATGTTGAGCAAAGTTTTTCTTGATTTGAATCAAACTTCATTAAGTAAATAAGGAAAACATGATTTGAAAATGATCTACAAAAATTGTTTAACCGCTAAGAAACTACATTAATACTAAATTTTTTAAGATTTCAATTTAAATCTCACGTAGGAAATTTAGAAAAATATGGTAACATGGATAAGTTAAATTTAAGGGAAAATTGGTGAAATAACGAAATGAGTGTACATTTGCGAAATGACAAACTAACAAAAAAAATATTTTTTTAACTGTTCATTTTTGCGCAAGCTTTCCGGCTTTACCCCAATACATCCGCAAACATCTACTGAATTGATGCAAAAATTTGACTAATTCTAATTGATGGTTACACAGTTTGCAATTGTACTGTTTATAACACATCTCAACGCATAATCTGAACCGTTGGATGTAAACATTATGACGAGCATTAAAAACTAGCGTATATGTTACAATTTCTTTTAAAATGTTTAAAAAGAGTATTAGTGATAACATTTATGTTAACGATGCAAATAATAATATATATGGTAATACATGAGGCGGTATTGACGATTTTATATGTTTGTCATTCGATCAACAAAAATTTTATATCTAATTCATCAACTTTCTCATTAATGGATTATACTTGTATATGTATAATATCATTGTTAAATGTTAACTCTTATTTTGATATGGAACATATGCATTATATATCAACTTTGTTTTTGAATTATCAAAGATATTTCGAATTTGTAGATATAACAAATGTATTATGATTTAATCTGTGATATATGTATAATAACAATGATAAATGTTAAAAAATATTTTAATTATACAAGATACATGATAATCGTGTTGATAAATCTCTAAAAATCAGTTTAAAGATAATAGACACATTTCATCTTTTTCATCTTTTTCATCTTTTTCATCTTTTTACCAACCAAACTCTTCTTCGTCTCGAACTTTGCATTGTCTTTAAAAAAAACTTTTATCAGCTAACAACGCTTGGGATGACAAAAAAACTGAATATAAGCTGTTACAAATCTTGCAATTGTGACCTAACAAATAAATAGCGGTTAAAGTTATAATTGAACAATAATTTAGAACATACAGATTGAAGAATCAAGTTAGATTGTTAGAGAACCAAATTGGTAACTAAACCATTACGTGGTACATGACGAGATTTCGATTAACAGAATAAAAAAGTGAAAAACAGTAAACGATGTATAACATATGATTTAGATCGTAAACTAGAGTAAAACTCAAAATTAATTATTGAATTGGAAATCTGAAAAATAAAGTTTTAAAACAAAAATATTTTACATGCAATCCCGTGGACAAATTAAAATCCGATTTCATACCAATCCATAATGGAAAAAACAAAAGGAAACAATACCAAAATTTCAAAAAAACGGTTGATCGAAGTTACATTCGAGGAGAAAATCGGTGAACCCAACACAAATCACTAAATGTAAGTAAAAAAATTACCGATAATCCAACCGGAATAGTAACAAATGTTACAAAAAAATATTATACAGTCATAATCTCATATAACTACTAAATCGGTGAATCAAAATCACAAAAATCACAAATAAAACTATTCTAAACACAAAAATCGTATATAATTTCAAATATGTGGATAATATACTGTCATGCATGTGTATATACAAAAATGAATGATAAAATTATATATATTGTTTCGTTATCGCCGGTCACCATAAATTCTAACAAAATCTACCAAAAAAAAGAATATGTTTTTTTAGATTTTAGGATGAGAAAAAGAAATGAAAGATCGTGTGGGTTGAAAAGAGAGAAAAGAAATAAAAGAGAAAGTGTGGAAATTTCTCTGTCCAAATATTCTCTCTAAATATTATATAAAAGAAATTGATCTGATTTGACATACTAACATCTATATGAGAGGGTGTCAGTTACCATGAGAGTAAAAGTAGAGGTAAAATTGGGTTTCTATTATATGAACAATGAACAAATTTTTTATTGTTTGTTCGGTTAAATATACTATTATTTTTTTGTTATTCCCCCAAATTTCACTAAATTTAACTCTAGTTAGTATGACATCTTTTTGGAAAAAAAAAATACAAATTTGTTCGAGATTGGCCACTTGTCCATAATAGTCAATATCTAATAATGAAGTTAGTTAGGATTGGTGTGTCTAATAATTGGAATTTTAGTCTAGGTTAAAACAGAGACTTAGAAAAATGTGCATAAGACTTAGAAAAATGTGCATAAGACTTAGAAAAATGTGCACAATTCTATATAATATTCATCAATAATAATATTAATATAATTTTAACAGAACGTGTTTGGGACGGGTCCATTCTTTCCTAAATAATAATGTTACTAGATTCATACAACTAGAAAAAAATATTTATAAATTAAATAATATTATTTATTAGTAAATTTATATTAATTATTTATATAATTTTAATTTTTATTTAAATTTTCAATACTAATTTTTATATATGTAAATTAAAAAAATAAAAATAATTATTTTTTATAAGTATAATAATATTTTTTGATTAATTTAATAAAATATATTGAGTATTTAACCAAATTAATAACAATGATATATTATAATTATTTTAATAACTTAAATATATTTATATATTTATTTAAAATTTATTGTACTAATGATTATTGTGATAATTATAGGTTATCATGATATTTTTATTAATAAATAGTTAGAATGAATTATTTTTTAAAAATATTTATCAAATAATATATTAAAAATAATAATATACAAATAAATTTATATGTATATATACATATATTTTTGAACTATCGGTTTATTTAAATCTCATATCGTAAATTTAGGCAAATATATAAAAACATCATTTTGGCACATTTTCGTTAGAAGTATAGAGGATCAAGTAAGTAAGTACGTAAGATAAGATATGATACATATTCATATTATTTTGAAATATTGAATAAGTCTATTTATTTAATTTGGCACCTATTTTTATTCTATGTATATAAACAACATTTCTCATAACAATTGTAGCAGTTGACATGCATCTAGCAATGCAAAGAACCATCATTTTTTATACGCTTAGGGTTTTCCTAAAATTACATCCATTTTTGCAATGAGTATAATATATCAAACAAATCCCTATATAGAGACATTGGCCTTACTTTTATTAACAATAGAGATGTGGTTTGGCATATTTATATCAAACCAATCCCTAATAGTAGAGATGTTAGAAAAGGTTTAAATTTTTTAACTTAACCTGGCATGATAAAATATATGTAAACCGTAATCTTGAATTATTATATAAAAATTAGACGGTCAGTTTAGAGCTGGATTTAAAGCACTTAAACTACAAAGGATTAATCCTATTATATTTTAATTTTTTTACTTAATTTTTAATTAAATGTTTCCTTTTCTGAACCATAACATTTTTTTGACAAATTTGCAAAATGATATTTTTCAAAAAAATCGCAAAATGATATTATTTTACCAAAAATTCAAAATAATATGTTTCATCATATCGAAAATATTATTTTTTATCAATAATAAAAATAATATTTGTTACGTTAAAACTGCAAACAACGTTTTTATGCCAAAACCGCAAAATAGTCATTTAGAACAACTTAAAGATATATGGAACTAGTAATTTCTTTGTGATGAGCTTAAAAAAGCTTAAAGGTGTCTATCCCTAATATATTATACATATTTTGACTTAGAGCAACACTTTGCCATTACTCTTTCCTTTCGAAATTTTGATTTTGATGAGTAAAAACAGTTTTCTAACGTAAGTGTCGAAGAGATTTCAAATGGACAATTAGTTTCATTTTCTTGAAAACCATTAACCATGCAGATGTGTTGGGATAGTTTTCTCATCATAAGAACTAAAAGATAAGCCACCAAGAAAGTTTCCTTCATAGAAACCTCATTATGTACTGAGAAATAATTCCTAATCAACACAAAGACATAATTGAGTCCACCAAAATCCAAGAAAATGCTATGTGTTGTCTACTATAATTTTTAGTGGATTTTGGATATAAATCTGTAATAAAAAAAATCAAAAATTGTTATTTATATGATATTATAAAGCAAAATAATACCAGAAAGTATTTAAATATATCTAAAATTGGTCAACTATTTGTAGGTTAATAATGATGGGAAATTGACTAAAATATCACTATTTCAAGTTTTTGTTCCAAATATATCACTAGGTCTGTCATTGTGATTCATAACCCACGGGTCCCACCCCGTTTGACCCGCGGCGGGGCGGATGCGGGTCGAGGAAAACAAAAAAAAATATATGCGGGGCGGGTGCGGGTCTAACCTTTAATTTAGCGGGGCGTATGCAGGTTTAGTTTTTTTTTACGGGTTAGCGGATACCCACAAATTTTGGGTCAAATTAATTAACCAAAAATTTAATTTAATTAAATCATAAACCAATACCAATTTAATACTAAATCAATTTAATACCAAACCAAATTTAACTAAACCAAATTTAACCAACCAAGAGTATAAAAGTAAAATAACCTAATTTTTAATCCTACTACCTTCACTTTTCACTCTTCAGCCGCACAACATTTTTTTTTTCAGAAAATCTCCACCTTCCGGCGACCTCCAGCTAGTTCCGGCGATCTCCAACCATTTCCGGTGACCTCCGACCTAAGGTGAGCGTCTCTCTCTCTCTCTCACTCTGTGTCTCTTGATTTCTCTCTCTCGTTATCTCTATCTCTCTCGTTTTCTTTTTGTTTCTCTCGTTTTCTCTCTCTCTCTCTCTTAGACTTTCGAAGTATCTCTTTCAAACTCTCTCTCAAAGTCTCTCTCTCGGTCTCTCTCTTGGTCTCTCTCTCAGTCTCGATAGTTAATTGTAACACAAGTACAAATGAGAAGAAGTTATTGTTTGTCGTGTCTGGTTTACGGAAGTTACTTTCTATTAGCTAATACGCTTGTAGCATTATTTCATTAAATTGTTCTCTTTGTTCCTTTAGTTTCATATTTCTGTTTCTATAACTCATATATAAGAACTATAAGTAATAAGTTCATGAGTTCTAGTGTCCCACTCTTTTTTTATGAGATGACTGGCTAAACATGGAAGAATGCGAAGGAAATCTAGAAGTTTTTGCTTCTGATTTATTTCGTTGTTACATTTCTTGGTGACATCAGGTCCAATAATATCGAAATTTATAAATACACTTCGAGAGCTCTCTTCTTATAAAAAATTTATTTTAATTAAATATTTTTTAAAAATTTAGAAAACGAAGCGGGTTGCGGGTCACCCACAAACCCGCTTGATTAATGTGGGGCGGGTGCGGGTTTAGAAAAAATGATTCGCGGGTTTTGTGGATAAAAAAAATTTATGAAAAAAAATCATCAACCCGCCGCGGGACGGGTCATGCGGGGCGGGTCCGACCCGCTTGACAGGCCTATATATCACTAATAATTTAAATTTCCAAAAATATCACAAATTTAATATTAAAATAATTAAAAACTTATTCTTAATGAAAAAAATTAAACCATAAATTAGAAAATATAAACCCAAAATTATGTTTTAATTTTATATATAGTTTATTTAAAGTAAATAATTATTTTGACATAATAATTTGTGCTATTTTGGGATTTTATTTTTGGAGTGCTAAATTTGGAATATAAATTTAAAATAGTGCTATTCTAGGGTATTACTCAATAATGAAATTGGAGTACATGTTATGAACTATTAAGTAATTTTTTAGAATAATACCCTAAAATATCATTATTTGAAGTTTATCTTTCAAATTTTAATACATTAAAAATAAAATTCTAAAAATTGCACAAATTATTATGTGAAAATAATTATTTACCTTAAATAAACTATATATAAAATTAAAACATAATGTTTGGGTTCACTTTTCCAATTTAGGGTTTAAATATTTTTCATTGGGAATAATTTTTTAAATATTTTAGTATTAAATTTATGATATTTTTGGAAATTTAAAGAGTACTACTTTAAAATAGCACCATTTTGAGTTTATTTTCCAAATTTAGCAAGTTGAAACTAAAATTCCAAAATAGCACAAATTATTATGTGAAAATAATTATTTATCTTAAATAAAATATATGTAAAATTAAAACATAATATTTGGATTCATTTTTTTCAATTTAGGGTTTAAATTTTTTTCATTAGTAAGAAGTTTTTAATTATTTTAATATTATATTTGTGCTATTTTTGAAAATTTAAATGATTAGTGCTATATTTGGAACAAAAACTGGAAATAGTGCTATTTTAGTCAATTTCCCAAATTTAAATGACTAGTGTTATATTTAGAACAAAAATTTAAAATAGTGCTATTTTAATCAATTGCCCTAATTTTAAATTAAATTTATTTTTAAGTTTGGTGTTATCTACAATTATACATTATACATATATAGAGATGTAACTCTTTCATCAATACAACAACAATTTATTCAGATATTTCTACTACCATAAAATAACACTTTTTAAGTTTTTTTTCTTTCTAAATTTAGTATTCTAAATTTAAAATTATCAAAATAGTAAAAATTATTTTATGAAAAATACATATTTACCATAAATAAATTACAAATATATTTGAGTTTTTTCTAATTTAGGATTTAAATTTTTCTTATTATAAATAAAAAAATTTTAAATTTTTTTAATATTAAATTTTTATTATTTTTAAAAATTTAAACTAATGATACTATATTTGAAACAAAAATTTAAAAAACTATTATTTTTATGGATTGAATTTTTTTACTGACATTTTGCTTGTTTCCAAATAGAGACACGAAGTAAGTACATATAATATAGAGTAATACTTTAAAATAGCATCTTTTAAATTTTTATTCTAAATCTAGTATCATAAAATTAAAATCCCAAAAATAGCACAAATAATTATGTAAAAATAATTATTTACTTTAAATAAATTATACATAAACTTAAAGTATTATATTTGGGTTCATTTTTTCCAATTTAGGGTTTAATTTTTTTCTATTAAAATATAGTTTTAATACATTTTAATCTTAAATTTATGGTATTATTAGAAATTTAAACTAATAATGCTATTTTTGGAACAAAAACTTAAAAAATGTTATTTTAAACAATTGCCTTATAATATAGAGTAATATCTTTAAATAACACTTTTTAAACTTTTTCTTCCAAATCTAGCATCCAAAAATTAAAATATCAAAAATAACGTAAATAATTATGTAAAAACACTTATTTATTCTAAATAAATTATACATAAACTTAAAACATTATATTTGGGTTCATTTTTTCCAATTTAGGGTTTAGTTTTTTCTATTAAAATATAGTTTTTAATGCATTTTTATTTCAAATTTGTGCTATTATTGGAAATTTAAAGGGCAAATGTCTAAAATAGCACATTTCTAAATTTTTGTTCCAAAAATAGCATCATTAATTTAAATTTCCAATAATAGCACAAATTTAAGATTAAAATGTATTTCTAACCTCACTTCATTCTTCAAAATCTATTTTAGGCGCCGAGATTTCTAACCCCACTTCATTCTTCAAAATTCACTATCTCTCTAAAAATTTTATATTCTCTCTAAAAATTCTACATTCTCTCTAAAAATCCTCTACTAGCTCAATGGTGCAAACACTGAGATTGCAGACATGCGTGATAAGTTGGCGGGAAACGCCCAATGCATCTAGGACAATAATCATCTATTCGATCTCATAACCGTAGAAAATTCTAATCTTAGCGTGGACGTTGCAGCATCGGAACGAGTTTGCTGAATCGAGTAAAGCAGTGGCGGATCATATAGCGGAAGAAACAAATTTCACAAGGGCATCTTTAGAGGCACCATATGCAGAAGTAGTAGATGATTTGCAAGCATTTATAGATAATTAGATTTGTATTTATGTTTTTCACTTTCATTTGTAAAACATTTTATTTTAATTTTAATTTTTAATTTAAATTTTATTTTTAAACTAAATTATTTAAATTTAATTTGATTTGAATTCAATTTTCTAATTTTAATTTTTTTTTTAATTTTAAGAATCGTCGCTAATTCTTCACTATATTACGTCATATTAACATCCACATTCATCACTAATCCGATGCAACCTAGCGACAAATTGCTGATAAACCCTTACCGTCGACATTGCAGCGACCATGAAAATTGTGAAACTCTAAAATGCCAATGTAAAACCGATGTAACTTATTAATGTCAGATTACCGATGTTGTAACGAGTCCAGGTTTCAACCGCAATAGTGTTGTTAATTCTTAGAGGTTTCCATCAAATTTTCGACAAATATTACAAGGAGAAAAATGCATTGGTACATCGTCGCAATGTAACATAGCAGTATAGACGAATTCATTACGTCAGACTACCGACGATTCCTCATCTTCACCAAATTAACGTTGAATTACCAAAAAATTTGACGAATACGTCGACGATTTAACATCGATTGGTGTTCGACGCAATGTTGTCACTACCCCTCTATAACAACGCTTTAGCGAAGGATCCTGCCATAATTAAACCCGCAATTTTTTTGTAGTGAATGGATTAGATGAATCATTGATTAAGCAAATCCATAAAATTTTAAGATTAATCATGTTGAGATAATAAGCGAAAAAAGTGATGAATGCATTCAAATCACGAGTATTACCCAAGGCAGTAAAAGTATTTGCACAAAACTACATGCATTTTCAGCTAAATTATACTACATAAATGTTAAATAGAAAATCAAAATGTTACTAAGAATTTCATTGTTTGGCATAACCGGTTAGGTCATTATAGTTCAATAGTAATGTGGAAAAGAATCATTATTTTATGTCGGCACTCATTAAAGAACGAGAAGATTCTTCCTAGTGATTTCTTATGTGTTTCTTGTTCATAATACAAGTTAATGATACAATTTCACCATCCAAATTATATATTGAATCTATCCATTTTTTGGTATGTATATAAGAAGATATTTGTGGACTGATTATCTACTATACATGTATCTTATTTCAACCTCCAACATGATATTTTTGACAGTACCTGGTCAATTGATCAGAGTATAACAACTTGTCTTGGTAATGTTGGTGAATTGATATCGCAAAGCTTCAATGATGAATGCATGTTCTTTGAGATAAATGTTGAAAATCATGTGGTTCATTTTCATACATAAAATAGTTTATATTACATGTATGGGTGCTAATTCCCAATCAGGCCAATAAGTAATTATGAATTTTCTTGATCACAATTGTTTTTGGGTCAAGAACCATACATTTTCCATTTAAAATTTTCAAAATATAACATATATGTCAACTAGCTCCACAATTATTTAAAATATGATTTTCAAAAGAGGTAAAATGTATATTGAATCTGAATTTTCTTTGATGATTGAATATCTTGAGTCGGCAACAATGCATAAAGTTCAATTTACAAATTGTTATTTTAGTGAGCCACATTTTTCAACAACTAGAGGAAAGGGAAACTTAAATAATTAGAAAAAAACCAGTGAAACAAATTATTTTGATTCTTATACTAAAATATAATATGCATAAGAAGTTCAAAACATAATTTATTTGCAAAGTGTAGCAAGTTTGATGTTATAGGCATATGACCTTCATTCAAATACTAGTTGCGCTCCGATTAATACTGATATCTTACAATGACAATATCAATTATTAATGAGTTTAAAGATTGCATGGACCGTGATAAAAAAAAATATTGGTTCTTAGTATAAGAATCCTCGAAAAAATGAGCAAATTATGAAAATGACAAAATTGAGAAAGCAAATAACTATGAAATATTTCGAAAAGAGATTAGTTATGACAAATAAAAAAAAAGTAATATTTTAAAATAATACCTTTTAAAGTTTTTCTTCCAAATCTAGCATCATAAAATTAAATTTCCAAAAATAGCACAAATACTTATGTGAAAATACTTATTTATTCTAAATAAATTATACATAAACTTAAAGTATTGTATTTGGGTTCATTATTTCCAATTTAGGGTTTAATTTTTTTTCTATTAAAATATAGTTTTAATGCATTTTAATCTTAAATTTGTACTATTATTGGAAATTTAAACTAATGATGCTATTTTGGAACAAAAACTTAAAAAGATGCTATTTTAGACATTTGCCCTAAAAGAAATTCAGTATCGTAGTAATGATATTGATAAAATATTTTAACTATTTTGTTTTGTCATGAATAAGATGGAACCAAACGCAAATCAAGGTCGATAACGTTTTTGCATACAATGAACTAGTTGATAATTTTCGATGATCATGAACTACGGTAAAAAATATTTATTGAAAATATAGGCAAAATGATTACTTACCTAACATGTAGAGCAGTCATAAAGACATAATTGAAATCGATTTGAAATCTCTAATATATTATTTGAAAAACATTTAAAAATAATAATATCACCTTAATGTGTTATTAACATAAATACTAGACTGACGTGTCATCACTACAATGAATTTCAAATAAATATATAAATAGATTTAAATTACTATAATAATTACAATATATGTCACTATTATTAATTTGGTTTGAAAATCTATAAATTTTATTAAACTAACAAAATATACTATTAAATTCATAAAAAATAATTATTTTTATTTTATTAATTTATATATACAAAAATTAATACTAAAAATAATTTTAAAATAAGAGTGAAAATTATATAAATATCTATTTATATTTATAAAAAAATAATATAATATAATTTATGAATATTTTTTATGTATGGCGTGAATATAAATCTAAATCTAGCAAATAATTATTTGGGCTGGGAGTCCTCACACCTAAAAATGTAAAACTAGTGGATAATAAATTAGTTTTTGTGCTGAAGAATGATGAATATGAATTGATTGAGAAATGTTATCATGTGATGGATGAAACTATTTTTAAATTTTTTATTAATCTGGTAAAAAGAATGACTTGTCTTATACGATGCACTGGATAGTAAAATTTATGTGAAAGTATCCATAATTGATATAATCAGAAAATATTAATAATATCAAATTTTGTTCTTTAAAACTTTATGTATTCGACTGAATTATGGTAGATACGTTTCATGTGGTATAATTCTAAAAATATTATAGATCAATGGATATTTATTTGGAAGAAAAGATATTGGAAAGACAAAATTTGTCTTCATGTGTTCAAAATTAAATATTCAAGAAAAACAGTTATCTCAAAATTTTCTTATACAAAATTATAAAAAATATTCATATAAATTTGGTTGTAAAGTATCATATGTAAATATTATTTAAACAAGTCATTGATCTCTTTCATAATTGAAAAATGTGGTTTCATGTAGTAAGAAACAAATCTAAAACACTAAAGAAAAGAAAGAATAAGTTATGAGATTGTATATAAAAGAAACTTTGGCATGAAACCAAATAGAACAAAAACAATATTTTATTTGAAAATGATGTTATGTAGATGTTCATGTTCTATAGATTCATTCAATCGAGATAATTTAAAAGACTTTTTTCCGGCAATAGTTATTTATTACTTGAACAGATCATTGTTTACATTTAAATATATATATAAAAAAAAGTAAAAGATCGAAATAAACTCCGGTCAACATTTGTTGTAATCAATGTTGAAGCTAACAAATCAGCCGCATTATTAGTTGTACGAGATTGATAAGTAAATTTGATCCCTTTAAAATGAAAAGTTCATTGTTGAATCGTCTTAAGATAATGGCGTAGATGTAAATTCTCCGCTCTGAAATTGAGAAGATTATTAATCGTTTAATTATCTCCTTCAAAAATCACAAACTTATACCTTAAATACTATGTTGATTGTATAGCCCATAGAAGTGTAGTCAATTCTGCTTTAATAACCGAGAAACGTCCTTGAAACTTTTCTCGACCCGCTTGTTGAAATAACCTTTGTTCATTCCTGATAATCTAACCTAATCTAGAGTGAGAATTACCGGTACGATGTGCAGCATCGTAGTTACATTTAACACAATGCTGAGGTGGGGGATTCCATTGCCGAATAGGGTGCTACCAATGACGACTCATAGTCGATACCACTATAAGAGACAATTTATCGTTCTCTGCGTCCGTTAAACTTATACATTCAATACCATCCTCTGTACATTTTTGGAGATTTATAGAATCATCCAAAAAATTGTTGTTATTAAAGAGAAGTTCATTTCTTGATTTTCAAAGACGTTATAGAAGAAAAAATAGTAGATA
This sequence comes from Pugionium cornutum, assembly GCA_018901935.1. Classification (NCBI taxonomy): domain Eukaryota; kingdom Viridiplantae; phylum Streptophyta; class Magnoliopsida; order Brassicales; family Brassicaceae; genus Pugionium; species Pugionium cornutum. The sequence goes on along the minus strand of CM032160.1, from coordinate 34,917,681 downwards.
CTTCTGAGTATAATCTAAATGGCATTTCTCGTAGCTTGCAATTAAAAATCACATGGAGATTCGAGTTGGAGTCACATATAGTTGAAGTTAAAATATCCAATTTTCATCATAACCCTTGAGCATACGGACAGAGGAAAAAATTATGCAGTTCTATTTTTTCACAATTACAACATCGGATACAGATATTGTCATTTGTAATTTTTCGATGATATAAATGTGATTTGAGAGGTAGAACTTTTGACAAAAATCTCCATAATAATGTTTAATCTTTGGTGGAAGATGAATGGACCATATGACTTTATCTAGATCTTGATGTTGGACTAATGGGGCTTGATATTCCATACAGCTGGAGAAAGAGCTATCAACCGCTAGCCGATAACTTGATTGTACCGAATATATATCATTATTTATAAATTTTCAAAACCATTTGTATTCGATCGAGTAGGATGACCTAAAGATCTTGTAGATTAAATGGTGGTCGTCTTTCTCAATTAAATCATGTATAATGTCCCGCTTCCAATCACCTATCTTTTGATCGATAAGAATACCAAGTTTGAAATACGGATTTGTATACGGAAATAAGTGAAGAGTACGAGAACGTGAGACTGGTAGTCAATTTGAGTCTCCAATCAAGATGGTAGTACCATTCCCAATATTCTTTTGAATTCCATATTTTAGTAACAAACGAGCATGAAGTATGGATTGCCATCCAAAAGAATGCCGAGATCCCAACATTGCTGTCATAAATTCTCCCTTTATAAAATAATGGCTTTTTAGAATTTGTTAAAGAAGACAGTTTGGCATTTGAAGAATTTTCCAACATTGGTATTTAAAAGACTTATTTACCAAGATGTTTTCAACCTGATTCATCATATTGGATTATGTTTTTAATAAAATAATATTTTATGTGCATTACGCACTATTTTATTATAATAAATTATAAATATTATTATTAAGTGGATAATTTAATTTGTATATATAATTATGTACTTCTATATATACAAAAATCTAATCCTCACATATCAATATTGTATAGTTATGAACTCTAATCGTCATATATATTGTTATGAACAATAACTTTATCTTCTTTTATTCATTACATCATTACCAAAATTGACAGTTAATTTGTTCATTTTTTTCTCGTCTACTATATCTGTTTTGACTTTTTTGACTAACGTTGAAAGTACCCGACTTTTATTTTCTCTGTGATTCTCCAGTAACACTCCCAAGTCGTAATACTCTATAAACCTTCGTCGATAGAGTTCGGAGAGGGACAATTTCATTCATCATCTCTTTTTAAATGCTCCGATTCAACCTGCTTGCTCCTTAGCTGTTGATCGTTTAATCCTTTTGAATTTTCCAATCCTTTGAATTGGTAGTGTTGAGGCGGAGATCTCGAAGATGAAGCAAAACAAGCAGAAGCAGCTCCTTTGTTTTCTTCCATGGTTGCTTCTCTCGATCTCCTTTTCCTGTGAAGCTCGATTCGTGGTGGAGAAGAACAGCTTGTCGGTTACGTCGCCGGAGAGCATCAAGGGAACTCATGACAGTGCCATTGGGAACTTCGGGATCCCTCAGTACGGCGGAAGCATGGCCGGTACGGTGGTTTATCCCAAGGAGAATCAGAAATCGTGCAAGGAATTCAGTGATTTCTCTATTTCTTTCAAGTCCCAGCCTGGTGCTTTACCTACCTTCCTCTTGGTTGATCGTGGAGGTACTATCGATTTTGATTCCCTAGGGTTATAGACGAGTCTATTAGCGATTTTATTGGTTTTCAATTGATCGAGTCAGTTCTTTGTGTTTGAAGATCTTACATTTGATGTTAGATTTAGTCCACACCACTCTAACGTAAGCTTGGATTTAGTCATGTCTATGTAATTTTGAGTTTCAGTTGAATCCCAAAATAATTTGATCGAGTAAGTATTGCATTTCTTTTTAATTCGTTCAAGTGTGTGAAAAAGTTCTCTACACGTAGCCTAATGGATGGTTATATCTTGTCGTGTAGATTGTTTTTTCGCTTTGAAGGTATGGAATGCTCAGAAAGCGGGTGCTTCTGCTGTTCTCGTGGCAGACAATGTTGATGAACCTCTTATTACCATGGACACACCAGAAGAGGATGTTTCGTCCGCAAAATACATTGAGAATATTACCATACCTTCTGCTCTTGTCACAAAAGGTTTCGGCGAAAAGCTAAAGAAAGCAATCAGCGGAGGTGATATGGTCAACTTGAATCTCGACTGGAGAGAAGCTGTTCCGCACCCTGATGACCGTGTCGAGTATGAACTGTGGACCAATAGCAATGATGAGTGTGGGGTTAAGTGTGACATGTTGATGGAATTTGTCAAGGACTTTAAGGGCGCTGCTCAGATTCTCGAGAAAGGTGGTTACACGCAGTTTAGACCTCATTACATCACTTGGTATTGTCCTCACGCTTTCACATTGAGCCGACAGTGCAAGTCTCAGTGTATCAACAAGGGAAGATACTGCGCTCCTGATCCTGAACAGGACTTTAGCTCAGGATACGATGGAAAAGACGTGGTTGTAGAAAACTTGAGACAGCTTTGCGTTTACAAGGTGGCCAATGAAAGCGGGAAACCCTGGGTCTGGTGGGATTATGTCACTGATTTCCAGATCAGATGTCCCATGAAGGAGAAGAAATACAACAAAGATTGTGCTGATTCTGTTATAAAATCTCTTGGTTAGTGTTTTTTTCTTTTATAGGTCGAAAATTAAAGAGAAGCAAAAACACTTTTTTTCTTTCGGGAGTTTTAAGGCATATTTTGTATGCCTTTCCAGGAATTGATAGTAGAAAACTTGACAAGTGTATGGGAGACCCTGATGCTGACATGGACAATCCAGTTCTAAAGGAAGAACAAGATGCTCAAGTAATTTACTTATATTTTTCTTACGTTCCTGCGGGAATCTCACTGCTACGTTATTTGACGAATTGACATATTATGTAGGTTGGCAAGGGCTCAAGGGGTGATGTTACCATATTGCCTACGTTAGTTGTTAACAACAGACAGTACCGAGGTTAGTTTTGCAGTGTTAACTTATGACTTCAATACATGTAGTTTACTTTGTTAAATAAATGTTTGCTTCCAGGCAAGTTGGAGAAGAGTGCAGTACTCAAGGCTCTATGTTCTGGTTTTGAGGAGACAACTGAACCAGCTATATGCCTGAGCACAGGTAAATATTGTTGGTTAGTTAAGTTTAACGTGTTGATCTTGACTAAGAGTGGGCATCTCGGGTGGTATAGGTTGGTGTATCCAAAGACTGAGTTCCCTAAATATGTGAAAAACCCTAAATATATGATCCTTACCTGAGCAAAAACCAACCTAATCTAAATTTGGACATATTTTTAGTAATAGTTATAGATGCCCAGAGGTGCCTGTACTTTGTACCCAAACTACCCGATCTGAACTATCCTGGGTTTGTTTATCATTTTTGCCTACCCACCTTAATTTTAACTAGGATTTGGAATGCCCCATGCAGCCGTGCTAGATCATTAGTTAAATGGTTGGAATGTATGGTATACTATACCAATGGTCATTGATCACACATCTTAAGACTCAATGTGAAATCTAAAAGTTGCATTTTCTATTGCAATGAACAGATATGGAGTCAAACGAGTGCTTAGATAACAATGGTGGATGTTGGCAAGATAAATCAGCCAACATAACAGCTTGCAAGGTATAATGTGATATACCTGCAAAAATTTCTGTCATACATATATTAATCTGCTTAATTTGCAGGATACTTTTCGTGGAAGAGTATGTGAGTGTCCTCGAGTTGATGGTGTTCAATTTAAAGGGGATGGTTACAGCCATTGTGAACGTGAGTGTCATGTCATTTTTTATTAATTTTACAATTTTAATGCCCTTATGTTATTCAGTAGGAATCTGAGTATGGCAAAATGTTAGTCTAGTTACTTACAGAGAAACATTTTTGTGGTCTTCGTTTAGCAGCTCTTGTAGAATTTCTAATCAGTGAGTAAAGAAAATTTCAGTTAACCATCTGATTTCGATTCACTTACTTTTCCCAGGTGAAATTCAGAATATGATGTTGGTTGCATATGCTCACGAATACTTTTACTTTTTTATGTTCCATCTTTTCCCTCGGAGATGGTTGCTTATATCTCATACCTTTTTGTTGTTTGCATTGCAGCGAGCGGGCCGGGGAGATGCACGATCAACAATGGAGGTTGTTGGCATGAAGAGAGGGATGGACATGCGTTCTCTGCTTGTGTGGTTAGTGTTTTCTTGCTTTCGAGCATAGTCTGACTATATAATAAGAGGCTTATTTCTCAACTTGAAATGTGTCTAGGACAAGGACAGTGTTAAGTGCGAATGTCCCCCTGGATTTAAAGGAGATGGTGTTAAGAAGTGTGAAGGTTAGACACTATTGATCTTGGGTTACCTACCGTAATTCTCTGTGATATTTTAATAAAGGATTTATGTCCTTCCTTCACCAGACATTAATGAGTGCAAAGAGAAGAAAGCTTGTCAGTGCCCGGAATGTAGTTGCAAGAACACCTGGGGAAGCTATGAGTGCTCTTGTAGTGGAGACCTTCTCTACATCAGAGACCATGACACTTGCATCAGTGAGTTTTCATGAACATGGAAGTCCAAATTAAGTTTGAGCATACAAAAATCTTTTTACTAAAAACATTTTCGGTTTGGCATTGGTTCATTTTGTCAAAATTTAAGGCAAGACAAGTGCACAAGTGAAATCAGCGTGGACAGCCGTTTCGCTTATAATGTTATCATTGGGGCTTGCAGCTGGTGGGGCGTATCTCGTTTACAAATACAGGTTAAGGGTAAGTTTTTATCTACTTTTTGCTGTAAAAACCGAAAAGATTGATCTTTTCGAACCTTAACACGTTGCCATATCAGTTGCTTAAGGTAAATGTTTTGAACTTTCTTAATGTGTCTGGTTTTACAGCAATACATGGACTCAGAGATCAGAGCCATAATGGCACAGTACATGCCACTGGATAGCCAGCCTGAGGTCCCAAACCGCATGCACAATGAACACGCCTGAGAGAGAGAGAGAGAGAGGAATGGTCCATCTCTTTATTCCTCGGAAAAGGACTCAAGGTGACACTTTCTTTTAACCTTCATGGCCCTTATGCGTAATTCCGTTACCAAACACTGTTATTGCAGAAAGAGGTTTGGTAAATCTTTAAATGACTTCATACTTTTTAAGCATTGTAACAAAAATATGACTTTTTTTCAGTCGTGTCCATGGGACTTCTGTAATAGGAAAACTTTGATGTAGCTTCGGAGAAATAGACAAGAAAGAGTGAATAGAGAAGTAAAGTTGAAGTTGTTTGTTGTTTGTTGTTTGGTATTTAATCTTAGAACTGTTCGTATCATACTGTGTTGATTCAAGTAGATTACACAAATCTATTACTCTCACAAACACTACTAATAATCTAATAATAATAAAAATCCTAAAAATTGTGTTCTTTTGTTGCGTTTTTTATTGTGACTTTTCATGTATTTTTTTTAAGGAGTTTTTTTTTGAATTTTTATTTCAAAAATATTATCATTAGTTTAAATTTTTAATAATAACACAAATTTAAAATTAAAATATATTGAAAAAACTTTGTACTACCTATACGTACATCAAAGAAGTGTGAAGTTCGATTTCATCTTCTTTCATATCAGGGTATTAAATTTTTATACGAAAATATTGTACTATTGAACCGGTACGTTGTGATGTAGTGAAAAAAAAATATTGAAAATTTTTATATAAATAAATTAAAACTAAATTGAAAAAAACATAAATATAATATTTTAAATTTTATTTATATTTTATTTAAAATAAATAAATATTTTTATATGATTATTTATGTTATTTTGATAATTTTAATTTTACAGTATTAAATTAAAAATAATTGTTTTAAAAATACTATTTTAATATATTATTTTTTATCCATATCGATTGTTAAAATTCTGTCTTTTATTATTGTCATTACTTTTCTGCTTATAATGTTTTTCAAAATGAATTTTATGGTTGTATTGTTTTATTATATCTTTTCAGATTTATATTTTTTTAGTTTCGGTTTTTAATAACTAACAATTTTTTTTTTAATTTATGAATATTAATCTTAATTTTTATACATATCTCTATCGATCTACGCTAGTTTCAAACGGGGTTCACACCCTTTTCGATTGAATTATTAATTATTTTTGAGAAATGGAATTTTTTGTTCTTTTACATATTTCTTTTTTTATTTCTATTCCAATTTTTGGTTTTTTTTAGGAACTGGTTGTGTTGATTTATTTCGCTTATTTCTAAGTGTTTATTGACTCAATGTTCATGTGCATGATTTTTTATAACGTAACTGTGACTTGAGAACTAGTAACAAACTTGTTTGAAATCCATGGGATATAAATTATAGTGAAATTTGAGCAAATTATAGTGAAATTTGAGCAAATTATAGTGAAATTTGAGCAAATTATAGTGAAATTTGAGCAAATTATAGTGAAATTTGAGCAAATCATAGTAACTTAATTAGTAGAATAAACAATTTTAAAATTATCCGCCGTTCATTTTATTGAAATCTGATATCACCTATATTCTGAACCAATTTTAATATATAAAATAACTAATATTCTTTCTATAGGGATGTCAGTTTTTTTTATGTCAAATCACATCTTCTCTCATATATAAATCTAGAGAGAATGTAGATCCACTATTTCACTTTTTTTCTCTCCCGTTTCTCTCTCCAATATCTCTCTTCTTCTTCTTCACCTTTCTATTATTCTTCCTATCTCTCCTTTATTCTTCCTAACCTCCCTTTTCTTCTTCCCCACCTCTATTCTTGTTCTCCACCTTTAAATTTCTGCACAATAATTGATAACTGTTTCAAATTCGATAACTCTTGTTAGAAAAGTGATGACGACCGGTATAGGTGTAGGAATATCAATAAATTTTTAATTTTCGATTTTGTGATTATTTCTGAATTTGTACAAACTCTATTTTTAGATCTACTCCCAATAATATTTGTAGTTATTTTTTTCAATCCATCTGTGATTTTTATCACACATCGGCTTTCGTTTGTAAGGTCATCATGTATCATGTAACGATGTAGTTACCAATTTGGTTCCCTAACGATGTAACTTGATTGTTCAATCGTTATGTTCTAATTTGTTTTTCAATTATAATTTTAACCGATATTTTTTTATTAGACCACAACTACGAGATTTGTATAGCTTATATTTGGATCTATATCGTCGTCCCAAGTGTTGTTAGCTGGTAAAAAAATTTTCAAAGACGACGCAAATCTCGACGATTGAGAGTTTGGTTGGTAAATGATGAAAAAGATGAAACGTGGCCGTTATAGTTAAACTGATTTTTAGATATTTATCAACACGATTATCATGTATCTTGTATAATTAAAATATTTCTTAACATGTATCAGTATTATTATACAGATATCACAAATTAAATCATATAATACATCTGTTATAGTTAAAATTTCGAAATATCGTTGATTATACGAAAACAGAGTTGATGTCTAATACTTATGTTTCAATATCAAAAGAAGAATTAACATTTAACAATGCTATTATATGTATACAAGTACAATCCATTAATGAGAAAGTTGATGAATTAGATCTAAAATTTCTGTTGATCGGATGACAAACATATAACATTGTCAATACCACCTCATATATTACCATATATATTATTACGTGCACCGTTAACATAAATGTTATCACTAGTACTCTTTTTATACATTTAAAAAAAATTGTAACATATACGCTAGTTTTTAATGTTCGTTGTAATGTTTGCATGCAACGGTCCATATTATATGTTGAAATGCGTTTTGAGGCTGTGGCAGATTTTTTGCGGTTGCGGTTGCGGCAGATTGTTGTTCGTTTAGCTGGCGCAGCTACCTACGACAGATGCATCGGTCATATGGTGCGTTTTGCGTCACAATTTTTTTGATCGTTGATTAAAACAACAGTGCGACTAAAAATCTACGATCAACCGCAACCGATAGCGACAGATAAACGAATAACATATATCACAGCCAAAACCACAATATTGACTACAACCACAACTATCTGCGGCGACCAAACGAACAAAACTATAACATATAATTTATATAATATCTAAGGTGCGAATCAAAATTAGCTACTTGAACAGTTGAGCGGGGAAGCCAGTTTTAGCCGGCTGTTCGTTTTATACATCATTCATAACTAAAATCTTTTTAATTTTGAGGCTTGAGACTAGTCCAATGAAAAGAATGTCTAAAAAATCATAATATATTGGAGCATTTGCAAAAATGACCTAAAATTTGTCTTCAATTGCAAGTTTGACAATTTACATTTTTTTTTGCAAAACTAATTTTCTATCCCTGTTTTATCCTTCAACAATAACTTTATTTACAACTTTGCCATTAACTTAAAAAAACAAAAACAACACAAAGACCATTATGAACAAATTTTTCAAAAATATTACGAAAATGCCATCTTCTTCATTGCACACAACCACCATTGTCGTGGTTGTTGGGAGCTCTTAATTTCATCGACACACCCACTTTTATACCTCTATTCCTTCATCAAATCTCATTCATCTCAACCTCTTTCATTTTCTCTCTCATTTTCTCTCTCATTTTCTTCCAATTTCTCTCTTCACTCTACATTCAAAAGTTTCCAACTTTGCAAAAATTCATCATTATCCGTTAAATCAAGCTTTTGGGAGTTTATATTGGTCATCATTTAAGTCGCGTAGCTAAAAAACCAAGATCGAATGTTAGTTTTCGTGTTTTGCTTTCGGTTATTTTTTCAGTTCATACAGTTACGAGAAGTCTGCTTTGTAAATATATTACAAAACAGACTTTGAGAAGTCTACTTTGATAGGAATAAAAATTGCTTTGGAGAGAAAAATATTTTATTCCTATCAAAGCAGATTTCTCCGAGAAGTCTGCTTTGGCGAGAAAAACATTTTATTCCTATCAAAGCAGACTTCTTGGAGAAGTCTGCTTTGATCGGAATAAACGTCGCAGACTTCTCGGAAAAGTCTGCTTTGATAGGAATAAAATGTTTTTCTCACCAAAGCAGACTTCTCGGAAAAGTCTACGAGGTTTATTCTGACCAAAACAGACTTCTCGGAGAAGTCTGCTTTGATAACAAAAAAACATGCAGGGACTGAAACGTAATTGACATTTCGACATTATTTTTTAGACCAAAGGAGTGTTCAGTAATTTCTCCACCCTTATAGTTTAGTTTTGCAAAAAAAAAATGTAAATTTTCAAACTTGCATTTGAAGTCAAGTTTTAAGTCATTTTTAGCAATTTCCCCTGATATATTTACTAGATTTGAAACATTTATTAATATACATCAATTGTAAACATCAAAAATATACGCAACGGTATCCGTAATTGTTGTCAAATTTCTAAACACCCACAAACATAGCATTTATTTGTGGTGGTAGCCGATTAACCAATCAATTGTAGAGATAGTTACTTCAATGACAAAGAATAAAAGCATAATTACAAAAATAACAATGATTTGATAATGATCAAAAACAATGATTTGATATAATATATCTTTACATTATTATTTGGCAAATCTATTACAAAAAATAATATTTAATTAGTAAAATATTATATCAAATACCATTATAAATAATTAATATAAAAAATAAATATCAAATATATAGCAATATTAAAATAGATATTAGTATTATAAAATTTGATATTTAAAATTCAGATTTTTTAATTTAGTTGAATAATTATTATTTAAAAATAAATAAATTAACTATATTAATATATGTAGCAATTTAACAAATTATAATATTTAACTTACATACATCCATATTTTACAGATTATATAACAAATATTATAAAAATAAATATTTAAAATTCAAATTTTTATTAATATATTTGAATAATTTTTTATTTGAAAAAATAAATTAACTATAATATTACATCTAATAATTTAAAATTTTGTATTTGTATTTATATAAAATAAATATCATTTAAAAACACATTAATAATGATATAACATTCAATAAAAATTTGTAAACTATAAATTATTTAAATAAATTCATAAAAATAAAAATATAATAAAATATTATAATTAAATAATTCCGTGTATAGTACCGATGAATTTCTAATAAAAATATTAGTTAAAAAAAATTTAAAAAATAACATTTCATTTGTGTGTTATTTACATCAATACCACGTGGAGGTGTTGCCATTTCATAACACTTAAAAAAGTTATAAACAAGCACTAAATTAAATTATTAGATAAATTACTACATTTGTTATTCAATTGTAAAATCCACTAACAATTGATACACATAACATAAAATTCATATTTTTATATTTATACTTCATATATTTATACTTCAAATATATATCGACATTCAAAATTATACTACATCATTGATAAATCACCAATTATATAAATTATACTTCATATATTTATACTTCAAATGTATTAATTTTTATGATTCCATCCCTAATTTAGTCCACCACATTAAAATTTTAATATTTTTTATAAGAATATAAATATAAATTAAACAACAAACTATACATATAACATATTAAATATATGAATAACAAGTTAAATATATATATATATATATATATATATATATATATGACTACATATAGAAATAGCATATTACATATTTTTGTTTCACATATTTTTTGTATATCTCTAAACATTTTATTTATTATTAAATTTTTGATAAATGTATCAATATCCAAAAAATGGTTTTATATTTCATGTTTGCTATTAATTTGTTTTATAAACTAAAAATATATAACTAGTTATTTAAATTTATAAATTCCAATATAAAAATAGGTTGTATGAAATTAAAGAAAAAATATATAAAAAGGTAAAAGACAGAAAATAAAGAAATTTTTTGGATTTTGAAAATTTTAAATAGTAGAAAATTTTCTATTTGTTAATTATATTCATATTATTTGACCAAACAATCGGCCAATTGTATATCTATATCAAATATATACCACACTTTTTATCTGATTTAAAGAATAGAGATGGAAATCCATATTAAGTACATTTGTTTAGCCAATGAATCATTTTGATAATGACACAATAATCTTATTGCAAAACAAAAAAACGTGTCCAACAACATTTTCATTTCACCAGTTCACCTACCCATTTTATCTCTCTTTTTAACTCTCACATTTTCCTCCTTCCTCATTTCACAACACATCACATAATATATTTCTTTCGTTTTCATCCGATTTCTCTTCCGATTTTCATTATGATTTCCGCCGGTGCTAAATCTATGCTAGGGCTTTCGATTTCTTCATCTCCCATTGGGATTTCTGATAGCTATTCATTGAGTAATCCAAGATCCGTTGGTGTTTTTCGTGCTTGTGTTTCCATGGAAGGATCTCCGACGTTGAGTCATGATAAAAATGGGTCTATTCCTGAGCTGAAATCGATTAATGGTCTCTCAGGTTTTCTCTTTCGAGTTTCATAGTTGTTTAATTTGATCCCCAGAATAATCCGAGTTTTTCAATGATTTTAGCAATGAATTTGAGGGAAAAATGGTCTGAGCTACTGAATTTTTGGTTTTCTCTTTCGTTTGTTCTTTACACATATCACCAGTTTTTCACCTGTGCAGAAACTTTTCTACATCTGATTTACTCAAATTTGTGATTTCTTTTATTGTCATTAGGGCAAAAACAAGGTCCATTATCTACAGTAGGAAAATCAACGAACATAAAATGGCATGAGTGTCCTGTTGAGAAAGTTGATAGACAGAGATTGCTTGACCAGAAAGGATGTGTGATTTGGGTCACTGGTCTTAGTGGTTCAGGTTCGTGTGGCGAAAATCGTTTCGAAACAGCATGTTTCAGGTTAATGTGAAATTCTAAACATTATTGTATTGTAGGGAAGAGTACTTTGGCTTGTGCTTTGAATCAGATGCTATACCAAAAGGGAAAGCTTTGTTATATTCTTGATGGAGATAATGTAAGGCATGGCTTAAACCGTGATCTTAGCTTTAAAGCAGAGGATCGTGCAGAGAACATTCGTAGAGTTGGTAAGCTTAACTAACAACAAATCTGATCAGCCAATGTTCCATTTTGTTGTTTAGCTTTGTATTTTGACATTCTGTTCAATACTTTCTTTGTTTAGGAGAGGTTGCTAAGCTTTTTGCTGATGCGGGAATCATCTGCATTGCAAGCCTAATATCTCCGTACAGAAGAGACAGGGATGCTTGTCGAACTTTACTTCCTCAGGGAGATTTTGTTGAGGTAATGTGTGAAGAAGGAAGGGATGGGGTTCAATAGTCTCTATGCTATTGAAAGTTTTAAGTTTTGAGTAAAGTTGGTTTTTGAATAAATAGGTGTTCATGGATGTATCACTTGAAGTCTGTGAGGCGAGGGATCCCAAGGGACTTTACAAGCTTGCTCGTGCAGGAAAAATCAAAGGTATCTTTTGAAATGTGATTAGTTCTTGTGTGACTTGATAGTGTCTCAATGAGATCCCAAGATGATATTATGGTTTGTGTTTTCAGGTTTTACCGGGATTGATGACCCTTACGAGCCACCATTGGATTGCGAGGTAATTTGTTAATAATATTTTGACATTTTTATACCAAAGAGAATGGGATTCTGCAAGAACAAAACATCACTCTGGTTCTTGATCTAGATCATGTAACTATGTTCTTGTTTTTCTTCCCTTGTCATGTGAAGATTTCTCTAGGACGCGAAGGAACAGGAACTTCTCCGATTGAAATGGCTGAAACAGTCGTTGCATACTTAGAACACAAAGGATATCTTCACACATGAACTACCTTTCAAGCGCACACATATGGTATTCCAGTCATAAGTTCTATTTAACAAAGCCAAAGAGTACAAAATTAAGCAAATGAATGGCTGTTTTAATGGAATCACAAGTTTGAAATTAAATATTATCTCATACTAAATATATTTTTCTTGCCTGTTTTGTATTTTAAAACTTCATGTTATGGCTCTGTATATAATATGAGTGAAGAGCTAAGCCTATTCAAGATTTACATTTGTATTCTCCAACATAATTTTGTATGCATTGACGAAAAAAAATTTCATTGTTCCTTCAGCATTTGCCATGAAGGAATCTCATGTTTGAATGGATCCTAGTGGGAGGGATTTTGATAATTTATATCAATCTTGTCACTCAACAAAATAACAAAAGGGGATGGGTTGCTAGACTTTTAAAATTTCAACTTATTTCTAAAAATTTTTAAAGTCTATTAATAACCTAAAAATTTTTGTGCATTTTTGTGCATTTTTGTGCATTCTAGTAATCACATTTTTGTGCATTTTAAAATCCTAAAAATTTTCTACAATTTTCCCACAGACTAACTCTTTATTTTACATAATTAATAAATGACTTTTGGAGTGATAGGTTTGGATTGTTATTTTATGCTGTTATTTTAAATAATTTTTTAGCTATGAACTTTTTTTAAAAAAAAAAACATTGGCTGCCACGTCTTTTTCATTAAATAAACATAAAATTATAACCTAAGTTTTTTATTATAAATTTTTTAGGAATTATAAGTGGTTAGGGTTAAAATGTGGGAAGAGTAAGTGGTGTAGTGGTTATACCACCTTTATGTTTATTGTAGAGGTGTGGAGTTCGTTGACAAAAAAAGAAGATTGAACTGCTATTGGTTATATTATAACTTAAAAACTCTTTTATAAAGTTAAAGCTATAAAAATCATTATCAATCACTATTTAAAAAAATTTAAAACAACGGTCTCTAATCTAACCGTCAAAATTTCTGTAACCGAAGTTTTAAATTAATAAGAATCCAAAACAATCAACCAAAAATCTTTGTACTTAAAAGTGGAAATTTGTTCATATCCATAGAGGTAGGCTTCTCATCCCCAATAATGGGTCCGGTCTAAACATAAATCAGTCCAAAGATTCGACATCGAATTCTTGCAGTAGAGACGATCTTTGTAGATTTTAAAGTGCCGCCAAAAATCTCGTTAAAGATCTGATCTTTCCAAATTTCGAGAATGTCTCCGAATATTCCGGAATAGTACTACGATCGAAGATCAGAAAAATTAATTAATCAGAGATGTATAAAAGAAAGAATCATTAGTTTTTAATAATCCAACCGAGATTAGAGAGATAATTAAATAACTCGCAGCCACTTGTTCTTTGTTGAACTACTTTTTAGTTCTTTTTCTCTTGTAATCGTTGCTATCATTAATATACTTCACATTATTATAGTTCTTCGATTTATTCCTAATCACGAACGATATGTTTAACAAATAGTACATTGGATCTTTGAAAAAGAGCAGTTTTGTTTTACTCACAGGTGTTGGTAAATGCGCGTTTGATCCTCAAAAAAGTATTATTACACAGTAGAACTATGAGATTAAATTTCTAAGTGAAAGATGTTGTTTTGATCTTCAAACCTTTTGAACACACTGACGCCCACAACAAAAAATGTAGAAAATTAAACAAAACAAGTGAAAGGAGAATAAACATATACATCAACTATGAATCAATAGAGATGCATATGCCGAATTAAAGCACAATTCTACACCATTGTCTTTAAATTTGAGGTTAATCATCTTTTTTGGATAAACTATAAATATATTGAAATAGTACGTTTTACAAAAGTTTAAAAGATAAAGAGTTAGATTGGTAAAAAAAATAAAAAAGTTAATCGAAACACGTTGAGGAGATGTCAGTTTCAAGAAAAGATTGTGAGTGAGTGAACCAAACATAGTGAATATTATGGAACTGTTTGCAGGATATCCGGCCTAAGTTGATGTCCTTTGTGGTCTTGTTGATCTGATGAAATATGTCTAGACTAGTTGTAGGATTTTCGCCATAAAGTATTTTGTTCCTTTATCGCCATAACAAATAGATCGTAAGATGAGATGTTATAGATGTCAAAATTATTTCTTGTCTGCGCATAATAGAGGATAACCATTGAATAACATTATTCTAATTTGCAAAAGTTTGAAATGAAGCCCCGATCTGATATAGAACTTACTTACAAATATGAGTGTTGTAGTTGCAAAAGAAGAACAAATGATCCATAGATTCGTCATTTGCACTCCAAATTAAGGAGGCGGGACGTTTGAGAGTTTTAAGCCCCATTCTACTAGCTTTGCTCGAGTTGGCAATTTATTACTGGCAACGTAAAAAGCGAATGCGTGTTTAGGAGTATAACCTTTGAACCACATAACTTTAGTCCATGGTTGCACTTGCTGACGAGGCCGAAGAACCTCCCAAATGCTTGAGGAGGAGAAGGTGGATGCGAAATTGTTGGAAGTTACCCAGTAGAAGCAATCAACACCACGGGAAGGTTGTGGGATCGGAGTGCAGGACAATTCCTCTCAATGCTAGTAAAAAAGAATTTTGGGTTCTCCAAGAGGATAATATCCAACTATTACTCAAAGTTCCTTCGTAGACTTTACTTTTTATAGGAATCCTAGTAAGAGCTAATCGAGCGGATCAAATATGTCCATAAAAGGTCTACGATATAGCAGTTATTATACCAATAGCTTGCATAGGTTCTTTTGTTAACGCAACAGCGAAGAAAATGTTTTGCAAAAGGTCTCATTGCGAAGAGAGACTTCCAAATCCATGAAGCTTTGTTATCGGCATGAGTGGATCAATACAATGTATTACCCATATAAAGCTAATCATCTTTTAAAATTGTAACTAGATTTTGATCCACGCCCTGCGTGGGAAAAAATATTTACAAATAATAATTATTTATTTATTTTGTTAATTTAAATTAGATATATATAATTTATCTCATATTTCAAATAATTTTTTTTTAAATTTTTAATATTGATTACGAAATTGAAATAGATAATAAAATCGGATTATACAAATAGATTTAAATTGTATCTATTTTGGATAAAAGTATACATATGATAAATATTCAATTAAACTAAACTTTTTTTTTATATATTGTTTGACTAATTTTTCAAAATTTATATTTTTATATTATATTTACATTTTATGACAAAAAATATTGTATGTCAAAATATTAGGGATTTACATATAATATACTGTATAATGACAATTTTCATAAATACTCTAGTAAATTATGTCCTAGATAATATTTATTTTAAAATACTCTAATAATATGATACATCAGCGTGACACACTTATAAATCACACATTAAAATAAAATTATTTTGTTAAAACGATTCTCAATTAATATATTATATAGATTACCTAAAAGTACTAAAATTTCATTGTAATAAAAGTGATAAGGCATGTTATTCGGGCAGCTCAAATCCCCTATAAATTTCAATTTGGTCCGATCAGACACAAAAAATATTTACAAATAATAATTATTTATTTATTTTGTTAATTTAAATTAGATATATATAATTTATCTCATATTTCAAATAATTTTTTTTTAAATTTTTAATATTGATTACGAAATTGAAATAGATAATAAAATCGGATTATACAAATAGATTTAAATTGTATCTATTTTGGATAAAAGTATACATATGATAAATATTCAATTAAACTAAACTTTTTTTTTATATATTGTTTGACTAATTTTTCAAAATTTATATTTTTATATTATATTTACATTTTATGACAAAAAATATTGTATGTCAAAATATTAGGGATTTACATATAATATACTGTATAATGACAATTTTCATAAATACTCTAGTAAATTATGTCCTAGATAATATTTATTTTAAAATACTCTAATAATATGATACATCAGCGTGACACACTTATAAATCACACATTAAAATAAAATTATTTTGTTAAAACGATTCTCAATTAATATATTATATAGATTACCTAAAAGTACTAAAATTTCATTGTAATAAAAGTGATAAGGCATGTTATTCGGGCAGCTCAAATCCCCTATAAATTTCAATTTGGCCCGATCAGACACAAAAAATATTTTTATTTATGTTGTAGAGCCCGACTTGATCGGAACAAGGCTATAAGGTTTTTTATAATCTTTTTGGATTTTGTTATAAGTTTTAGTAACTTCAAAACTATTTTATTTATTTATCATACTAACAATTTATAATTACTTTATCGTTTATATTTGGTATTGTATATTTATAAAATACAAACATCAGTCTCTTCGATCAGACAATCTCTTCTTTCTTAAGGTAAGTGTTTCGTGTAAAAATATTTATATTTTTATATATGATATATGTATTTTTTTATTTAATTATAATGATCAAATTCGTATTAATTTTTATAATTCTAAATAAAAACGACATCGTAATAGATTGGTTTCGGATAACGACATTAAATTTTGGATATATTGATAACTCTCCTATTTTACCTAATTAAATTGTATAAATATTTTTATATTTGTTAGTATATATATATATTTATTGTATATAAGATAGTTAATTAATAATTAATTAACCAATGGATAAAAAGGCACAATGTGTGCGTGTATATATACATGTGGATGTGGCGGTTAATAAGAGATAATGGTTTTTGATTGTCGTAACTTGTTTCTCAATAAAAAGAGAATTACTTTGGTAACCTCTCCCTTAACAACATAAAAAAAAAAAAAAACCACATAAAGTTTACGCTTAGAGAAAACAAAAAAAAAGGGTTAAATCATTGATTTCTTATCTATTAAAGAGCAAGGCTAAAAGAGGAAAAAATCAGTTTATCATAAATCTTTAATAATTTTTTCTTTGACAAAAAAATATTATGTTGAATTAAATCAAATATAGATATTGTTGGAATTAGATTTCAGAATTGAAATCATTGAAAGTGATTTACAAATTGGTATCATATCTATCTTAGATTTTTTTAATTCACTAACTAGAAGAATTGATTAATATTAAGGATGATGCAAAAGATGGTGTCGTTTCATTAGTGTTATGAAACTTCTATTTTAGATTGGTAGTAATATTAAGAAACCTAATTAAAGGTATCTTTAAGAGAACTAATGATCATTACGATTACATAACATTGATGAATCGGGTGTTAAATCACATATCATCTGAATTAAGATGTGTTACTATTTGTTGTTAATTTGGCTTGGATAAAAAATAATCATATTAGATGAATTATGTGTAACTGTTATTATCAGATTCACATGGAAATATACAATTAATGTTCATGATAATGATGTGGTAAGTAACGGGTATTGTTTAGAAGTCATTATTATGCTTTATGCAATAAATCTTCATTTCATTTGTGACACTTTAATGTGCCAATCATTTTTATGGAATATGGTTTAGAAATCATTATTCCATAAAAATGATTCGCACATTAAAGTCTCACTAATGAAATGAAGATTTATTGCATAAAGCATAATAAAATATGAGTGTTTAAGAGTTTGCATCCTATGATTTTACGGAGTAATAATGATTTCGCTGGTTTATTAATTGAATTTGGATAATTATGTTTTTAAATGTTAACACAATATATAGATATTTTATCCATTAAATTTTAATGTTTATATTTTCTATAATATGTTAATCACTAAAGTGGCCTTATTGTATTAGATATAAATATTAAAATAAATTTTTATCAATTGATCATGATTAAAAAGACGTTATAAATGATATAAGAGTATTATTGATCAATTTTTTACTAGCTATATTCTAAAAGATTATCCAAAAGTAGATCATATGATATAATTAGTAATACGAAAAGAATTCATCATTTTTTCACTATAGTCTATAGTATGTATATCCAAAGGTTATATAACTATTTGATTTTATGTGATATGATTAATTGTTAAAGAATAAATTTAATATCGCTAAAAGTCTTTGTATTTAAAGTATTATCCAAAAGGTTGCTTGAATAAATGATTTAAAGTTTATTATTAGGTCTTTAAATCTGTATTAAAATCTCAAAGTAATAATGAGTAAGTACGTATAAATGTTCTGCAACTTCATCAAATTTGTACGCATCCGCTAACTCTGTCGTGAAGTTCAATGGGCTCAATTATGCAGAGTGGTCAGAATAGATCTGGTTCACACTAGATATTATGGCATTTGACCTTGCAATCCTAACGGATGAGAAACTCTTAGCCATTACAGATGATAGCTCCAAAACTGAAAAGACTCAGTATGAGACTTGGGAGCGATCTAACAGGCTGAGTTTGAACTTTATGAAAACAGAAAAATACTTGTTCATTGGGACTTATAGATTGATTTTAGACATTAGGTGTCATGTAGATCTTGAAGGGTATCTCTATGTACTTGAATGTGTTAGAAATATTGTTTCTGTAAGTAGACTGGATAATTTAGGATTTGTTTTTAAGATTGGACATGGTGTTTTCTCATTGTACCAAAATGATTACTTTTATGGTAGTGGTACTTTATTTGATTAACTATATAATTAAGTTCAATCTTGATGCAAAATTTTTCGAATCCCTATTTAATATTGAAAGTCGAGGCATTAAACGTAGTGCATCAAATGAAAGTTCTGCTTTATTGTGGCATCAAAGATTAGATCATATTTCTAAAAGAAGAATTATAAGGATTGTAAAGAATAAAATTCTTCCTCTAGTGGATTTGGGTGATCAAATATATGTCTAGACTGTATTAAAAGAAAGCAGACTAAACATATGACAAAGAAAACAACCACAAGAAGCACTCATCTTCTTGAGATGATACATACCGATATTTGTGGCCCTTTGGATGCTCCTTATTGGAGCAAAAGTACTTTATCACCTTCATCGATAATTACTCACGTTGTGGATATACATATCTGCTACATGAAAAGTCCAAATCTATGAATGTCCTAAAGGTGTTCATTGACGAAGTGGAAAGACAGCTAGATAAAAAAGTAAAAGTTGTGAGATCTGATAGAGGTGGTGAGTTTTATGGAAAATTCAATGAAAATGGACAATGTCCACATCCATTTACAAAATTACTTGAAAGTAAAGCTATTTGTGTACAATATACAATGCTTGGTATTCCTCAGCAGAATGGTGTAGTTGAGAGGTGTAATCGTACTTTAATGGATATGGTTAGGAGCATGTTAAGTAATTGCTCTTTATCTTTTTCGTTGTGGGTATATGCATTAAAAACTGCAATGTCTGTGCTGAACAGGGTTCCTAGCAAGGTTGTTCCTATGACCCCTTATGAACTATGAACGGGAAGGAAACCTAGTTTAAGACATCTACGTGTCTGGATTTTCCAACAGAAGTAAGATTGTATAACTCACATGAAAAGAAACTTGAATTTAAGACCATCAATGGATTTTTCATTAGTTATCCAGAAAATCAAAGAGATATATATTTTATTGTCCTAACCATAGTACGAGAATAGTGGATACCGGTAATGCTAGGTTCATTGAAAATGGTGAAACTAGTGAGAGTGGTGAACCACAAAAAGTGGACATTCAAGAAGTCCATGTTGATGTTCCTTGAGCTATAGTTGCACCTGAGGTTGTTGTTCCTATTGTTGCATCACAGTTAAATGACGCAGTATAGCAACATAATGATGTGGCAACCTCACTAGTGGAAAATACAATTAATGAACCGGTTACAATTCAAGAAAAGAATAGTATACCACAAGAACCATTAAGCCTCTCTGGAAGAGAAAGAAAATATGTTATTTCAGATGACTATGTGGTTTATGCTATTGAAAGTGAATGTGACTTAAGCATTGATGAAGATATAAGCTCATTCCAAAAATATATGAAAAATGATAATTCTGAAAAATGGTTAATTGTCTCGAAAGAAGAAATAAAATCTATGGATTATAACAAAGTATGGAACTTAGTAGAATTGCCTAATAGTTTCAAAACCATTGGTTTAAGACTAAACACGAGTCGAAAGGTAGCATTGAAAGATACAAGGCTCGTCTTGTTGCTAAATATTTCACCCAAAATAAGGTATTGACTATAAAGAGACATTCTCTCCGGTTTCAAAAAAGGATTCTCAAAGGATTGTTTTGGCTTTGGTGGCTCATTATGATCTTGAGCTTCACCAAATGGATGTGAAAACCACCTATCTAAATGGAGAGCTTGAGGAAGAAGTATATATGGACCAGCCTGAAGGTTTCGTGGTCACAAGAAAAGAACATACGGTATGTAAGTTGAGAAAGTTAATATATGGACTAAAACAAGCTTGTAAACAATGGTATTTAAAGTTTAATGATATCATATTGTCATACGGTTTGGTAGAGATCATCGTTGATCGATGTATCTACATTAAAGTTAGTGGAAGCAAGTTTGTGATTTTAGTCTTATATGTTGATGAAATTTTGCTTGCTGCAAACGACATGGGTATGCTACATGATATAAAGAAGTATCTCTATAAGAACTTTGAAATGAAAAATATAGGCGAGGCATCACTGATCGGAATAAAAATATTTCGAGATAGAGCACAAGGATTGTTAAGGTTGTCTTAAAAAGGATATATCAATAAGATTTTATAGAGATATAAAATGGATAAATGCTCCGTAGAGATAGCTCCAATTCAGAAAGGAGACAAGTTCAGTAAAATGCAATGTCCTATAAATTAATTGGAGCGTAAAGAAATGGAAAGAATTCCATATGCATTAGTGGTTGGGAGTTTGAACTATATTCAAACATGTACTCGACCAGATATCAACTTTGCGGCTGGTATGTTGCGTCCATATCAAAGTAATTTCAGAATAGACCACTAGAGAGCTGCAAAGAAGGTTCTTATGTACTTGCAAGGTACCAAAGAGCACATGCTTACATATAGGAAATCTGATTACCTTGAGGTCATTGGGTATTCAGATTTATATTATGTTGGATGCGTTGAGAGTAGAAAATCAACGTTTGGTTATTTGTTACTATTAGTCTGGGGAGCAATATCATGGAAAAGTAGAAAACAGCCTGTCATTGATACTTCTACTATGGAGGCCGCATTTGTGGCATGATTTGAGGCCATAATTCACGCATTGGGGCTATGAAACTTTATCTCGGGACTTCGAATTTTCAACACTATAGCAAGGCCGCTGAGAATCTATTGTGATAATTCTGCAGCTGTCTTTTTTCAAAGAATGACAAGTACTCTAAGGGTGCTAAGCACATGGAGTTGAAATACTTATCTGTCAAAGAAGAAGTATAGAAACGTAGAGTATCCTTTGAATAACCGATATGATGGTAGCGGATCCGTTAACTAAGGGACTACCATCCAAAATGTTTATTAGTCATATAGAGCGTATGGGTATTATAGAAAAAACCTTACTATTATGATGGTGATATGTTCATTATGTGTGCGACACTATGAATTCACTTTAAGTTATGTTTCTGGTTTTAATAAATATATTATAATTAAAGTATGTGTATATACCTATGGTTCTAAGATAACATATGATTGGATTGAGAATTAAGATTATCTCAATGTAAAGAAACTATATATAGAGTTGGGATTTTTTGGTGATACATGGAATGGATCATGTCGTATAATGATGTGTAACCCCCATGATTCAATCCAATCCGTTTTGGATTGTGATAGTTAAAGTTGAAATGAAGTTGGTGAAAGTGCACATTAAAGTTATTGAACCATTAAGTCGACGCAAGGTCAAGTGGGAGAATGTATATTCTTACATATGACCTATGTGTCTTTTGGTTTAATTATACGGATCAAGTTCGCATTAATATTTATAATAATAAATAAAAGACGACACCGTGATGGATCGATTTTGGATAACGATATTAGAATTTGGGTGTATTGATAACCCTCTTCCTTTATCTAATTAAATTGTATAAACACCTTTATATTTGTTACTATATATATCTATTGATTATATATAAGATGATTAATTAATAACCAATTAACCATTGGATAAAAAGGCATAATGTGTGCGTATATATGTACATTTGGATGTGACCGTTAATAAGAGATAGTGGTTTTTGATTGTCACAACTTCTTTTTCAATAAAAAGATAATTAAAGAAAAACCACATAAAATATACGGCTGCTTAGAGAAAACAAAAGAAAAGAGTTAAACCATTGATTTCTTAGAGATTATTAAAAAACAAGGCTAAAAGATGAGAAAATGAATTTGTTTAATTTTTTATGGATCAAAGTTAATAGTTTTTTTCTATAAAAAAATTATTAGGTTGAATTAAATCAAATATAGATATTCTTCGGATTAAATTTCAGAATTGAAATCATTGAAAGTGATTTAACATTTCGATAGTATAGTCATGTTCGTTTGTCAACCATAGGAAATTGTGGTTGCGGTTGCAGCAAATTATTGTTTATTTATTTGTTAGAGGTATTGCGGTCAATCGAAGCGGTCAGACGCTGCGTTCTGTGTCGTAATTTTTTTGACCGTTAATTAAAACAGCAGTGTGATTAAAAATCTACGATCAACCGTAATTGCTAGCGACATATAAACGAATAACATATATTGTAATTGTAGTCAAACTGTTGACCACAATCACAGTCGCAATCGTCGATGGCAAGCAAACGAACAAAACCTATATCTTAGTTTAGAGTTTGTAGATCGTGTGTTTATTGACCACAACTATAGTCACAACCGTCGATGACAACCAAACGAACAAAACTTATATTTTAGTTTAGAGTTCGTAGATTGTGTGTTGTGGATGTGGAAAACGGTCTCAAACGTATTGCATCAAGTGTTTCAAAAATTACATTATACTGTCACACAATCAAACCAATTTATTGAATTAAAAAAAACAGATTAAATTTTGCCTCAGCGATATGTTTCTCAAAACGTTTTCAAAAGTTTTTGATTTTATATGGTTTTCTTATAAAATATTGTTGTTCTTCGTTTTATTTTAAATTTCACCAATATCGTGTTTATGTCTCCGGAGACCTAAGGTAAATTTGAAAACATATATTTTAGACAAAATTATTTATCTGGACAAATTAAAATTATAAATAATTAATAACAAAAGTTGAAAACTAAATTTCTGTTTTCTAAGAAAAATATCCAAGATTAAAAATGTTATTAAACAACACATTTTCTACATTGTAAAAATCCCATTATTATTTAAAGTTAAACCATATTATCTTAAAATAGCATCGTTTAAAGTTTTTTTTTTAAATTTAGCATCTTAAAATTAAAATTTCAAAAACATCATAAATAATTATGTAAAAATATTTATTTAGTGTAAATAAATTATACATAAATTCAAAACATTATATTTAGATTTTTTTTCCAATTTAGAGTTTAATTTTTTTTTCTATTATAAATTTTTTTATGTATTTTAATGTAAAATTTGTACTATTATTAAAAATTTAAATTAATGATGTTATTTTGGAACAAAAACTTTAAAACATGATATTTTAAAAAATTATCCATAAAATAAATGAATCCATTATCAAAAGATAACATACAACAATATCTCAAGATTCACCAAAATATTGGCCATATAACTCAACTTGTAACTCAACAATATATTGAAGGTTTGTGTTCAATCATAAGAGTGAGTTGAGTTTGATGTCAAGGCCAATGTCCATTCCGTTATAAGCAATTGGTGCATACATCCATAGATCATCAGAGCTCAACAACTGTAACATTATTCATTAATAATTCTTAATTAAAACATCTTTACATTATTATTTAATAAATACATCTACAAAAATAACATTTAATTCATAAAATATGATTTTAAATACCATTATAAATAAGTAATTTAAAAAACAAATACCATATATATATATATATATATGAAAATTAAAATAGAGATTCATATGATGAAATATTTAAATTCAGTTTTTTTATTAATCTACTTGAATAAATTTTTATAATAAAATAAATATTATATAAATATCATTTATCTTTACACTAATATTTTAAAAATACATTCCAAAAAGATAAAAATAAAACTGTAAAATATTAATTCAAATACTATTATAATAAATAAATCAATGAACAAATACCAAATACACAAGAAAATAAAAAAAATTATGAATTTTATAAAAATATAATATTTTAAATTAAGATCTCTATTAATATACTTGATAATATTTTCACTCAAAAACAAATAATTTAAGGGCAATTGACTAAAATAGCACTATTTCAAGTTTTTGTTCCAGCACTAGTCATTTAAATTTCCAAAAATAGCACAAATTTAATACTAAAATAATTGAAAACTTTTTCTTAATGAAAAAAATTTAAAACCTAAATTGGAAAAAGTGAACCCAAACATTATGTTTTAATTTTATATATTTTTTATTTAAGGTAAATAATTATTTTTACATAATAATTTATGCTATTTTGGGAATTTTAGCTTTAGTGTGCTAAATTTGGAAGATAAACTTAAAATGATGCTATTTTAAGGTATTACTCATAATTAATATAATTTAACTATAATTACATTTAACAATTTTAAATGGGTAATTGTCTAAAATAGTATCATTTCAAGTTTAATATATAGCACTAATCATTTAAATTTCCAAAAATATCACAAATTTAATATTAAAATAATTAAAAAAGCTTATCCTAATAAAAAAATTTAAACCTTAAATTGAAAAAAATAAATCTAAATATTATGTTTTAATTTGATATATAGTTTATTTGAGATAAATAATTATTTTTACATAATAACTTGTGGTATTTTATTTTTAATAGGCTAAATTTGGAAAATAAATTTAAAAAATAGTTATTTAAGGGTATTACTCATTTTAAATTTCACAGTTATATTTATATTACAAATATTGTATAAATAAATATTTATAAGCATATTCTTAATGATTTAACACTCACTATCAATATGTAAACTAAAAAAATAGTATATTAAATTCGTAAAAATAAAAATGAGTAATACCCTAAAATAACACCATTTAAGTTTATTTTCTAAATTTAGCACAATAAAAATAAAATTTAAAAATAGCACAAATTATTATGTGAATATAATTATTTATTTTAAATAAACTATATATAAAATTAAAATATAATGTTTAGATTTACTTTTTCTAATTTAGGATTTAAATTTATTTTATTAAAAATAAGTTTTTAATTATTTTATTATTAAATTTATGTTATTTTTAAAAATTTAAATGATTACTGTTATATTTATAACTGAAAGTATAAATAATATTATTTTAATCAATTATCAAATAAAAATATAATAAAATACTATAATTAATAATTCCACGAATAGTACCCGTCAAATAATAATAATATAACATTTTTGAATATACTGACTTCAAATTATTTAACCTTAATTTGGAGCTGCAAAAATTTGACATATTGCACAGCTTCGTCCAACATCGTGCTAATATCGACCTGTCACATATTAACCTTTCTTAGAAAGAGAAATGAAATTCGAGTAAAAAATATCTTTAGAAGTCACATAGTAAATATGTTTGCATGAAAAACCTTTGTTCCATTTGGGACGAGGTTTTGCAGAATCCTTAGCCGTTCGTTTATTCTCTCTCTTCTTTTCTGGACCATTATAAGATTGGATTTTGATTTAATTTTTCACCTTTATGAAATGAAAAGAAATTTTCAAAAGGATCACAAATTCTTTTCTTCAAAAGTATTATTTTATTTTCTAAAATACTATCAAAGTATTTTTTTCAGAAATACTACAAAAATAAAACTAAACTTGAAACGTTTAAAAATACTTTATAAATATTAAAAAATAGAGTAATATCTTAAAATAGTATATTTTAAAGTTTTTGTTCCGAATCTACCAATATAAAATTAAAATTCCAAAATAACACAAATAATTAAGTAAAAATACTTATTTATTTTAAATAAATTATACATAAATTTAAAACATTACATTTGAGTTCATTTTTTTTAATTTATTGTTTAAATTTTTCTATTAGATGAAGTTCTAATGTATTTTAATTTTAAGTTTGTGTTATTATTAGAAATTTAAACTAATGGTATTATTTTTGGAACAAAAACTTAAAAATATGTTAGTTTAGAAAATTGTTCTAAAAATATGCCCAAAACACTAAATCCAAATTATTAGACACAAATCCAAATATTTATATTATAAATTATTAATTAATAATTATTTTTAGGATTTGTGGTATTCTTAAAAAAAATTAATAATATTTTGAGAAAATAAAATTATTGATGATATTTGAATTTTAAGGTATTTCTCTTATGTAATACATATATTTATCTAATATTGCATATATAAGAAAGACTCAATTCGATTGTTTTTGGTTTTTTTTATAATGTCTAGTGGATATTTGTTCAAATATATTCCACACCATCTAATATAATTAAAAGAAATTATTTCAATAATTGTAAAAAAGAACTCTCAATTAAATTTGACCTTTTCGTTCATATTTTGCAAAAAGAAAAATTACATATATATATATATATATATATGATTTTTAACGTAAAATTGAACTTTGGAAACTTTTTAAAAGTACTATTTTCTATGAATGTTTTGCATACATTTATACGTTTCGAAAAACCTAAGCATTAAGATATAAAATCTATGTAAAACTTACCCTTGCATAGAGGCTTTGAGGATCGGTTGCAGCGCCACGGTTAGCCCTAGTCTTGCCATTGATGAGGTTTAGAGGCTTAGAGTCGTCGCCACCTTCTTTGCTAAAGGAAGTCTCTCCACCGTTTAATTCTTCATCCGAACAGCAAGTCTTCTGTAATTTAACTGGTTTGGTCTTTCTCTTCCCTGCCTTCTCCGTATGTTCTTCTTTGTTATTATCGTTATTCATCTCCATGCTTTTCTGATTCCTTGCTTTCTTGTTCTTCTGATTTTGTTATATACACAAAACAAACATATTCTTATGGCTGGGAGCTCAAATTTTGGACACTTACTTCTTTACTTATTCAAGAAAGTTTGGAACAAAATGATGCAAGATACTGAGAAATACATATATACAACTTACGTCAGTTGATGTGGCTAGTGACCTCTTCTTGGAACTCAAGCATGCGTTGAACATATTATCATTATGATTCTCTTCATTCATCTCCAAAGGCAAAAGGGTTGTAGTAGAGACATTACATTCACTTGTCTCTTCACCAACTAAGTACAAGTTCGTGTTGATCATCTCATCATTGCTGTTCACATTACTATGTCCAACATTGTAGCTATTGCTCTCCTGAAAAAAGGAAAAGCCGTCGGTCCAGTGAGAGTTCTGACGATGGTATGATGCAACTGTGGCGGTTGACAGCAAACCGCCATAGGGTTGATCATAGGAAGGAAGGAATTGGTTCATGAATTCAGCTTCTTCGGAATTCATTCCGGCTAAACCGGTGGTCCATTCTTCCATGGCTTCCATGTTTTTTGAAACGTAAAGAAATAAATTTGATTAATAATGGTGAGGAATGAAGGAATGATTGAGAGAAATTTTGATGATGTGTATATATATAGGATCATGAGAAGTAATGGATAATAATTAATATGTCAACCAATCAAGCATTATAAATCATATTGGGATAAAGTATTTTTTTGTAACCAAGTCTTTGATACCTTTAGATATGAACAGCTAATTATTGAGCCTAAATAAAATCAATTATGTCTCTATATAAGCTTGAGTTAACATATTTGTCTTAGTCGTTGGTAACTCAATACATCCTCCAATATTTATTTATTTTTTCAAATTGGGTATGAAGTGAAAATCAATAAAATAAAAGAAAGAAGATTAGAAATATAAATCCGTGATTATTAATAAAAAATAAAATATTGATGAAGAGAATAATGAAAATATGAAAAATAAATAAATAGAAGAAAAGATCATGGTAAGTTATACCTTAAAATAACATTTTTAAAGTTTCTGTTCTAAATCTAGTATCATAAAATTCAAATTTTAAAATAGCATAAATAATTATGTAAAAATATTTATTTACTATAAATAAATTATACATAAACTAAAACCATTATATTTGAGTTTATTTTTTTCAATTTAGTGCTTAATTTTTTATATTAAAATATAGTTTTAATGCATTTTAATCTTAACCCATTTGAAATTGGGGTTACTTTTTCCAATTTGATTTTTCCCCTTTCGATGAACCCTAGTTTCGTGAAACTTTTTCCAATGATGTGTTTCTCGTGTGTTTCGCTCTGTAAATAAACTAACCCCACATGTTTATTTTAAAGAAGCGGAGTTAAATCTTTCTTAACAGCGGTTATTGTTCCGTTAAATCTATTCAATGAAGAGTAATCGGGAGTAAGTTTCAATATTATAATTGTTAAAATTGCAAGTTACATCTTTATTGTATAAGTAGTAAAACATTAAAGTTTAAAATGTAAGTGGCTGTCAATATCAAAAAAATTTATGCCATTTGTGACAAACATGACATGAAGTTTCATATCTAAGCACATAAATTCTATGTAACACTTCTTAATTAGTTTTATTTGAAGAAGACAAATTACATATTTAAATAATCATATTGAAAAAGAATAAGTGATTTAATAGTTGCACTATCTTAGAATTGTGTAGTTCGATTTTACTTTTTTTGTATAAATATGTTAAATTTTCATATGAATATATTGGAATATTGAACAAGTGATAAAAAAAAATAATCACATTAAATTTAACAAATGTAATAAAAGTTTTTTAGTAATTAAATCCTTTATTATCTAACAATACTAACCTACTCAATGAAAGAATACTAATCTAACATAGGTGATTGGAATGCATCGTTAGCATATAATGAACTTTCCCAAATTGTGTTTGAATTTATTTAGACATTTTTAACGATGAAATTAACATCTATATTCAATGATTTCTTAATAATAAACTAAATCTAATTGACAATAAAATGAATATTCCTAACATGTGGAGCATTCTAATATGTAGTATCTTCTGCAATCAAGACTCATGCACTCCATTTCTGACGACCAAATGCAATTGAGAAATCGAAGTCGAAAGCAATGGAACCATAGCAACCATCAATCTTTCATTAGTCCCAAAAATATAGTTAGTATTGCCATGAAGAAGTCATACTATGTGATCTAAGGGGTTAAAATGATATAGTAGTTGACCCAAATAGAATATGACGTCACACATTTTGACCAGGGAAGCTTGAATGATCTTGTCGGCTTATGCAAATATAATGTCTTATAAGTATAAAACGTTAATTACTTTTGTTTCTTTTTAAAATCGTTGCTTGGGAATATCCGACACACGTGGCGCTTTCATCTCCATCCATATTGTTAGGGAGAGAAATATTCTTTCAATAATTGACAAAATAAGATAAAAGAAATCTATATATATATATATAAATAAATCCCTTAAAATAATAGGAAAATTAATAGTTTTAATTTTTAGAAAATACAATTAATTTTTTTTAAATACCACAAATAATTAAAATAATTTTTTGAAGATTTATACTTTTAATATTTGGGTTTAATGTTTAACTTTTAGGATTTATGGTATAGTTTTTAGATATTAGTGTTTAGTTTTTATGATTTCATATTTAATTTTGTTTTGTGATATTTTTAGAAAAAGTGTAATGGTATATTTGAAAAATAAAACTAATTATGGTATTTTTAGGAAAAAAATTATCCGACACACGTGGTACCCTTCATCACCAATCATATTGTCACTGTGGATAGAAATATTCTTTCAATAATTGATAAAAAAGAATATAGGAAACCTATTTTCCCTCTATATATATATAGATAAATCCCTTAAAATACTAAGTTTTTTTTTTCAAAACTACAAATAATAGTTTATTCAAAAATATTATTAATTTTTTTTTCAAAAATACTACAAACACTAAACATGATTTTTGAAGATTTATATTTTAAAGATTTGGTTTAAATTTTAGTTTTTAGTATTTAGAATATAATTTCTAGGTTTTAGGGATTAGTTTTTCAAATTTAATTTTAGTTTTATGGTATTCTTAAAAAATAATTAAGAATAATACCTTAAAATAGCATATTTTAAAGTTTTTTGTTTTAAATTTAGTACTTTAAAATTAAAATTTCAAAAATAGCACAAATAATTATTTAAAAATACTTATTTACTCTAAATAAATTATACATAAAATTTTAACATTATATTTGGGGTTAAGGTTTTTCAATTTATAGTTTAATTTTTTATATTAAAATAAATTTTTAATGTATTTCAATATTAAATTTATGTTATTATTGGAAAGTTAAACTAATGATGTTATTTTGGAATAAAAATTAAAAAAGATGATATTTTAGAGATTTATCAAAATATTAATAGTATATTCTGAAAAATAAAATAATTTATAGTAGTTTAAGAAAAAAAATTAGGAAAATTGTTTAAAATAGCATTTTTAAAAAATTTTGTTCCAAAAATAGTATGTTTAAATTTCAAATAATAGCACAAATTTAGGTTTAAAATTTATTAAAACTATTATTTAATAAAAAATTAAACCGTAAATTGTAAAAAATGAACTCAAATATAATACTTTAAGTTTATATATAATTTATTTAGAATAAATAAGTATTTTTACATAATTATTTGTACTATTTTTGGGAGTTTAATTTTATGATACTAGATTTGGAAGAAAAACTTTAAAAAATTATTCGGTGATATTTTTAAAAATTGTCCATTTATATATATTATATATATAAATTAATTAGAAGATAAAAAAATACAAAATAGCGTGTATGCATACTCAAACAACAATAGAGAGGTCGTTGGCTATCTCATAGCATAAGGAGGCAATAGGCATTATATTGACAGCTAACAACACAATACATAAACTATATTCCTAATTAATATATATTCATATTTATTCTTATTCTATTTATGATCATATATGGTCGTGCCTGCAAGGATTTGAACCATCCGAAAACTATATAAGAATTGTATTATAACCGAATACATTCTAAATTGTATTAGTAACACATCATATACCTTTAACTCGTTTTGAAAACTAAGGGTACTTTTCCTACATAGGTAGAAAATTGATAAATGATAAAAAAAAATAATAACTAAAAACTGATTATTTAATCATAATTTTTAGTATATTTTTATTTTTATAAATTTAAATAAATAGTTTATAGTTTATAAATTTTCGTGAAAATTAAATCATTATCAATGTATTTTAAATAATATTTATTTATATAATATTCGTAATATAAATACAAATGCAAAATTTTAAATTGTTAGATGTAATATTTATAATTAGTTTAATTTTAAATGATAAAAAAATAACTAGAAACTAATTATTTAATCATAATTTTTAATACATTTTTATTTTTGTAAATTTAAATAAATAGTTTTTAGTTTACAATTTTTTGTAAAAGTTAAATCACTATCAACGTATTTTTAAATGATATTTATTTATAAAATATTCGCAATACAAATAAGAAATTTTAAATTTTTAGATATAATATTTATAATTAATTTTTTTTAAAAAACATTATTCAAATATATTTATAAATATTTGAATTTTACATATTAGATTTGATAATATTAATTTAAATTAAAATATATAATTTGTTAAATTTCTGAATATATTAATTTAATTAATATATTTATTTTCAAATAAAAATTAGTCAACTAGATTAATAAAAATCCAAAACTGCTACAGCAATATGTCCAAAACAGATTGAATCTTTTGGTTATTTTCTACCTCCTCTTTTCTCGATTCTCATTAAAATCTAGTCGGAATACTTTTGAAAAAATTAAATCTCTTTATTTCTTTTTGATTTCCTATGAATATTTGTCATAATATTGTTAAAAAACTTGCAAAAACTTTCTACTAAAATAAATTTTTAAATTATAATTTGAGTAATACCATAAAATATCATCATTTTATATTTATATTCCAAATTTAACACAGTAAAAATAAAATCATAAAAATAGCATAAATTATTATATGAAAATAATTATTTACTTTAAATAAACTATATATAAAATTAAAACATAATGTTTGGATTCATATTTTCCAATTTATGGTTTAATTTTTTTCATTAAAAAAAGTTTTTAGTTATTTTATTATTAAATTTGTGTTATTTTTGGAAATTTAAATTATTAATCCTATGTTTGAAACAAAAACTTGAAATAGTGTTATTTTACTCAATTGCCCTTATAATTTGACGAAAACATTACCACTGGATTTTGATAGAAAATATATTATTTTTATTGTTTCCTTAACAGTATATTACTATGAAAATTAATATATTGTTACGAATATATAATTATTCATCTTTCACTGACTTTTCTAAATCGGTTAAATATGCCAATATATATGTATTTGCTGCTGTAAATTTGTGAACACACATCTTTTCAAAAAAGTTACCTCTCTCCCTTTTCTTTTTCTTATAATACATATAATAAAAGAATTAATAAAATCTTTAATTACTTTGATATTATTCAATACGTTATCATCACGAGTGTTTCTACCATCTACATAAAATCTTAAAATAATTTAAAATTTTGTTTTATTAATGTATGAGTACATAACATGGTAGGCTCTGCCTGCTGAATATTACATAGTATGCTTTGCCTCTTGAACATTATATGGTATATTATGCCTCATGAAATATGGTAGGCTCTGCTTCATAAACATTATATGATAGGCTCTACCTACTGAATATTATATGCTAGGCTCTGCCTCCTAAATATTATATGGTATGCTCTACCTCCTGAATATTATATAGTAGGCTCTGTTTTCTAAATATTATATAGTAGGCTCTGCCCACTCAATATTATATGGTAAACTTTATCTTCTAAATATTATATGGTAGGCTCTGCCTCCTGAATATTATATGATAGGTTCTGCCTTCTAAATATTATATGGTATGGTTTGCCTGCTGAATATTATATGGTAGGTCATGCCTCCTGAAATTATTTTAATTTATGTTTTATTAGATTCAATAATGTTTTATAATTTTATCATAAATTAATTTATGTCATCATTATGCTTAAAATTTTTAAAACTGATTATACATATTATTATATACTTATATATATAATAATAAATTAAAATTTATACCCAAAATTTTATCATGATTATTTATTAAAAAATAATTGTAAAATGATTATTACAAAACTGATGTTTAATACATTGTTTTATTATGTGTATAGTTATAATGTCAAATTTGGCAAAACTCGATATTGCTACCCTTGATATATTTGGAAAAACATTACATGACATGGGCAGTACCTGCAAAAATGCATTTAAAAGCAGAAGAGCTTCTTGGCACCATCGATAGGTCGGAAACAACATCCGATGAGAAAAAGGCAAAAGGCATGATATTTTTATGCCACTATATCCATGATGGTTTAAAAGATGAATACATCACAAAAAAGATCTTGCAGATCTTTGGCAATCACTCAAAGATAGATTTGATCACCAGAAATATGTGATCTTACCAAAAGCCAAACATGAGTGGTTAAATCTACGGTTTCAGGATTATAAAAATGTAACTGAATATAATTCCGCATTGTTCGGAATCACTTCTAAGATGATATTGTGTGAAGAAAAAGTAAGTGAGATCGAAAAAAATCTCTAAACATTTCACCATGGAAATATAATCCTACAACAACAATATCGAGCAAAGGGATATACTCGTTATTCGGAGTTAATGCAAGTTCTCCTTGTTGCTGAACAAAATAATGAACTTGTAATGATGAGCCATTAATCTCGTCCCAGTGGATCAACTACATTCCGAGAAGTGAATGTTGCATCATCCAATTACAATAATTGGCAAGGACATGGACATGGTCGAGGCTATGGTCGTGGTTGTGGACGTGGACGAGGAGGTGGATGTGGATGAGGAAAAAGAAGAGGTTTTCGTCCCAATGAATTCAAATTCGGGAGAAAGAATAAAGTCCACAAAAATGAACTTGGTCGCATACCTGTTGCACGCTAAAACATTCAATATGAAAATGTTTGTTATAGTTGTGGCATGAAAGGACATTGGTCTCGTACCTGTCGTACACCAAAACATTTGGCTAATCTGTATCAAACATCACAAAAACAAAAAAAGAAAAGAAAGTGAAACCAACTTCATCTCGGATGAACCCGAACCTTCTTTCGATGGAAATGCATATCTCGATGTTGCTGAGTTTCTGGTTGATTTCGAGAATACCAAAGAACAAGATAATTAAGTTTAATGTTATATATAAAGTTGTATTTAGTTTTCTTTCGAACAAAAAAAAACTTAATGTTTTTTTGAAAAATATATGTAAGTTTGAACTTTAATAGCTTGATGTAAAATAGTTTTGTTATAATATAAGTTTATTTTGAAATATGTGTGTTTAACATTTATTAATAAATTTTTATTAATATTTTAATCCAGAAAATGTATCTTTTTGAGAATGAAAATAGAGATATATGCATAGCAGACAGTGCTACAACACATACAATACTTAAATATAAAAAGTTTTTCTCATATCTCAAAATGAAAGATTCCGTCGGAAGCGTGAATACAATATCAGGTAATGCAAATATTATCATAGGCTCCGGAATAGTTAATTTTTCAATACCAAGAGGAACAAAATTTGAAATAAATGATGCTTTATATTCTCCCGAATCTCATAGAAACTTATTAAATTTCAAAGACATCCATACAAATGGATATCATATAGAGACAATGAGCAAAAAATAACATTGAATATCTTTGCATTACATGGGAGCAGAAACAAATATTAGAAGAATTACCAATGATGTCTTCTGGATTATATTACAAAAAATAAATATAATTGAATCGTATATTATGGTAAACCAGAAGTTTACCAGTACATTTAAAGTCTCGCATGAAAGATTAGGACATCGTGGACCAGTCATGACGAGAAAAATTATGCAAAATTCTAATGGCCACCCATTGAAAAAACCAAAAGATTTTTCAATCACGAGAGTTTTCGTGTAAAGCATGTTCTCAAGGAAAACTTATTACTCGGCCATCACCAGTCAAAATTAGTAATGAATCTCTAGTATTTTTAGAAAAAAGTACATGGTGATATATGTGAACCTATTCACCCATCATGTGGGCCATTTCGATACTTTATGGTTTTAATTGACGCATCTAGTAGATGGTCACATGTGTTTTTGTTAACCATATGAAATATGGCTTTCGCAAGATTCATTGCCCAAATAATCAGGTTAATAGCGCAATTCTCTGATTATCTTATAAAGAAAGTAAGACTTAATAATGCTGGTGAATTCACGTCACAAGCCTTTAATAATTATTGTATGGCTCTTGGAATCGATATTGAACATCTGGTTCCGCATGTTCATACACAAAATGGCATGGCTGAGGCTTTGATTAAACGGTTTCAACTCATTGCTAGACCGTTAATTTTCAGAAAAAATCTCCCAATTTCAGTATGGGGTCATGCTATATTGCATGCGACAGCATTAGTCCAGATAAGACCAATTGCATATCATGAATATTCTCCATTACAATTAACATCTGGCCAGAAGCCTGATGTATCTCATCTCTGTGTTTTTAGGTGTGTGATTTGTGTTCCTATAGCCCACCACAAAGAACGAAGATGGGGCCACAGAGAAGATTAGAGATTTATATTGGATTTTCATAATAAAGTATTATTCGATATCTTGAACCGCAAATTGGTGACATGTTTATGGCAAGGTTTGTCGATTGACATTTTGATGAAGATGAATTTCTTACGTTAGGGGGAGCAATTAAACAACTGCAAGAAGATATTAAAGGGTGTACGCCATCTTTGTTATATCTTGATCCTCCCACAAAACAACGTGAAATGGAAGTTCAGAAAATCGTACATTTGCAAAATATTGCAAATCAATTGCCAGATGCATTCACAGATACAAAAAGAGTGACGAAATCATATATACCCGCTTTGAATGTCCCATCAAGAATTAATGTTCCTGTAGAACATATTGATGGTGATAAAATAAATGAACCTAGAGTTCAGTTAAAGAGGGGGAGACCGATATGATCAAAAGATAAAAATCCCCGTAAGAAAAAATATTTGGGAGAACAAAATCAAAAGGTTCCGGAAGAACCCCACAAAGAACGACTCGAAAATATTTTTGAAAAGAGAGGAACCAATGTCCGGAAGACATATGCAAACAAGTTTTTGAAAACCGTGAAGAGGAAATCCGTCCAGAAGAAGAACGCAATACAAAAAAATATGAGATTTTAATTAACTATACCCAAAATAGATAATTATGGATTAGAAATGAATATTCTCCTTTTCTGTATCCAAA
Source organism: Pugionium cornutum (assembly GCA_018901935.1). Classification (NCBI taxonomy): domain Eukaryota; kingdom Viridiplantae; phylum Streptophyta; class Magnoliopsida; order Brassicales; family Brassicaceae; genus Pugionium; species Pugionium cornutum. The sequence continues at coordinate 34,880,685 of CM032160.1, read as the reverse complement.
GAAATTGAAAATGAAAATTCTGTTACAGATCCAATGTCTGTAACAGAATGTAAAAAAGACATGATTCGGAAAAATGGCAAATAGCCATGAGAAATGAATTATTCTCCTTACAAAAAAGAAATGTCTTCGGAGCCATTGTCATTACATGTGAAGATGTAGTGCTAGTTGGGTGCAAATGGGTTTTTGTAAGAAAACGAAATGAGAAAAACGAGGTCACTAGATATAAAGCCCATTTTATTGCAAAAAGATTTTCTCAAAGGCTGAGAATAGATTATGAAGAAATATATTCTCCGGTCATGGATGCAATTACATTTAGATATTTAATGAGTTTATCGTCACCCAAAAGGTTAGAAAGGTTATATGGAACCCTTGATAGTGATATATAAATAAAAATTCCAGATGGATTCAAGATCCCAGAAGGATCAAAGATCTCTAAAGGACCCAAAGAACTATATTCGATCAAATTACAACGATCATTATATGGGTTAAAACAATCTGAACGCATGTGGTATAATCGCTTAAGTGAATATCTGTTGAAAAAGAGATATATTAATAACGCGATATGCCCTTGCGTATTTATAAATAAATCCCCATATAATTGGAGAAATGCCCTTGCCTTTTTGATCATTGTTGTTTATGTAGATAACCTGAATATAATTGGAATTCAAAAGGAAATTGATAATGCGAGAACCCATATGAAAGAAGAATTTGAAATGAAAGATCTTGGAAAAACAAAATTTTATCCAAGACTCCAAATTGAGCATTTCTAAGATGTAATATTTGTGCATCAATCAAATTATACGAAAACGATATTAAAACGATTTAATATGGATAAAGCGAATCTTTTGAGTATTACAATGGTTAATCAATCGCTTAATATAAACAAAGATCTATTTCGACCTTGTAAAGATAATGAAGACATATTAGGTCTTGAAGTACTTTATATGAGTGTTATTGGTGACTTATGTATCTCACAAATTGTACTCGACTAGATATAGCATTTGCTACAAATTTACTTGTGAGATATAGTTCATCCCCTACACGCAGGCAATGGAATGGAATAAAACATATTTTTCATTATCTTCAAAGTACGATTGATTTGAGATTATTTTATTCTAGAAACCTTGAGTTTGGTTTAGTTGGTTTTGCAGATGTTGGATATTTATTGGATCCACACAAAGCTCGATCCCAAACCGGTTATGTTTTCACAATTGGTGCAACTACGATCTTGTGGTGATCTCAAAAACAAACTTTGGTTGGCACTTCTTCAAACTATGCAGAAATTATTGCCCTTCATGAAACATGTAGAGAATGTGTATGGATCAAAAACATGATGCAACATATCGAAAGAATAAGTGGACTAACCAACAATAAGGAGTCAACAAAATTATTTGAAGATAATGTTGCATGTGTCATCCAAATTAAAGAATATTATATCAAGAGTGACCGGACAAAACATATTCCTCCGAGATTCTTCTCCTATATCCAAAAAATAGAGAAAAATCAAAAACTTGACATCGAGTACATTTGTCAAGTGATAATGCAACATATTTGTTTACAAAGGCGCTTCCTACAATAATGTTCAGAAAACATGTTCAAAATATAGAAATACATCATTTACGGGATCTATGAAAAAATTCTATTCATCTTTTTGTGGGGAAGATTACGTATATGTACTCTTTTTCTTTTATCATGATGTTTTATCCCGTTAGATTTTTACATGGTAAACTTTTTAACGAGACAATACGTAATATTTTTATAGTAATGGATAATCAAGGAAAAGCGTTACGAATAGCTAATTATCCATCTTTCACCGACTTTACTAAATTGGTTAAATATATCTATATATATATATTTGTTGCTTTAAATTTGTGAACACACATTTATTCAAAAAGGTTATCTCTCTCCTTTTTCTCTTTCTTATAATACATATAATAAAACAATTAATAAAATCTTTAATTTTTTTTATATTATTCAATACATATTTTGTTATTGTACAAAAATCGGATTTTTGGTATAACAAAATATGATATTTGGCAGCCAATGTTGTCCTTTTAAGATGAGAAAAAAAGGTTTTTCAAGAATGTCAAAACACTGCCATGACTAATTTATAGTTTTAAAAGGAACCTGTAAAAACGATTTGACTTTACTATGAAAATGATACTTAGAGGTAGAGAAACAAATGTAGGAAAAAAAATGACACATTTCTAGTACAAAAAGTCCAATTCGTTCCTACCGTATAGTGAAAGAAGATGATGGAGACAACATGATGGGGTCATTCGTTTAGTTTTTCATTTTTTAATTGTATAAGATAGAATGTCATGAGTTTTTAATAAGGCCAATTAATTAAAATAATATATTTTTTTATTTTTTTTATTTTAAATATATTATTAATCATTTAAATTTCTAAAATTATCATAAATTTAATAATAAAATAATTAAAAATATCTTTTTTAATAAAAAATAAACTTTAAATTGAAAAAACTGAACCCAAAAATTATATTGATAAATATCCTATATTAGCACTAAATTAGATTTTAGTGACAAATATAACAGTAAATATAAAAATTCACTAATATAGCATTTTGACCAATAAAAAAAACTTCACTATCCTCCAATTAAAACAAAGATGAAAACCTAATTTATCTAGGATAAAATGTTTATATGTTGATTACCTACCACAACATATTGTTAACACAATTCTTATTTTTCACATATATCCAAAGTTTGATCCCCTTGAGTTGATATAATTTTTTATATTTTAATTGAACAGAAGGATATATATTAAACAAGAGGATTTATGCCAATTGACTACTGTAACATATTGTTTTACACATCTTCTTGTTAGAATTAATAGTCAATGGTTCGATCTCCCTCGTTACATTTTTTAATTTTTTCCTTTAATTTAATTATTTTATTTAGATAAGATTTCCTTAATATTAAAAACTCTTTACTGAATTTAGGTTAGTAGTTATATTTTATACATAATTTAAGAATACCTTATGCAAATTTAGGAATTATATCTTATGTTTTAGGAATTCTTTACTAAAACGTGAAATTGCATAAGATTAATTAACCGCAGCAAGAAATGTTTATCCAAAAAACATGAGCAGGAGTGTTTATCAACATTCAACAATCATAAATACAAGTCATAAACGAAAACATGAAAATATCAAACACAATTAGATATAAGATTTTCTAAGAAACTTGAATCCAATACAATTAGATCTAAGATTGAATCTTGAGACTTTTCCTGCAATAGCGTCTAGTTCCTAAATTTTACTATTTAAATTAAAGACAGATATATACTAAACAAAATGCTTATATGTCGATTAGTTGTAGTAGTGTATTGGTTACACACTCCTTTTGTTATAAAGTGATCCAAGGAGTGAGAGTGTTGCATTACGGCGAAGATGTAAACCAAATTGTGTTGTTCTTTGATGTATAGAACAATTCTCTTAAGCAATGAGAAATCCGAATTCTCATGCTTATGCATCCTTTGACAAACAAGGTTGATTGCATACTGGATATCCGGACGCAACTCAAATACTAAAATTTTCCTATAATTCTACGAAATAAAGTCGGGTCTGCAAACAGTTATGTGTCTCGGTGAACATAGTCAATTCGTGATGGCAAAAGTGTCGACATGTGATTGCAAGTCGTCATACCAATTTGTTAAATGATTTCTTCTGCGTATTTCAACTGAGTTAGAAAAAAACCCTCGTCGTAGAATTGAGCTTGAATGCCCAGGAAATAATTCAAGCTCCCCAAGTTCTTCATGGAGAATTTCCCATTCAATTGTTGTATAAGTGATGTAATAAGCTTCAATGCATTTTCTGTGAGTAGAACATCATCCACATAGAGAAGAAGGATGATTAAATGCCCATCTCGATTATAAGTGAATAACGATGGATCAGATTTGCAACATATGAATCCAAACTCCAATAGAAAATTGTTAAATTTTTCAAACCAAGCTCCATCAACATATGAATCCAAACTCCAATAGAAAATTACTAAATTTGTCAAACCTAGCTCATGGAGCCTTTTTGAGAGCATATAGAGCTTTATTCAACTTACACACATGTGTAGGACACTCGGAATTGACAAATCCAGAGGTTGTGAGATGAATACGTCCTCTTGAATTTTCCCATGGAGAAACACATTCTTGACATCTAATTCATCGGCCATCTCAAACTTATCGCATCGCCGAGCCAAAACTTTTCAACCATCATGGTGAGACCCACACATCATGTGGAACCTTCTTTATCGAGTGGATCTTATGAAGAATCAGTACAAAAAGTAACATATAATACCGAGTGCGATCATACCAGCATTAATGCACCGGATTCCAGCAGAACTCTGCAATTAAAAGTATTTGGGCGAGGGTAGTACTCGAAGGGTGCACCTCCTGAAAAGTCCTCGTGTTGCACCTCTTCTTTTATTCACTCAATTTTTTGTGTGTCTATCATAAAATGCTGTATTTTTGAAATGTCATAATTTTTGCACTGCAATTAACTACACGGTCGACAATTCCATTTCAAAATCTCTCTCAAGGATCTCTTACGTGCTAATGGTACGAAGATCCATTGGAGTTGTTTCGACTCCAAATTTTTATGTTTAGACGTTCTTTCGCACGTTTTTCTCAGACATAAGCAAATGACATGTATTATCGACCGGTTCAAATTCATCGCATCAATAATCCAAAAATTTTCCAACATCTAGGTGAGGCCCATACATCGTGTGGAGCCTTCTTAATCGAGTGGAGTTCACAAAAAATCATTGCAAAAAGTGGATGAAGAGCATGTATAACTACGAAGTTCTGATTGGATCTAGTATATTAGTGTTGGTATGATCGCACCTGGTAGTACATATCAAAATAAGGCTACCAAAATCCATATCTAAGGAAGATAAGCCTTTGTATGTACTCGCATACCCACGAGATCTGTTGTTCCATCCTGCAATTGGAGAATCCATCCTATTCCTAACGTTTGGGCATCTCTCTTCCATGAAACGTCTATGCTATTTACAATTTTGATTTTATATATTATTAATCATGTTATTCGCTCTGCTCCTTTGGGATAATCAGAAATTCCATAATCTTTGATGTATTAATTAGTTGTAACTACATAACTAATAATAATAAAAATTATTATTGGGCCGTTGTAATCCAGATGATAAAAAATTCATATAAAACTATATTTCATTTATTTTATTTTAAATGAATATTAAAGATTTATACACATAAATTAAAAATAAAAATTGGAAAAGAATAAATGAACTAGTGGTTTTACTTTTACATTCATTCCATATGTATGCAGTTTGATTTTGGTTTTTCTCGTGTGACGGTGTTAAACATTCTTATGAAGTTATTGAGTTATTCAACTGGTTTGTTGTGTTCAAGATAACAAAAAAAAATTAAAATGTTTTTTTTAAAATAAAGCATTATTTCTTATCAGTCAATGTATCCAACTACGAAAACAAGACGAGAGGATATATGAAAATGGATGGACAAAACTGATTTTGTTGAAAAAGTCAACGTTATCGTCTGATTATTTATGTAAACTTACGTTTGCCGACTTACTCTTTCTCTATAAATACGTATGTTCGGATGAAGTAACTTTTTCTCTTTCTTTTTTCTCTCTTCTTCCTTTGTAAGATTTATAAGATTAATAAAATCAGTATAATAATAAAATCTCTATATCTCGATTATTATTCAACATGTTATCAGCACGAGTGTTTCTACCATCTACCTGAGATACTAAAATAAGGTAAAATTCTGTTTTATTAATACATGTGAATATTATATGGTAGATTCTGCCTTCTAAATATTATATGGTAGGCTCTGCCTTCTAAATATTATATGGTAGGCTCTGTCTTCTGAATATTATATGGTAGGCTCTGCCTTCTAAATATTATATGGTAGGCTCTGCCTTCTGAATATTATATGGTAGGCTCTGCCTTCTAAATATTATATGGTAGGCTCTGTCTTCTAAATATTATATGGTAGGCTCTGCCATCTGAATATTATATAGTAGGCTCTGCCTTCTGAATATTATATGGTAGGCTCTACCTTCTAAATATTATATGGTAGGCTCTGCCTTCTGAATATTATATAGTAGGCTCTGCCTTCTGAATATTATATGGTAGGCTCTGCCTTCTAAATATTATATGGTAGACTCTACCTTCTGAATATTATATGGTAGGCTCTGTCTTCTGAATGTTATATGGTAGGCTTTGTCTTCTAAATATTATATGGTAGGCTATGCCTTCTGAATATTATATGGTAGGCTCTGTCTTCTAACTATTATATGGTAGGCTCTGCCTTCTAAATATTATATGGTAGGCTCTGCCTTCTGAATATTATATAGTAGGTTCTGCCTTTTGAATATTATATGGTAGACTCTGCCTTCTAAATATTATATGGTAGGCTCTGCCTTCTGAATATTATATTGTAGGCTTTGTCTTCTAAATATTATATGGTAGGCTCTGCCTTGTAGATATTATATGGTAGGTGCTGCCTCCTCATTTATATGGTAGGCCATGCCTCTTGAAATTATTTTAATTTATGTGTTATTATATTCACTAATGTTTTACAATTTTATCATAAATTAATTTATGTCATCATTATGTTTAAATTCTTAAAACTGATTATACATATTTATTAAAAATATATATAATAATAATATTAATAAATTAAAATCTATACCCAAAATTTATCATGATTATTTATTAAAAGTAATTGTAAAATAAATTTTTTTATAAAACTGATGTTTAATACATTGTTTTATTATGTGTATAGTTACAATGTCAAATTTGGCAAAACTCGAGATTGCTGCCCTTGATATATCTGGAAAAAATTACATGACATGGGCAATAGCTGTAAAAATGCATTTAAAGGCAAAAGACCTTCTTGGCATCATCGATAGATCAGAAACAACATCCGATGAAAAAAAAACAAAAGCCATGATATTTTTATGCCACCATATCCATGATGGTTTAAAAGATGAATATATCACAAAAAATGATCCTGCAGATCTTTGGCAATCACTCAAAGATAGGTTTGATCACCAAAAATATGTGATCTTACCAAAAGCCAAACATGAGTGGTTAAACCTCCGGTTTCAGGATTATAAAAGTATAAGTGAATATAATTCCACGTTGTTCGGAATCACTTCTAAGATGATATTATGTGGAGAAAAAGTAAGTGATTATGATATGATTGAAAAAACTCTCCAAACATTTCATCCTGGAAATGTAATCCTGCAACAACAATATCGAGCAAAGGGATATACTCGTTATTCGGAGTTAATGCAAGTTCTCCTTGTTGTTGAACAAAATAATGAACTTGTGATGGTGAACCATCAATCTCGTCCCACCGGATCAGCTCTATTCCCAGAAGTGAATGTTGCATCATCTAGTTACAATAATTGGCAAGGACATGGACGTGGTCGAAGCCATAGTCGTGGTCGTGGACGTGGACGAGGAGGTGGACGTGGACGAGGAAAAGGAAGAGGTTTTCGTTCCAATGAATTTAAATTTGGGAGAAAGAATAAAGTCCACGAAAATGAAGTTGGTCGTGTATCTGTTGTACGCCAAAATATACAATATGAAAATGTTTGTTACAGATGTGGCATGAAAGGACATTGGTCTTGTACCTGTCGTACACCAAAAAATTTGGCTAATCTGTATCAAGAATCACAGAAACAAAAGAAAAAGAAAGTGAAACCAACTTTATCTTGGATGAACCCAGACCTTCTTTCGATGGAAATGCATATCTCGATGTTGCTGATTTTTTGGTTGATTTCGAGAATACCAAAGAACAAGATAATTAAGTTTAATGTTATATATATAAAGTTGTATTTAGTTTCCTTACGAACAAAAACAAAACTTAATGTCTTTTTAAAAAAATATATGTAATTTTGAACTTTAATTATTTAATGTAAAATAGTTTTGTTATAATATAAGTTGATTTTGAAATATGTGTGCTTAACATTTATTAATACATCTTTATCAATATTTTAATCTAGAAAATGTATCTTTTTGAGAGTGAGAATGGAGATATATGCCTAGCAGACAGTGTTACAACGCATACAATACTTAAAGATAAAAAGTTTTTCTCCTACCTCAAAATAAAAGATTATGCCGGAAGCGTGAATACAATATCGGGTAATGCAAATATTATCATAGGCTCCAGAAGAGCTAGTTTTTTAATGTCAATGGGAATAAAATTTGAAATAAATGATGTTTTATATTCCCCCAAGTCTCATAGAAACTTATTAAATTTCAAAGACATCCGTACAAATGGATAACACATAGAGACAATGAACAAAAATAACATTGAATATCTTTGCATTACATGGGAGCAGAAACAAATATTAGAAGAATTACCAATGATGTCTTCTGGATTATATTACAAAAAATAAATATAATTGAATCGTATATTATGGTAAACCAGAAGTTTACCAGTACATTCAAAGTCTGGCATGAAAGACTAGGACATCCTGGATCAGTTATGATAAGAAAAATTGTGCAAAATTCTAATGGCCATCCATTGAAAAACCAGAAGATTTTTCAATCACGTGAATTTTCGTGTAAAGCATGTTCTCGAGGAAAACTTATTACTCGGCCATCACCAGCCAAAATTAGTAATAAATCCCTAGTATTCTTAGAAAGAATACATGGTGATATATGTGGGCCTATTCACCCATCATGTGGGCCATTTCGAAATTTTATGGTTTTAATTGACGCATCTAGTAGATGGTCACATGTGTGTTTGTTAACCACACGAAATATGGCTTTCGCAAGACTTATTGCCCAAATAATCAGGTTAAGAGCGTAATTCCCTGATTATACTATAAAGAAAGCAAGACTTGACAACGCTGGTGAATTCACGTCACAAGCCTTTAATGATTATTGTATGGCTATCGGAATCGCTGTTGAACATCAGGTTCCGCATGTTCATACACAAAATGGTATGGCTGAGTCTTTGATAAAACGGTTACAACTCATTGCGAGACCGTTAATTTTGAGAACAAATCTCCTAATTTCAGTATGGGGTCATGCTATATTGCATGCGGCAGCATTGGTCCAAATAAGACCAAGTGCATATCATGAATATTCCCCATTACAATTAACATCTGGCCAGAAGCCTAATGTATCTCATCTCCGAGTTTTTGGGTGTGCGGTTTATGTTCCTATAGCCCCACCACAAAGAACAAAGATGGGGGCACAAGAGAAGATTGGAAATATATATTGGATTTACATCATCAAGTATTATTCGGTATCTTGAACAACGAACTGATGACATGTTTACGGCACGATTTGCCGACTGTCATTTTGATGAAGAAGATTTTCCTACGTTAGGGGGAGGAATTAAACAACTGCAAGAAGATATTAAATGGTGTACGCCATCTTTGTTGTATCTTGATCCTCCCACAAAACAACGTGAAATAGAAGTTCAGAAAATCGTACATTTGTAAAATATTGCAAACCAGTTGCGAGATGCATTCACAGATACAAAACGAGTGACAAAATCATATATACCCGCTGTGAATGTTCCATCAAGAATTAATGTTCCTGTAGAACATATTGATGGCGATAAAATAAATGAACCCAGAGTTCAGTTAAAGAGGGGGAGACCGATGGGCTCAAAAGATAAAAATCCCCGTAAGAAAAAGTATTTGGGAGAACAAAATCAAAAGGTTCTGGAAGAACCTTACAAAAAGCGTCTCGAAAATACTTGTGAAAAGATTATAGAGGAACCAACCCAAACGGAATGTCCGGAAAACATATGCAAACAGGTTTTTGAAAACCATGAAGTGGAACTCTGTCTAGAAGACGAACGCAATATAGAAACATATGCGATTTCAATTAACTATACCCAAAATAGAAAATTATGGGTTAGAAATGAAATAGAGGATATTAATGGAATATTCTCCTTTTCTGTGTCCAAAGAAATTGAAAATGAAAATGATGATGTATAACCAATGTCTATAACAGAATGTCAAAAAAGATCTGATTGGGAAAAATGGTAAATAGCCATGAGAAATGAATTATTCTCTCTACAAAAAAGAAATGTTTTCGGACCCATTATCATTACACCTGAAGATGTAGTGCCAGTTGGGTGCAAGTGGGTTTTTGTAAGAAAAAGAAATGAGAAAAATGAGGTCACTAGATATAAAGCACGTCTTGTTGCACAAGGGTTTTCTCAAAGGCCGGGAATAGATTATGAATAAACATATTCTCCGGTCATGGATGCAATTACATTTAGATATTTAATGAGTTTATCATCATCCAAAAGGTTAGAAATGCACCTTATGGATGTCGTGACTGCATACGTGTATGGAACCCTTGATAGTGATATATACATGAGAATCCCAAAAGGATTCAAGATCCCAGAAGGATCAAAGATCTCTAAAGGACTCAAAGAACTATATTCAGTCAAATTACAACGATCATTATATGGGTTAAAACAATCCGGACCCATGTGGTATAATCGCTTAAGTGAATATCTGTTGAAAAAAGGATATATTAACAATGCGATATGTCCTTGCGTATTTATAAATAAATTCCCATCAGGCTTTGTGATCATTGCTGTTTATGTAGATGACCTGAATATAATTAGAACTCAAAAGGAAATTGATAATGCAAGAACTCATATGAAAGAAGAATTTGAAATGAAAGATCTTGGAAAAACAAAATTTTATCTAGGACTCCAAATTGAATATTTCCAAGATGGAATATTTTGCATCAATCAAATTATACAAAAAAGATATTGAAACGATTTAATATGGATAAAGCGAATCCTTTGAGTACTCCAATGGTTAATCGATCGCTTAATATAAACAAGGATCCATTTCGACCTTGTGAAGATAATGAAGACATATTAGGTCTTAAAGTACCTTATATGAGTGCTATCGGTGGACTTATGTATCTCGCAAATTGCACTCGACCAGATATAGCATTTGCTATAAATTTACTTGCGAGATATAGTTCATCACCTACACGAAGACATTGGAGTGGAATAAAACATATTTTCTGTTATCTCCAAGGTACGATTGATTTGGGATTATTTTATTCTAGAAACCCCGAGTTTGGTTTAGTTGGTTTTGCAGATGCTGGATATTATCGGATCCATACAAAGCTTGGTCCCAACCCGGTTATGTTTTCACATTTGGTGGAACTACAATCTCGTGGCGATCTCAAAAATAAACTTTGGTTGTCACTTCTTCAAATTACGCCGAAATCATTGCCCTTCATGAAGCTTGCAGAGAATGTGTATGACTCAGATCTATGACTCAACATATAGAAGGAGCAAGTGGATTAATCAACAATAAGGAGCCAACAAAATTATTCGAAGATAATGCTGCATGTGTGACCCAAATCAAAGAAAGTTATATCAAGAGTGACCGAACAAAACATATTCCTCCGAGATTTTTCTCCTATATCCAAGAACTTCAGAAAAATCAAGAACTTGACGTCGAGTACATTCGTTCAAGTGATAATACAACAGATTTGTTTACAAAAGCGCTTCCTACGATAACGTTCAGAAAACACGTTCAGAATATTGGAATGCATCATCTGCGAGACTTATAAAGGGAAACATATCTATCTTTTCGAGGAAGAGATTGCGTATTTGTACTCTTTTTTCCATATCATGATTTTTATCCCGTTGAGTTTTTACATGATAAAGTTTTTAACGAGACAGAACGTAATAATTCAATAATAATAAATAATCAAGGGGGAGTATTGAAAAAGTCAACATTATCGTCTGATTATTTATGTAAACTTACGTTTGCCGACTTACTCTTTCTCTATAAATACGTATGTTACTTCATTCGGATGAAGTAACTTTCTCTCTTTCTTTTTTCTCTCTTCTTCCTCTGTGAGATTTATAAGACTAATAAAATCAGTATAATAATAAAATCTCTATATCTCGATTACTATTCAACAGATTTCTTTTTTTTATAAAGAATTAAAACGGAATACTTGTGTGATATCATTTTCATGTTTTCAAATTGTGAAATCTTCTGGTATGTAACTTATTTTTAGTTTTATTTTGTCTTAGTTTGTATTTTTTTGATAAATTAACTATAGAATTAGTTTTTATTTTAAAATATTTATTTTTCTATAATATGTTAATAATTCATAAAAGACCATCTTTTGAGTAGTTTTTGGAAACAATCTCAGAAGATATATTGGTTTTAACCTTTCCAAGTTGGCATAACTATTCTCACTCAGATAGAGAAAAAGTTTGGGTGATTTGAGACCCCAACATTTTTGTGAAGTTATTGATCAAACATCAAACTACTTCTTAGTTGCTTTTATCATAGGTTGCACTAAAACGGATACATAATCGAAAATGGGAATGGGGACGAAAATGGGAACGTGGACGGGGACGAGGACGGAGACAAAAAACAGTAAAATTAAAATTTTTAAAAATGGATACGGTATAGATACAACAAAAAATTATAAAAAATATCCATAAATTAAAATTAAAATGTCATAACTTAATAAAATTAAAGTTCAATATTTAACTAAAGAAAAATAAGTTAATAAGTGAGTAGCTTATTATCTCACCCAATTTTCATAGCTTCTATTTCAAGCAATTGGAGTCATAATATTGCTTTAGCTAAACTATATTTAAATTAGGTCAGAGACTCAAATTGTCTAAGTTTTCCATACTTTTAAGGGAAAATGGTCGTTAAAATATGGAACTTTTGTGTTTGGGACATTTAATTACCAAATTTTTTAATGAATCATTTAAATAACAATTTATAGTTGACTGTGCCGATTTAGGTATGCGATTAGTCAATATTAACACCAGAAATAACACTATTAACTTTATTACTTATTTTAACCAATTAAAACTAGATACCGAGATATCGTATCATCATTAGAATCAATTTTAGTATTAATTTGGTATTAATATTGACTAATCACATAATTAAACCAGTGTAATTAATTATATATCGTTATTTAAATGGTTCATTAAAATTCAGTATTTAAATAGCTTAAATACAAAAATTTAATATTTTAATAATCATTTTCCCATACTTTTAATAAAGGGTTAGGGAATATTCACCGAAAACAAAAATGCTCTCTCTCTCATCTTGAATATGTTCAAAAGCGGAGCATCATACAAGAGAAAACTGGTAATTATTGGCAGCATTGCAATAATCTTTTCCTAGCAAAAAAAAGAACAGGTTCGTTGTCTCAAAGATAGAAAAACAAATGTTGGAACTATTTGAGTGGGTTTAGCCTACTTCCCGGTGGCTTTTTTGGTGAACATGTTCGTATGAATGACCAGTTCTTGTGTTCATTGGAAACTTCGTTTTTCAGCTCTATGAGATAGAGTATTCATATGTTAAAAAAAAATTAAATCAAAGGAGAAATGTTGGTCAAAAGATCTGTGATTAAAATGTAAGAATTAGGCGAATGTTAATTTTCTCCCGAATTGGAAATTTAATTCATGTTACACAATTCAAATATGTGTGAGTGAGGAGGGCGCAACCACCCGTGTTCCTCGCCGCCGCCAAATCGAACGTTGGCTTGGATCTTGGGACTTAGATCTTGAAGCTTAATAAGATTCTTTTGATCCATTTTTCTTAAAAAGACCCTAATTTATGCTTTGCTTCGATCATACTCGTGTTCAAGTCGAAACTGGTTTTCGGATCGGCTAACATATAGATAAACTCTTTACCGAGTCTTTTTATCTCTCCCAAAATTTTCTCACCCACATGACCATTTCTTACCCCCTTGCTCCCACTCTCCCTGGAATTGAGTATGAAGTTTCTCAAATCAAAACTGTTCCTTTTTGGCTATTTTAACTACTCATCAGTCTCATTCTAAACATACTCTTTACATTTCTTCAACAATGTTTCTCTCTACAAATTCTGTTCAAGTCTAAAAACATAATATATTGTAGATTCATAGATTTCGGTTTAAGTATAGCGAAATAGTCTCCACGCGGTTATATCATGGAATTTATGAATCCTCTAATACCTCACATTATGAAAAAATTTATTGATTTTTAAAAAGAGATATAATATCTTAAATCCGTGCTCTTCAGTTTTATGTACCACTAGATAGTATCCGTGCTGTGGGGAAAATTTTTTTTATATATTATTAATTTAAATATTAATATTATATAAAATTTTTTGGTATATTTATATTTAAATAAAATATTGTATAGAAACATAAATTATTAAGTGTGTTTGATTTTCTAAACTCACTCGTTTACATCCTTGATGAAACTGTATCTAGAGGCTACACAAAGATTTGACTTAAAAACGTTTATTTCTTCGAAAGAAGATAATAGCAAAAAGAGGATAATACCAGATAGTGTAGGAAACAAAGTCTTTGAATTTTGTAAATATGGTTGGTCGTTTTAAAACGAACACCAACGTTGAGATATTTGAAAATTTGTAATTATTTTAGACTCGCCTTCATCCAAAAAATTTTCAAATTTTCGTCTGAACTCTTTTTTGAGAGTTACATGCATAGTTTGGTTCTGTAGAAATAATAAAATAAAAGTAAAATTAATATATGCATAAAAAATAAATGTTGAAGAAATAATAAAATAGAAATAAAATTAATATATGCAGAAAAGAAATAAAACAATGTTAAATTGTTCAAGAAAAACCTTTTCATCCATGACAACCATCTCAAGAGTCTCAATACCATGTTCAAAATTGTTTCCAAAATTTTAAAATCTTCACTCTGATTTTTTATTGCGTTTTGAATGGTTTCAGAGAATAAAGACCGGTAACTAAAACCATGAAAAAAAACGAAACTATGTATACTAATTTATAATGTTAGAATGTTTGAGCGACGATGAAACAAAATAATGGGCATTATATAGTGAGTTGTGCATCTAGGGTTTTCCATAATTTAATTTTGAATTTTTTTTTAATTATTCTAAAATTATCAATGGGGTGGGAATTTTAAATGGTGAATGTGCGTTTTTGAGTTTAAATGACAATCACATCTAACGGCAATCATCATAAATATTGAAAATGGTAAATTAGTGTTTTAAAAAATCATATGTCTATGAACATTTTATTGTGTCATTAAATGATAGCGTATCTAAAATACGAACTGGCATAATGCTAAAAATGGTAATTTCTGAATTGCAATTGTAACATATAAGCATATATAGAAAATCAAATATTGAACATTTATTGTAATATATATACATTTATAGGAAATTAAATAATGAGTTCAATGTATGAATATTTAAAGAAAGTCAAATATGGTATCATTTATTGCAACAGTTAAACGTAAATTTTTAGGAATATTTTAATATAATATTATCTCAAACGAATTGGTCGGTGGTAAATTTCTTTAATTTGTTTTTAAATCTTTTTTTAAAATTTCTGAGAATAAATCTGGTGATGACATCTCAGCAATTTTCATGTTTAGTGCTTCTCCTTTAATATATAGTAGATTTTGGCCCCATTTTCATTATATTTTGTTTATATTTTTATTGATTCTAAAATTTGTCATTGTGGTATATTTGATAAACTCTAACACTTACATCAAATACGACTTCATTCTACAATGTTGTCCTAGCAATTCAATCTCAAATTGGAATCCATAATATAATGGCTTTGATGTAATCGCTCATAGGTTTAAAAATTGCATATGGCTTGGATTCAATTGTGATCAATCTTCTATATTCATTGAAATCTTACTCGACTTCTTTCTCGGAAATTTTATCTCAGTCTAGATACTTGGGAGTCTCTAGTACCTTGCAAAAGCTATAAACACTTAGTGAAAGAATTATGAAGTGGTTCTTGGTGTGAAATTAGTCATCTGTTGTTACGGGTAGACTTCAATTGATCCAATCAACTATTTACTATAATATTAACTTTTTGTTCTTTTGGAAGGGGAGCCAAGCTCAACAGGAAATGCAAAGATATTTTAAAATTCACTTTACACTCCAAAGTTTGTGGTATTTTAGGACTAAAGAGGTTGGCTACATGGAACCTGTGAACCTTACTATCTTGATTTGTGATTTAAACTTTGCAAGATTGCAGATACGATAATGGAGCACACCAAGAAATTTTGGCCAGTTCACGGACAACGATCTGCTACGTTTGGGGAGGTTTGGTAACCTCTAATTCACTATACTCACAGGTTTTACACTTGAGGGAATTATAAAAAATTTAAAGAATCTCTCTTTCTAAATTTCTATCTATCCTCTCTTCCTCACAGTGTCTCTGTTTTTCAGGTGCGAGTGAAATCTTCAGCTCGTCTAAGAGGAAGAAGACGACTTCGGCTAAATAGAGATGTGCTTTTGGGCCTTTCAACAATTATGGCCCAATTCATCAATTCCTTTCTGAAATTAACCTAGCCCATTTGAAACCCGACTATAAAAGAGACATCAACAGAACCGAGTAATGGGATAAATATTGATTAGGCCAATGTTCTGTTGGGGGTGGGTCGCTTGGGGCATCTTAGATTAAGTAAAACCTAATTCAAAGCAGGAGTTTCTAGAATATCTACACTTAAAACTTGGGGAGTTGGATCTAAAAAAAGTTGTGTCAACTACATCATCTTGCTAGGTTTTTGTAGTATGTGAACTTGGATTTGGTTCATCAACTAGTTTTTGGCATGACAATTACTCTCGTCTTGGTATTTTGCTAGATATTACTAGAGATGGTGGATTTTGTATTACGGGTATTCCTTTTTATGCTTATGTTGAAGAAGCAACTCTTAACCAAAAATGAAGATTTTCATCAAGAAGTCGATACCAAATTATCATTTAAGAAAGCAGACACTATTACACTACATCAAAATGCTATCAAGGGTTTTTCCACCTGAATTTTATACTTCTCTATTGTACTACACAAATTAACTGATTGCACTTTAGTTTTACACGAACTTTGTAGATGTCTTTAAAATTACACAAATCGTGATTTTGCTATTTGTTATTATTTGGATCAGTATTCGGTTAATGTAATCACAGTATTAAATGTGATTACTGTAAATTGAATGTAATTTCACAGCAAAATCACTATTTGTAGAATTTTAGAGATATTTATAAAGTTCGTTTAAAATTAAGATGCAATAAATTAGTTTATGTAGTACAACAGAAAAGTCAAAAGTTCAGGTGAAAAAACCGTAGCCAACATAAGTTTGTGTGGTATAATAGTATCGTTTCCTTAGGTATTTGATACCAAATTATCATTTGAGAAAACGCCATCCTCCAAGGCATTTGATCTCGGATTATCTCCTATGGAGGGTTTGGCAAAACTCGGAAGTGTAGATATTTCTCTCCAAATAAAAAGTGACTTGTATTAGAATAGAAGTAATAAAGGGGACTCAATTGCATATGGAAAAAGATAGTTGAAAATTTGTCTTTTAAGAAGAAGGAAAATTTTCTTCCTCATCGTTCCATCATAGATCTAGCTCAAAATGTTAATTCAATTGGTAGTAGAGCAGATTTCAACAAAAAGATCTAGTTTTGTTTCGTATATGATCTAGTACCAAAAGATAGAGTTTTACTAAAAATTTTCATCCAAGGAGAGAGAGAACATGGAAGATTTCAAGAGAGTGTGAAATTGATATATGATTGAAAGAGCTTCAAAGAGGTTCAAAGTATGACTTAGAGACTCAAATATCACCGTATCTTGTTGAGCTCTTTTGTATTTTGATGATTGAAATGTACCAACCAAGTGAGCTTGAGTTATATAACTTAGTGAAAAAGGAAGAATGAATGTGAAGACATTACCTTGGAATAAAAAAAGAAACATGTTATAGAACATAAACAACATATGGAATAGATTGGCCGGTGCTTGACGTGGAAAATAGAGAGAAGGAAAAGGCTTGTGGGTTCTTCACATAATCTAGTTATGCACATGTGGATGAAGCAATTAGGTTTGGGAACCTAAACTGCCACCTTCTATTGTATGGAATGATAGATATATTAAAGGAGAGCAATCGTGCATGAGTAGAAGTATGTCGACCAATACAGAAGAAGAGTGAGAGCTTTGATTTCAACTTCACCAAAGCTAAAAAATACCTAAACATGTGAGAATAATTGGTGTACGAGTTTCTGCCTACTTTTTAGGCGATTTTATTTCATTAACCGAATACTAATATATTGTTATTAACCAATTATTGAAATTGCAAATGATCCAAATAACAATGTATTAGTATTTGGTTAGTATAATTGTGATTTGTTATTATTTGGTTCAGTTTTCGGTTAATGTATTCGCAATGTATTAAATACGATTATTGTATATTGATTGTAATTTCATAGTAAAATCACAATTTATGAATTCTAAAAATATTTAAAAATTCATGTAAAATTAATGTGTGATTAGTTAGTTTTTGCAGTACAACAAAGAAGTCCAAAATTCATGTAAAAAACCGTAAATATCATAAGTTTGTGTGTTATAATATTATCATCGTTCTTCACTTTGACACGATTGGGCCTAAGGTACCATCAATGAAGCTTAAATAAATTATGTGGACCAAACTCGATATGTTCTCTAGAACACAAAAAAACTCTCTTACTAGTGCTAGAAATAAAAATCGAACCGATTTTTTCAAACTAAACTGAACAAACTGAAATGTTCGGTATTCAGTTTAGGTTTGGTTTGACTTAAAAATCAATTGGTTTTTGGATCGATTCTTTTTAAAAAAAAAATTGACGACCACCAATACCATACCGAATTATGCTGAATTTTACAAAATGTATATAATGTTCAAAAGGACCAAACCAGACTAAACAAAAGTATCCGAATTCACCTGAATTTATACCCAAAAAAACAAAAGTCCAAATATTTTTTGTTTTAAATTTTAAAACCCTAACTAAACAATAATCAAACTAAATTGAACCTTGTTTAATTCCAGCTAATTTTCAAAACCTGAATTATCCAAAAACCAAATTATATTGAATTTTAAAAATATATAATATTTAAAAAAACCGCCGAACCATACTAAACAAAAATATCCGAATTGATCTGAATTTAACAAAATTTGTATCAAAAAATCAAAAATCCAATTTTTTTTTTCAAATTTAAAACCCAAACTAAACGAAAAACCAAACTAAATTGGGAAGTATTTACTTCCAGTAGTTCCAGTAGAATTTTCAAAATTGGAATTACCCTATAAACCTATATTAAACAAACCAAATTCCTAACCCTAATTGATAATATAAACAAAAGAAAATTGGTAAATAGAAAAAAATATATTTTAAAATAACACATTTAAAAGGTTTTATTACAAATTTAACATTTTAAAATTAAAATTTTAAAAATAACACAAATAATTATGTAAAAATACTTATCTAATCTAAATAAATTATACATAAATTTAAAATGTTATATATGAATTTATTTTTTTTCTAATTTAAAATTAAAATTTTTTTATTAAAATAAAGTTTTAATATATTTTATTATTAAATTTATATTATTATTAAAAGTTATTTTTAGAATAAAAATTAAAATATTATTATTTTTATCAATTGCACAAGAAAAGAAAAACAAAAACAAACGGGAGCAAACTTTGTTTGACCCCAAAGGCATTAGGAAATACGTAGTGAATTAGGAAGTTCCTTTTGGTTTTGACCGGACCAGATTTTTGGAGGAAACGTTAAAGGATGTCATTTCTCATTTACCGAACAAATCAATGAGAAAACAAAAACATTCAAAAGAAGGAAAAGAGAAAGAGACTCGTGTGTCAGTTTTGGCGTGCCTTAACTGATAAAAGGTTATCATAATAACTACACTTCTTGCCTATCTTCATTCTTTCGAAATCAAACTTTAACCCCAAATAAATAACAAAAAGTACTTTGGTGTGTAACGTTCGAACCTTAAAGGTTGTAACTTTGTCTCTGTATCTGTTGTGTCAAAGATTCAGAAACTTGTTTTGTGAGGCTCTGTTGAGTTTAAGACTTATTTTGATTTTCTAGGTGAGTAATCTCTCCTTAGATTCACTAATTTTGTTTATTTTGAAATCCCATTTGTGTGATTTAATGGGTTTTGTTAGTTAGGGTTTCTAAATCTTCTCTCTACCCTTCACCTCAAGCTCACAAAAGCAGTCAACTTTGTGATTTTTTCTTGTAAATTTCTCAGATTTAGTTGTTGGGTCAACTTAAAATTGATCATATCATCTGCAATTGTTTAAGAAAAATTATAAAAACAAACAGTGGAAAATTTTAAAAGATGCTTCTTGTCTACCGTTGTGGTGGTTTTCTTCTACTGATATCGAGATGCTGTTTTTTTTTGTTTTTAATAAGTTTACAGGTTCCCAAACTTCTACGATTTGATTAAACAAATACAAGAAACATGTGCTTCAAAGTTGGAACTTGACACTTGAAGAAACACAACACAGTCACAAAACAGGTTAAAATCCATTTTTATAATCTGTTGTGAAGCTGCATTACATTAATTATCATTAATTAAAATATATATAAAAAAGTACAAGAAGTGATTAAGAGGATGGATCTTGATTCTTGATTCGGATTTGCTCTTGAGACACTTTGCTACGGTATTGTCCCCTTTGGTTGCATTGTTAGGCCGTTCTTCACGGCCATTTGCTGGTCTACAAGGAAGCAAATTGCTTCTATGATTGGATTTTCTATTGAAAAGAGTACCTTTTTTTTAAAAGAATTTGATTATCCCTACAGGGTAACAATTAATAAAGAGGAAAGAAGGTTTCATCATGATGCTAATCTAATTGGTTTTAGAGTCAGTTCTCTGCATTTGAGGTTTTGTTTTCTTCCTTTTGGTTTCTTTTTTGCTCCTTTCTCTGTGTTTGTGCTTTTTAGATCTCCAAGGGAAGAAGTTAAGTTAGTTGCATAAAAGGAACAATCTGGTCCCCACCCTCAGTTCCTGGAACATCCTTATTTCCATTTTAAGCCTATGGTTTCGATTATATGGTTAAAACTAATCTCGAAGATGTGGAGGTTGTGATTCTTGAGGCTTATCTTCTTGGTCTTTCTTCTTCTCTGTAAGTAATTGATCTTAAGTTTTTCAAGAGGTTTTTCCTAGGGGAAGAGGATGAAGTTCATGAAAATTGGGTCCAAGCCAGATTTGATTAAAACTGATGGGAACAATGTCAGGTAGCCAATCACTCTCTTTATTTCCTTCCTTCAAAGCTTGTCTTGTAGAGAATTGAAAACAGAGTATTCCGATTGATGCTTGTTTTATTTCACGCAGATACGTCGAAAATGAACTGGCTAGTGACATTACTGTCAATGTTGAGGGATCAAGATTTTGTTTGCATAAGGTATGTACATTTTGTCTCCAGATAACTTATGTCTGCAAGTTCTTATGCACATCTTTTTACTTGGGATATGATTGTTCGTGGTGTATCTTAGCATTGCAATCTCAATGCTGCAGAAAAGATGAGAATCAGTCCATAATTCTCAACAGTAGTGATTATTTTGTTTGTATATTTTCGACTCGAAACCAAATGTTCAGACATCTGTTTTACAAGCATCAGTTTTCGATTTCTTGATTCACATAATTCATTTGTTTTGTCTGATGATTGATGGACAGAAGAGTTGACATACATACTATTTGATCGGTAAATATCAATAGTATTAGCATTTTATACAAAGAGAAGATCAGAGCTGATTCTTGAAACTGATTTTGGTTTGAGCTTTGATTATTCTGGTTTATCCTCTGCAGTTTCCTCTTCTTTCTAAGTGTGCATACCTGCCGAAGTTGCTCTCAAGCACGGACAAGAACAATAGCGATGAGGTTGATATCTCTGGTATACCCGGTGGCCCAACTGCATTTGAGACATGTGCCAAATTCTGCTACGGTATGACAGTAACTCTAGGTGCCTACAACGTTGTGGCTACCAGATGTGCAGCTGAGTATCTAGAAATGCATGAGACGGCCGAGAAAGGAAATCTTATCTACAAGATTGATGTGTTTCTAAACTCGAGTCTCTTCCGTAGCTGGAAAGACTCTATCATTGTTCTTCAGACCACCAAACCGTTCTTACCGCTCTCTGAGGATCTCAAATTGGTTAGCCTCTGCATTGATGCAATAGCCAGTAAGGCCTGCGTCGATGTTTCCCACGTCAAGTGGTCATATACTTACAACAGAAAGAAACTAGCTGAAGAAAACAGTGGTGCAGATCTAATCAGGGCTCGAGAAGTTCCAAATGATTGGTGGGTCGAGGATTTGTGTGAACTGGAGATTGATGTTTACAGAAGGGTTATAATGAACATAAAAACCAAAGGTATACTTGCCGGAGAAGTGATTGGAGAAGCTTTGAAAGCTTATGCTTATAGAAGATTATCGGGTTTTAACAAGGGTGTGATGGAGCAAGGAGATTTGGTGAAGCATAAGACAATCATCGAGACAATCGTTTGGTTGCTGCCAGCTGAGAAAGACAGCGTCTCTTGCGGTTTTTTGCTTAAACTATTAAAAGCAGTCACAATGTTGAACTCTGGAGAGATGGTAAAGGAACAGCTTGTAAGAAGCATAGGACAGCAACTAGAGAAAGCTTCTGTAGCCGAACTCCTGATAAAATCGCACCAAGGAAGCGAAACATTGTACGATGTGGACTTAGTGAAGAAGATAGTTGTGGAATTCATGACAAGAGATCAAAACACTGAGATTCATGAGGTTCAAGATGATGACACTGAGTTTGAAGTTCAAGAGATAAGGAGATTTCCCGGGATTTTATCTGAAGCTTCAAAGCTGATGGTGGCAAAACTGATAGATAGTTACCTTACTGAAATTGCAAAGGATCCAAATCTTCCTGCATCAAAATTCATCGATCTTGCTGAGATTGTTTCTAGCATCTCCAGGCCTGCACATGATGGACTCTACCGTGCTATCGACATGTTTTTGAAGGTACCAAGACCAATCGAAAGACTCTCTTTTTCTCTCGAATGTTATATTCTTACTACACTTTTAGAGGCAATCCAGTCCATCTTTCGGCTCTGTTTTTTCGGGTTTTTATTGGTGTTATAGAAACTGAAACCAAATAACAACTGGTTTTGTAATCCGATATGGTTTCAGGAACATGGAGGAATCACAAAAGGAGAGAAGAAAAAGATGTGCAAACTAATGGATTGTCGAAAACTATCTGTAGAAGCGTGTATGCATGCCGTGCAAAACGACAGGCTCCCATTACGTGTGGTGGTCCAAGTACTCTTCTTTGAACAAGTGAGAGCAGCTGCTTCATCTGGAAGCAGCACGCCTGATCTGCCTAAAGGGATGATAAGGGAACTACGCAGCTGCGGGACATATGGGAGTTCAAGATCGGTGCCAACGGTAATGGAAGATGAATGGGATGCGGTTGCAACAGCAGAGGAGATGAGAGAATTGAAGAGCGAGATAGAGGCACTGAAGATGCAGGAGGAGAGTGGGAGGAAGAGCATGGACAGAGCGGCTGTCACGGCGATAAGCAAAGTGAAAAACTTGATAAAGTCAAGGAACATATTTGGGAAGAAGTTGCAGCTGCAGAGCAAAGGAGGAGAGAAGAACAGTGGAGGAGGAGGAGGAGGAGGAGATGGTGGTGGTGGTGGTGGTTCGGATTCGTCGGAAAGTCTTGGATCTATGAACGTTGCTGACGAAACGGCGAAAACAGCGACGCCTTCAAGAAACTTAACTAGGAGGGTTTCTGTTTCTTGATGAACAAGTTTGTTTTTTTTCCACAAAACATGGTTTAATTTCTTTTGTTGTTATTTTGGTCTGTTTGAAACAGAGAGCTTTTACTATAAAGAGATATATAGAGATAGAGAAGGAAAATGAGAAATTGTATGCGTGATATTATTTTATATATGATTAAAAAAGCTTAATTAATGTTACCGTATAATCATATAGTGATATACCAAGAAATAATATTATTTTTAATATATTATTTGAAAAATATTTTAACAAAATAACCGTGTTATCTGCACATTAAGTTTCAGATAAATATATAAGTAGATTTAAGAGTTACTACAATAATTACGATATATGTCATTGTTATTAATTTGGTTAGATAATCAATATATTTTATTAAACTAATCAAAATATACTATTAAATTCATAAAAAATAATTATTTTTATTTATTTAATTTACATATATAAAATTAATTAAAAAATTAAATAAGAGTTAAAATTATATAAATATCTAATTTAAATTTACTAACAAACAATATTATATAATTTATGAATAATTTTTTTCCACGCATAACATGTGTATAAATCTAGTTAAAATTTATGCCACTAATTTACTAGTGCATTAAGTAATTTTTAGTAGAAGAGAAGTAGTTATGCTAAGAGAACATTTGTTATTTGGAAAAAAAATTGTCTCATAACGGAAGTAATGTTTTTAAGTGCTTTAAATATTTTAATAAAATGTTTGTTGACAAAACAATTATAGTATTGTTCGTTTGTCGGTCGTAATTATTTGTTATTAATCGCAACTGCAATTGTTGACAACATACAAATAAATAACATATGTCGTAACTACAACTGTAATGTTAATCGGAATCGTAATAATCAACGATAAACAAACAAACAAAATCTATGACGTCTATAATGCGAACCCTCGTTTTTGGTTGCACGGATTCTTAAAGGGCGGTATTTCATATCAATGTATGTTTATAATAAATAAATAAAAAACAAATCGATCATCGTATGGTTAGAGAAATATTTAATCTGCTAAAAAATTAGTGAACCGAGGGTCAAAAAAATCTATGGGGTCTCGCCATAAATTCAAGTATAGAATGATATCAGTAAATCTGTCTGAGGGGTCAATCCACAACTTAATCTAATCTAAGAGACGCAAATCTACTCTAACAAACCACGAAATTACAATATATGAAAAATTTATACGATAGATCCAACTAAAAGGCATACCACTGATTGTTATCTTGAAACGAGACGCTTGAGTAGGGGAGTCCGGGTATTGTTGACATTTCACAAAGACTGGTTTATATTCAATTAAATATGGTTACGAGATTTTACAGCGGGCAAAGGATCCAGAGATGGAACCCTCGTTACAATGGCCATCATCAAAACCAGTCAAGGAAGGAGTTTGGAAAGTGAAGGCACCAAAGAAATTTAACATGTTCTCTGGCAAACCATGTTAGGTATCTTAGCTATTAATGGGTATGTTTTCAATAGACATATTAGACGAGATTTAGTAAACCACCTTTGTGGTGATGAGAAAGAATGTATTACCCACACCTTGTTTATTTGTCCACCTGCAGAACATATACATGGGTTTTGTCGAATATTCCTACGACACCAAATATATTTCCAAATTCAACTTCTTTGTAAACATGAATTACTTACTATGGTGCATTCTAGTTGGCTGGTAGGGAATGATTTCCGAGGTTACCCATGAATTTTATTTTTCCTCTCGTAATGTTTACATTGATACGGGTCGGAGATCCATCGATTTTGGATAATCGCGAAAGGAGTGTGAGGCTTGGTATGAGGCGAATGTTGTGCAAGAAGTAATTTCAGATGTACTGTTTGAGGAGTTTATAGAAGATCAAAACACAAAAACTCTACCGTTTTGTCGTTTCATTAATGGTTCTTGGAAATTCGAAGACCGAACTGCGGGATCGGTTAGATCATTAAACTGCAAGATGGAACAACATATATCTCGGTATGAAAGATATTTACAAAGATCTTCCACCCTTGCATGTAAAATTCCGTAGCCTCGCATGAATTATGCATAGTCTTCGAAACAAACATCGATTTTGTACCAGGCTTGGTAAATATTCTATGTAAATTATTCTACGGACGTCATTCATCTGGTTGAAAAATCGAAGGAGTTGGTCAATGTTTTCAGTGGAGATAAAAAATATTGAGTTAGTTTGTATGAACTTCCATGAATTCTCTCTTATTCACCAATCCCATGAGATGAATTTGCAAGTAGATTTGAAAGAAAGATCTCAGAGAAAATGGATAAAAGATTTGAAAATGCAAAAGCTATTAGAAATAGAAAAACTGCGTCAAGCAGTGATACAACGATTAGGACACTACGTATCTACTAGAAGATCTTTTAGATGCACTCTCAAGTCTCACTCAAAACGATCTTGAACAAGTTCAAGACGCCCTTGACTTGTTACACTAGCCTCACACGTTCACAAGATTGCACACAATCTTGGAACCCCTCACCAAAACCCTTTTACCCCTTTAGTTTTGTATTCTCTCTTAGAAATCCCAAAACCTTGAATAAAAGCTCTCTTTTGTGAGTGTTAAATTCGCCCCCACTGTTCTTCCTCCTTATATATCCTTATTTCTTCGTGCAAAGCCCTAGGATTTACTTCCTTTTCTCCATGAAATTTCCATGTATCTTTTTATTGCAAGTTTCCTTATTCTTTTACAAGAATAGGAAAATTCCTTGATCTTCATATTACTGCCTTTTTGCGTCCTTCCCACTTGGTCCAAGCTTGTTGGATCCTTCCCAATGGGCTTCTCACGTAGTCCAAATCTCTGCTTCCTTTCTTTCCATTTCGCTTGGACAGTCTCCACGAGGTCCTGACGTACTGCTTGTGCTACTTCACAAGTAGTTCAAGATGAGTGTCAAACAGCTACATCTTCCATCTCCCCCTTTTTTAACTTCTGCATCTTACAAGCACCTGAACAGAGGATTCCACACAATACACGAGTAACAGAGAAACAAACAGCCACGAATTGCTTTGATCTCAAATTTAGTTAGTCAAAAAGACAAAACAACTGTTCGGAGAGATATAAGAGTTTGTTACAAAAAACAACGTTTCCCCCACAATTCTAGTCCTAACAGAAGAAACAACCAGTCATTCTCCCCCATGATTCTAGCCGAGTCCAAAAAACTTGGTTTAACACAAACTGGTATACTATCAGAATGACTCAGAATCAGTACTAAGATCCTCTTCTCCCCCTGCTTGTGAGCACATAAGTTAAAAAACACAATACCTCTAAAAACATGTTGAGGCTGACTAACCACATCACCAAGAGCTGATAATGCAGCAACAATGTCAACAATCCCGTCACAAAACTCAGCCAAAGACTGCTTGCCTCCTTCAGACACAAGGTCAACCATTGCATCAAGACTCCTTAACCAGCTCACTATATCAACCAATGAAAAAGATCCTCCTCACTAGTTCACTGTATCAACCACTGAACAACAGATTAGTAGTACAACCTCAAACACAACACAAAGGAACAACAACCATAAACAATATCCAACGCTATGGGGAAACAACTGGCGTGGTTGTCACATACATCACCAAGCAACTGGTGACTGAATCAAACAGGAAAAAATAAAGCAAGAATATGTCACACAAGTATACAACGAGATTGCTCAACATGACTCTAACCGATTTTGTATCAGATCAAGATAACATACTCTTCTTGGCCTGATTCGTAATGTCTCGTGGTCACTACTGTTGTGACTAGCTTTCACACTATCATGTCTTTATCATGCACTGAGTCAGTTTTTAACCTTTGTTCAAGGAGTGACAGAAGACTGAGATACACAGTTTGAGCTTTGTGTTCTCGTGTTTGACTTTCTTTTTCTTGTTTTCTTTTTTTTTTTGTTCTCCAGATTTTTCTTGGCTTCGTTTTTCTGCCTTTTTCTTCTTCTTTTTTTGTAACAGCACGTGAGACAGCTCCATCACTTGATTTCTTAGGAGCAGCTCGATGATACGTCACTCCATGAAACCTGTACTGTGAGTCAGAGATGACGACATGATAGGTAGCTCTTTTTCACGAAGCGAGTGATCCAAACTAAATCAAAACTTTATATGATTCTTGATCAGCACAGAGTCCAGTCCTACAAGCTTTAAAGCAGAGTCATATCTCGCAAACACCAATTGCATTTCTTAATGTGATAAAACGAGTAAAATCTAATGGTTTTGTAAATAAATCAGCCAGTTGCAAATCGGTGACAATGTGTTCAACCACTACCTGTTTCTCCTCCACTAGATCGCGGATAAAGTGGTGTCGAATTTCGATGTGTTTTGTGCGCGAATACTGTACCGGATTCCTTGATATACTGATACCACTTTTGTTGTCGCAGTGAACTAGGAGAGGACCTGAATCAATTTGATAATCTGTAGACATTTGCTTCATCCATAGAAGTTGTGAGCAACAAATACCCAAGGCAATATATTCTGCCTCTGCTATAGAGAGTGACACAGAATTCTGCTTTTTGCTCATCCATGCGATTAGATTGTTTCCAAGAAAGAAACACCCTCCGCTCGTGCTTTTTCTGTCATCCACACTTCCTGCCCAGTCAGCGTCACAATATCCCACCAAGTTTTTGTTCGACCCTTTAGAATACCAGATACCCAGGTTGGTTGTCCCTTTGACGTACTTGATGATCCTCTTTACTGCCTCTAGATGTGACTGCTTTGGTGCAGCCTGATATCTTGCACATATGCCAACACTCAAGCATAAATCTGGCCAAAATCTTACAGAAACGTTATTTCCATGAATCATGGCTCGAGCCATCTCCTGAAGTGTTCTATTCTTCCTCTCAACCACCCCATTTTGTTGAGGAGTCCTTGGAGCAGAAAATTGATGAGCTATTCCATGATTTTCACAAAACACCTTCATAGTATCATTTTGGAACTCTCCTCCATGATCGCTTCGCACTTTTTTGATGCTTCCCTTCTCATTTATCAATTGGAGTGCCCATATCCTGAAACTGTTTGCTGTTTTTGATTTTTCGCGAATGAAGCGAACCCACGTAAACCTGGAGTAGTCATCCACAAGCACAAAGACGTACTTTTTACCACCCAAACTTTCAACTTGCATTGGTCCCATCACATCCATATGCACTAGCTCTAGTACTGCTTTGGTTTGAACGTCAGTGACCTTCTTATGCTGGACTTTAACTTGTTTTCCTTTGTTGCATGGTCCACAAATCATACGATCTTTTCCCTTGATTTGAGGTACTCCCCGTACTATCTCATTTTTAACTAGAGTAGTTAAATTTCGAACATTC
This sequence comes from Pugionium cornutum, assembly GCA_018901935.1. Taxonomy (NCBI): domain Eukaryota; kingdom Viridiplantae; phylum Streptophyta; class Magnoliopsida; order Brassicales; family Brassicaceae; genus Pugionium; species Pugionium cornutum. The sequence goes on along the minus strand of CM032160.1, from coordinate 34,851,771 downwards.
ATGTGCCCCAATCGTTGATGCCACAGGTGTAGATCATCCCTTGCACTAAGGCATTTAATCGAATTCTCCCACACATAGCAGTTGTTTCCAGATTGAACCCCTTTCATCGCACTTTCCCCATTCTGATTTACTGCCTCACACTCTGTACTAGTGAATGCTACAGTTAGTCCTTTATCGCAGAGTTGACTCACACTGATCAGATTGGCTTAGAGACCTTTAACAAGATAAACATTATCCAATTGTGGTAATCCATTACATGTTTTACCTTTCCCTTGTATGATTCCACGACCTCCATCACCAAAGGTCACTTTTCCTCCCTTAACTTGCTGAACCTCTCGAAGATTACCTGATGAACCTGTCATGTGACGAGAGCATCCACTATCAAAGTACCAAGGGCCAATTTCATCATATTTATTTGCAACCAGAGCCATATTACTGTAATAATTTTCCTCTGATGCACTCCCTGATGTGCTCTTTGATGCACTGCTTGATGTGCTCTTTGATGCACTCCTTGATGTATTCTCTGCTGCACTTCTACTCATTTTATCTTGAAGATCAGACTTTTTCACCCATATTTGATTTCGCACACCATTCCATGTGAATCTCCCTTGACTTCTGATTCTCTTGATTCTTCTCATGTATCTATAACAATAAGCTTTGATATGCCCCACTTTTCCACAGAAGTAACAGTGAATTCTGCGTGTTGACCTACTTTCTGATGCATGAGCCGATTGACGATACTGATTAGCTGACACAAAACGGGTTTCTCCAAGATAGTTCTCCTCTCTTCCACTGTAGCCCAATCCCATGTGGGAGTTCATGGTCCTCCCATAGCTTAAAATCTGATCCAGTTGCCTAGTACCAGCAAACATGTGGATCTTTTTATATTGCTGATTCAGTTCGGATTGGAGTCTAGTTGATAGCTCTCTTTCAGATTGAATCTCCTTTTCTAGTTGCTCGTAGTTGAATGTCAATCTTAGCTTTTCCCTTGTCGTTGACAATCCTTCCTGATTTATCTTCTTTTCAGCTTCAAGGTCACTCCGCAGTGACTCAACCAGTGCTTCAAGTCGTTTTTTCTCCTTAGTTAGGACTGAATTTTCTCTACCAAGCTTATCTCACGAATCTCCTTGTAGCTTTCTATCAGATCGATTTTGTCATCCTCATCATCTGATTCTTGTTCAACGATTCCCACAAAGTTGTTCACTTCATCTTCAGCAGCATCACTGAGTCATCTTCTGCCAACATAGAATTTTCTCTCCTTGATTTTTGATTATTCACACATTCTGTCTGAGTGTGACCGATACCTTTGCATTTTAAGCATATTAACACTCTTCTCTTAACAGTGGGACATTCAGCTTTGAAATGACCCCATCCCTTGCATTCATGGCATTCCACATCAAGTTTCTTTACTGTTTTATCTACTTCGGCATACTTGTTGATGGAATCAAATTTTCTTGAATTGTCGTCTTGTTCCATCTTCCTTAGTACACGACCAAATCTTCGTACTAACAGACTCATGGAGACTTCTCCATCAGACTCACCTGCCTGAGCTGCAGATGCACTAAAAGCCAAACTTTTTGGCTTCTTAACTCCTTCAAGCTCTAACTCATGAGCTTGTAGCATCCCAACCACTTCGGCAAAACTGATTTCATCAAGATTTTGCGATACACTAAGCGCTGATTTATATGCCATGAATTTTGCTGGCAGACACCTTAGAATTTTTTGACTAACTTGGTATCTTTGTATTTCTTACCAAGTGTTGATGCTTCTTGTGCCAGCGAGCTCAGCTTCGAGCTAAAATATGAAATAGACTCGTGATCTTCCATCCTCAGATTCTCAAATCTGGAAGCCAGTAGATCCTTCCGTGAGCTCTGAATCTTCTTGGTTCCTTTAAAATGGGTTTGTAGAGTGTCCCACGCCTCTTTTGCAGTTTCACACCCTTGAATCAGTTCAAAGATTTTCTTTGATACACTGTAGTGTATCGCAGTAAGTGCCCTTGAGTTAAACTTGGACCTCATGAGTTCCTCCTCTGTCCAGTCTTCCTCTGGTTTTACGCTTACTGTTCCTCCTTCATCCTTGATCGTGGGTTCTTCCCATTGAACAAGAACAGCCTTCCAGGCTAACACATCTATGCCCCGAATCAAGGACTTCATCCTTGCCTTCCAAAAGCTATAGTTTCCCAAATCTAGTATCACCATCGAGCTGTTAACTAGATCTGAATAGCTTTCCATTTTTTTTCTCCAGAATCACACTTGTATATAACCCGACAAGTGCCCTCTCTGATACCAATTGAAAATGCAAAAGCTATTAAAAATAGAAAAACTGCATCAAGCAGTGATACAACAATTAAGACAGTACGTGTCTCTACTAGAAGATCTTTTAGATGCACTCTCAAGTCTCACCCAAAACAATCTTGAACAAGCTCAAGATGCCCTTGACTTGTTACACTAGCCTCACACGTTCACAAGATTGCACACAATCTTGGAACCCCTTACCAAAACCCTTTTACCCCTTTAGTTTTGTATTCTCTCTTAGAAATCCCAAAACCCTTGAATAAAAACTCTCTTTTGTGAGTGTTAAATTCGCCCCCACTATTCTCCCTCCTTATATATCCTTATTTCTTCGTGCAAAGCCCTAGGATTTACTTCCTTTTCTCCATGAAATTTCCATATATCTTTTTATTGCAAGTTTCCTTATTCTTTTACAAGAATAGGAAAATTCCTTGATCTTCATATTACTGTCTTTTTGCGTCCTTCCCACTTGGTCCAAGCTTGTTGGATCCTTCCCAATGGGCTTCTCACGTAGTCCAACTCTCTGCTTCCTTTCTTTCCATTTCGCTTGGACAATCTCCACGAGGTTCTGACGTACTACTTGTGCTACTTCACAAGTAGTTCAAGATGAGTGTCAAACAGCTACATCTTCAAGATTGAGGTGTATGAGTCTATGATTCACTTAGATTATGGCATAACTATGATGAAACGTTCGATTATCTTGAACCAAACCAAACTAACTCAATAACCGAATTACATTAAAATAATTTTTCATCATTTTACATATTTTATCTTTACATTATTATTTGATAAATACATTTCAAAAAATAAAATTTAATTTATAAAATATTACTGAGGATTTGACATTCACTATAAATTTGTAAACTACAAATTACTTGATTCAATTCACAAAAATAAAAAATATAACAAAATATTATAACTAAATAACTCCGCACATAACGCGAATCAATTTTTAATAATTGAATATAATCTAAAACTGATAATCTTGATTGAGTTCTTATATTACTATATGATGTGGTCATCGGTACAATCCCCGACCAAGTCATCGGCTCGGCCGGCCCCAAAAAACAAAGGCGGCCAAATACGCGCAAAAGTATTTTCATTAATTCAATCCTAACCAAGAACCGGACAGCCAACAACAAACCTGCCATATAATTCTGACTCACTAAAGACACACGGTGACATAGAGCTTACTCCAAACGAGGCCATATCAAGTCATGCATCATTTATCAAGTTGGAGTTGCCAAAACTTACCATATTTGGAACTTTCCTTATATGAAAGTCTCCAAACATATTTGGCGACCACAAGACTTTTCGGTACTTCTACTAGCTATCTTAAGCACTTCTAGAAACCCAAACAAGTCTTGTACCAGAGAGGTCCATTTGTGCCTTCAAATGAACCGATTGAGTTTATGGCAAGTGAGATTACCAACTAGTTTAATCACATGCAAACCAAGAAATGGCATCCAGGAGAGATTGTTAAGGCTATAAGGACGCCCAAAATTAAACTATCATGCACCAGCCACCATAGGATCAGGCGGATCTCTCTTCTCCAAAACTTGCCATATATGGACCAAACACGCATTGAAGACTTTCCAAAGCATCCATGATGTACCTAGACACCTTACATTCGCCCAAAACTCTCAAGATACAAGTATCTACACTTTCTTTGTTGATCAAACTAGACATTAATGACCAACAACCATATATTTTAAATTTATGATTTCTTTTTATCTTTTTAAACCTTATGACCATTGCTATGAACATTATATAAGTACAATACGACATCATTGTAAAGAAGCCCCCCCCCCTCCCCCATTGATATAAAAAGTTGAATACAAAGTATTTTTTTCAAAATTTTGTCTTTGAATTATGTTCTTGTTCTTTAGAAACTAGTGTGTGATTCATTTCCTTTCTATTGAAGTCACGACCAGGTTAGTTTGAGAGATTCAAACTCTCTTGGTTCACATTTGATCATGTGATTCGATCAAAATCTCCTCCTTTTAGTTTTCTTATCCGTTTAAGTTAAGAAAGATTCTCGGCCTTACGAATTATGGCTATACCGCTTGTGAGATTGATATTCAATATTAGATCACTATCTCATTGAATCTAATTTATTTAAGAAAATAATTATAATGTGATAAAGTGATAGTGTTAGCAGATAAAAAAAAGATTTGAAAATTTATTATTATAGTGATTTATAAAATTTATATTATATATATAATTGTAAAAAATTACGAGTATTAAAAGTAGAATTAACTTACAATATATTTATAGTCTAGAATATTGTTCATATTCGTTTTTCAGTCGCAGAAACCTGCGGCTGCGGCAATAGTACATTGTTGTTCGTTTAGCTGACGGAGCTATTTGCAGCAAACGCAACGTCTGACTGTTACGTCATGTGTTACAATTTTTTCGACTGTTGATTAAAATAACGGTGCAATTAAATATATGCGATCAACCGCAACTGCAATTATCGGCGATAGAAAAACGAACAATATATGCCGCAACTGCAGCCTCAACCGCTTGCGGCGACCAAACGAACAAGAGTACTGTATAATATATGTTTTATGTTTATAATGTACATCGACTAAATAATTCATAACCGATGATAATTTTGCGGGGTCAGAACGTACTAATCCGCTAGCCCAAATAACGTCAATACATTTTGCTTGGATCGAACATGTACTTGGTGACGCGATGGTAGAGATGTTACAAATTTTATTTACGTTGGAAGTAAATATGATGTTTATATCATCATAGGGCATAAAAGCAGAAGCGCTTAGGAAACATCAAGGCTAAATCAATCGCTTCTGCTGGTACGCTTCTCATTCTCATCCTTCATCTTTAATCTCCTTGGAATCTCGGTTTTCAATCTGGGTTTCTCCAGAGCCTCTTATCAATTTGATTTTTGAGATTCAATTGTTTTCGTTGAGATAGCTTGCTACAAATCATCTCGATTTCTTCTCCTCTTTCCATGATTTTGTTAGTCCCTGATCTGATTCCGAAATGCTCATTTTTTCCTAAAATCTGATCTCTATTTCTCCGTCGTCGTCTTCTTCTTCTTCCTCTGTTTGTAAATCCAGTTGCCTAAGCTTGTTTCTATTTCGGAGTGCGAACGATCTCCTCTGAACGCTACAATCTCTGAGCTCTGGGTTTTCCATCCTGATCTTGTCGTTGGCAAACTATTTGCAATGGTGGTTTGCAAATGCAAAAAGGTATGTTGACGTTTGCTTCATTTGATGATCTTTCCGGAAGTTTTCCTTGTTAAATGAACATGTTAAGGGTTTCTGAATTTTTCAACTGAGTTTCGATTTGTTTGCATATGTTTCTTGTTGCGTGACTTTACCCCTAAATTTACGCATTTTGATCTGGATTTGTATTTTTTCCGTTTCTTTTTGTTTGTTTGTTTCCAACTCTCAAAAAGTAACCATAGGGGAAATCATGAACGATTTTGGTTCTTTGTTTTCTGTTGGAGATCTAATCAAATGAATGCTAATGTTTTTCACTTCTGCTTTTTGTCCAGGCTACCAAGCTGTATTGCTTTGTTCACAAGGTCCCTGTTTGCGGAGAATGTATTTGCTTCCCGGAGCACCAAATATGTGTGGTATGTGGATTAAAAATCATATGTTTGTTGTTTCTGCAATCTGATAGTTTTTTAGTGGAATTAGTTTGTTGTATTTTGGAATGTGGCATCCTTGTAGAAATAGCAAAATTATGCAGAAGGTGGTCTTCTGACTGCTGAAAAGATTGCTTCTTCTGGGAACAGAAGCATTTGGTTTAGTTGTTGATTGTTAGTTTTTGGCATTTTTAAAGGAAAATCTGGATACGCTGTGCCCTAGTGGTTATGTGGTATAACTGACTTTAAAGAACTCAATAATTTGAAGAGTAGGAGATGCATGGAGGATGAGGTGTTTCATACAATGTTTATTTATTTTACTTAGACATTTATTGATGTTTATCTTACAGCGGCCACATAGCGTATGCAAGATAAAGTATTAGAAATAGCAAAATCTCTATCTTGGGGCGTATTTATGCACACCCAATTTTGTTGGAAATTTTCTGCAGCCGTATTCCTCTCTATAGTTGAACACAGAATTTTTCTTTGTGTATGTTTTGCTGCTTCATTGTTGACATGGAAGGACAATGCTGAAATATGTTTTTTCTTCATGTTGTAATCAATAGGTCCGGACTTATCCAGAATGGGTGATAGATGGAGAGTATGACCAGCCAAAGTGTTGTCAATGCCAAGCAGCATTTGATGAAGGGACAGATCATCGAGTCACTCGGTTGGGTTGCTTGCGTATGTTATCTGACTCTGATCATGATTGGAGTTGGGCTGGATGTTTTATTTCTTAATTTCTACAACTAATTAAATGAAACCATCTTTGCCCTCTATTTGTATCAGATGCTATACATACAAGTTGCTTGGTTTCACTTATCAAGAGTTTTCCTCCTCATACCGCACCTGCTGGTTATGTGTGCCCCTCATGTAGCACCCCTGTAAGCCCATCGTATTCATGTAGTAGAAAAGGTTCTTTTGTGATGTCTCTATTGCATTGTTTTCCTTGCCTGTTATTACATTGCAGGAGCTCTTGTTTGGTGTCTTATATTGATACATGGAGTTAGAGAATTAATTGATTTGGAGTGATTTCATTTGTCTCTCTATAGCAATAATTGAAACTGTGTTGTTCTTGCTTTTTTCCATAGAAATTTTTCAAAGACTATTTGCATGTGGAGACCCATGAGTATTTTAGGAGTCTTTGGGTTTTAGCTTGAATGTTGTAACCAAGCCATCAAAAATACACCTTGTAGTAAATCTTGGAGAAGAAATTAAAATTAGAGTGTTTGATGTTCGATTTTCTTTCAAGCTCTCTTGAGTCTTTTAATTAATCTCCAGACCTGCTTACTATATTATGCTGTGTAATACTGCATTCTATGATGTAATATACTGGAGGTGGCTATCTAGGTTATTTTGGTTCCTAAGGGTTTGAGTTAATTGTCATCCCGATTGTATGCCATATTGCCATTCCTTTCATACCTTCTTTATTTACTTGAATTTTTTGTTGTGTAGCCTGGTTTTACCTTGTACCTTGCTTTAAAATGTTGTTTCGTTCTTGGGAGAGTGCCATTTTATAGATCTCATGTTGGTTTCCAAATGCAGATATGGCCTCCCAAGATGGTAAAAGATGCAGGATCTCGGCTTCATGCACAGTTAAGGGAAGTGATTATGCAGGTCAGTTTTTTTATCTAGATCAATTGTGTTTGCAGATCATCCAACATTTTCTTCTTGAAAGAAGTTAAAATTTGAAAAGTATTACCATTTCAAGTGTCACCCTCACTTTGGACACATCTCAATGAGAGCATATAAATACTCCCAGATTGTCACATTGTTTGTGTTGGCTAGTGAACACTATAACATGGCCTGAAAAGATTACTTGTTTAGATGGATTTTTATTTTTTGTTCTCTATATGGCAGACTGGTCTCGAGAAGAATCTATTTGGGAATCATCCAGTTTCTCGGTCCACGGAATCTCGTAGCCCACCCCCTGCATTTGCTTCAGATGCATTAATTAATGTATCATCATCTTCTCATACACAAGAAGGGAAGAATGTCCCTGATGGTTATTCAGTAGCTGGAAATGGAGAACATTCCAAACATGCGGTTTCGGAGATAATTGAGATAGATGTTCCTGCTTCTGCTGGGAATTACATGAAAAGCTCAAGCCCTGGAGTAAGAAATTCTTCTAAAAACTTAGTTTTCTTCACGAAAACTAGGTGCTGTTCCTATCTTTGTCACAGTTTCTCTAACTATTAATTGATGCTGCATATAGCTTGCTGCCGCTGCTGCACGAAAAGGTGTAACCGCGGTGGACAGGCAGAATTCCGAGATTCTATATTATGCAGACGACGAAGACGGGAATAAAAAAAAGTACTCAAGAAGAGGTGGGAGAAAAAACTTATCTTTTTTACCTCTCTTTTCAGAAATAATGTATGCATTTTTTGCTTTTCTACAAGACTTCGGCTTAGGATTTGCGTTTTCATTCATTTTCTTTTGTTTTCTGAGATGCATATATCTGCATATGTCTTTGCCTTCCGATAGATAAACTCCACCTTTTGTAAAAATCAATCAGTAGCATTGTGGCATGACTGTGACTGATTCTTCTTCTTTTTTCATATAAGGTCCTCTCCGTCACAAGTTTCTGCGGGCTTTATTACCATTCTGGTCAAGTGCATTACCAACTCTACCTGTGACCGCACCACCTCGTAAGGATGCAATGAAAGCAGAAGATGGTTCAGAAGGCCGTGTAAGACATCGATCATCAAGGATGGATATAAGGAAAATACTCCTTCTCATAGCAATCATGTGAGACCTTGTTTACGGTTTTTCACATATGTCCAACTGTTTTGGTGCAGAATCGTTTAGTATTATATTATCAACTGATGTTGTCTAACTGTTAAGTCTTTGGAACTAATGTGCAGAGCGTGTATGGCGACAATGGGGATTTTATACTACAGACTTGCACAACGGGTAATTGGTCAAGAAATGCCCGATGAGGAGCAGCAACGATGACGTAATATCATTATCGGACTGGTTTCAACATATATGTCCAAATCAATTGGCCCTTGTCCTGCTCTACATCCTTTTGTGACGACAAGAAAATGTTTTCTGCAAGTTAATTTTGAAAATTATGGGCTGTGGTATTTCTGTTGATGTTTTCCTTTGTCAAAATTTATTGATGGTCAATAGTTTCTCTCTGATTCGACATGTGACGCTTTATCATTTTCTAGAGGTCGTTAATTCTCTCTCGTAGTTTTTAAAAATATCACATTTACAGTTTTTATATATGTTTTCAAAAATACCATAAATTTAATATAAAAATTGTTAAAAAACTCTTTTTCTATGGATAAATTGTAATTCTAAATTGGAGTATAAAATTCAAATACAAAGTTTTAATATGTTTGTATTTTGTTTTAATAAACAAGTGTTTTTAAATAATTGTTTATGTTATTTAAAAAAAAATATTAGTGGTATTTTTGAAAAAATTAAAATATGGTAGTGAAGAATATGAGTTTGAAGTCCATAAGTTTATCGAACTTCAGAAGTTTAATTTAATTTACATTGTGGAACTGAACTATCAAACCAAATCTAAATTTACTGACAAAAAGATTTGGATATTTCACAGAAAACCAAAAATATTGGGTTCGGTTTGGTAACAAAGAAAAAGGAACCAAAATTACCATAACAGAACCAAACCGATCCAAAGTAATTAAAATCACAGGCCTAACTCAAAACATTTTGAATAGCCATCCCACTCAAAATCAAGACTTCGGAAAAAAAACAACAAAAGTTTGTGCCATTTATTACAAAAGATACCAACTTTTTGGGCTGTTTAAACATTTTTAAGTTTTAAAAGTTAAAGATTATGGATATTTTATATAGTAATACTATAAAATAGTATTTTTAAAAGTTTTTGTTCTAAATTTAATATTTTAAAATTAAAATGTTAAAAATAACACAACTAATTATATAAAATATATTTACTCTAAATAAATTATATATAAACTTAAAATATTATAATTGGGTTTAATTTTTCAGTTTATGATTTAATTTTTTTATTAAAATAAAATTTTAATATATTTTAATCTTAAATTTTAATGAAACGTTAAACTAATAATTCTATTTTTGAAACAAAATTTTTTTTAAAAAATACTATTTTAGATAATTTAATTTCAGTATCATAAGAATAAGAATGTACATAGCAATATGAATAAGATATTAATATGGATATAGAATAAAAACCAAATTATTGAATTAATTAATTAATAATTAATAAACGAAATTAATTTTGGGCATATTAACCGAACCTGAAATATGAAGTCAACCTGAACCAAAACATCCGATCCCGAAAAGATATGGATAATTGAAAATATTCAAATAAATTTTGTTGGTTTAATATATTGGATTCAAATTCGGTTACTTAAAATTCAAAGTAGAACCAAAATTGGTTTCAGTAGGTATAAGTTAAATATTCCGCATCTTGTTACTGACTTGTATCCCAAATATTGTTTATTTGGCATTAAAATAGTGAAGTTTTAGTTAACTGTACATTTTCAACTTGATTCTCTTGAATATTCTCATAAAAATATTTTAAAATAATATAAAAAAATTATAGAAAATTTATTTTATTAATGATATTATCATAAACACAAAATCCAATAGTGCCATTATTCATCTTCGAATGTTGGCATCTCTTTTTTTGTTTGGGTTTGGAAATAAATGCATTTAGAAGGAAGTATTCTTCAAAGTTACAAAGTCCTTCTTAAAAGTGCATTCGGAATTAGTTTTTTAATCATAGTAATTGATTGATGTCGATTATCTGTTTTAGTTATACATTTGTTAAGCACAGGGAAAATTAATATTATTTTTTTATGTTTAAATGAATTTTTAAATAAAATACAAAGAATATTTATTATATTTTTTTTCTTATGTGATCCAGGAGTGTATTTTTAAAACCATTAGTAGATGATAAATAAATATTTTAATTTTTAAAAATATTTTTTAAAAAAAAAGCAATAAATAATTGATATATTTTCAAAAAAATTATAAATAATTTAGAGAGTAATTTTATACCGCTAAATTCGTTTAGAATAATGTAAAAAAGAATACATTAAATCTATTATATATAAAAATAGTGTAAAATCTTTTAAATTTGTATATATAAACTATTAATGATTGTATAAATTGTTGATTATAATATAGAGATTTAATAAAATTTAACATATTTACTTGTTTGGTATAAATATATTACATTGAATTAAGTAAAAGATTTTGTAACATGTTTTAATTAAATTAATTAAATTAGCAGTCTTAATTAATTTTTTATATTATAGAATATTTTATGTATAAAATCTTCATAATAAAAAGAAGTATTAATAATTCGAATTTAATATTAAAACAAATGATATAATATAAAATTTTATTTAAAAATATATTGATTATGTTTGGAAACAAAAACAAAACTAAACTCATTAATTTCAATTAAGAAATATTAGTTGAATTAATGATTTTTTATTAATTTAATTAAAAAATGGTGAGAGTGAATATATCAGCAAATTTGAACTTTAACGATTCTCCTTTACTATATGTAAGATTATTGCATTTTTTTTTCAATTAATTGTGCTTTTTTATATTTTGAGTAAATAAATAATGTTGTTAATGTTAATAAGCGGTGGAAGCATATATATAGTCATATCAGAGACAAATTATCTATATATATATGATGTAATTTGTTCTGATTGTTTTAAAAGATATTTAGGTTTTCGAATATTTTGTATTGTTTCGAGTAATAATGATAATTCATAGTTCTTTATTTATTGTTTTCAGATGGATTCGTCTCATCTATAGACGATTTTAACACAAGTAAAAATGTTTAAGTGAAAGATGATCTAAATATATTTTTTCCTTTTTTTATAAAAATATTATGATTTTACTCTGTTTTAAAAAATATTATGGTTAGAAGATATGAAATATGTGATGAGAATTAGTAGGTTAGTATCCCTAATATATTATTTGAAAATTTTTTTAACAAAATAATTTTATTTTGACGTGTTAATAACAAAAATACCATGTTGACGTGTCAACACCATACTGAGTTTCAGATTAAATATATAAAAAGGTTTAAATTACTAGAATAATTACAATACATGTCATTGATATTAAGTTGGTTAGAGAATAAATATATTTTATTTAACTAACCAAAAAATATTATTATATTTGCAAAAATAATAACTTTTATTTCTTTAAATTTTTTATACATTAATTTATAAATAAATTTCAAATAAATATAAATATATTAAAGTTACTACCATAATCCTTAATATATTATTTGAAAAACATTAAAAAAAAAAAAAATTTTACTATGACGTGTTATTAAGAAAAATAACATGTTGATATCATCACTACAGTAAATTTCAAATAAATATATAAATGAACTCAAATTATTAAAATAATTACAATATATGTCATTGTTATTAATTTGGTTAGAGAATTAATATATTTTATTAAACTAACCAAAAAATATTATTAAATTCGTAAAAAATAATTAATTTTCTTTTCTTAATTTATATATACAAAAAATAATATTAAAAGTAATTTTAAATAAAAATTTTAAAATTATATAAATATTTAATTTATATTTATTAATAAAATATAATTTATGAATATTTTTCCCCACGCATGGCGTGGGTATAAATCTAGTTTTGTGTTATTTTTGAATTATCGAGTTTTTTGTTTATTTTTGAGTAATTTATGCTCATTTCGAATACAAAACTTGAACTAATCCAAACTTGCATTTATGATTATTTTAGATACGAAATCCGAAATAACTCGAATCCACATTCAAAATTCGAACCAATCCAAACTCGAACTCAAAACCTAAACAGAACCGAATCGGCAAACACTCAAACCAAACCTGGTCCAAACATTTATAAATACCCGAATGAAATTTACATTTTTGATTCGATAATTCGAAAACTTGAAAAACCTAAACTGAATGGATAGCCGATGGAACGTCCAACCGTAACTTTAGATAGTAAACACTAATTCAACTATGAAGAAAATAAATATGTAGTACAAATTTCAACTTCAAGCAATAAACCTTAACTCCAATTACTGAACCATTCAAATTGCAGGTTCATGGATATGAATGGATAAAAGTAAATCAAGTAAGGTTACACTCTTTATTAGTACATGGACAAAACATATATAATGTAAATGATTATACATACAAAAATAACCTGAAAAAAAGATTAAAGTAGACTTATATGAATATTATAGGCAGAGAATAATCTTATTATTTTATAATTTGATATCATTTGTATAATAAAATATAGATATTAAATGAAAATTTATTAAGCTATGATTCTTAAATAATTTATAAAAAAAAACTTGGTAAAAATAAAAAATATGATACATGGGCAAAATGTTCGTATAACAAATTTGTTTGTTTCTATCAACAAAATCGATGCTTAAAAAATATATGTGCGGGTAATGCAAAATAGTTTACATCATTATTGTCACCTTATAAATTAATTTGAACAATATTGGTCATGTTCGTTTGTTACTCATATGAAGATGTGGCTACGGCTGTAACAAATTATTATTGTTTTAGAACTAAAAATTTACGATCAATTGCAGCCGCAACCATCGGCGGTAGACAAATGAATAGTATATCTCACAGCCGTAATCGTAATGTTTACCGCAACTGCAGTTATAGCCGTCAATACCGAGTAAACGAACAAAAATATGGTAAAAGTGAGAATTATTTGTGGGAGATGATAGGAAAATTAACTTTAATAACTATGCATTAATGAGTTATGAAACTTTCTATTACAAAAATTATTTGTACGACTACAATTACAATTGTTCATCATTACTGGAATGCGTGAATGATGTTGGCTAACCATTATTTTGAATGATATATATATATATATATATATATTGCTACTACATTCTAATTTAATTGTCATTAACACTATGGTCGTTATACGCTCGCACAAAGAACAACGTAAAGACAGCTACGATTACGTGGTCGTAAATTAATCGCACAATTATGATCAATTTGCAATCATAATGTAGAATTACAATGTGATTGCATAAAAGTCATTAAACGACTACTAAACTCTAAACACACTAATAATATATTAATCGCATATTAGTAGACAAATAGTTATAAAATTTTCAATTACGCTTGTGGTCGCAAAAACGAATGGAACACATGTTTTTTTATAGTGCGTCATTCTACGAAATCAAAGAAACCTCTTCTATATGTATACATATGTTATGCACATTATAGAATGCATCTTCTATTTTAAGTATTCGTTATGCGATTAATAGAAAGTAATTTTCTTAGAGATAATTATATTTGCATCGTCATATTATTTGATTTCTACATATATGATTTATTGTATTTTTTAATATGCAAATATGTATGTTTATGTAATTTATGTTTTATGTTTTTGAAAAATAATAATTTTGATAACAAAAAAAAAGTAATACCATAAAATAACACTTTTTAAGTTTATCTTCCGAATTTATTACATTAAAAATAAAATTCCTAAAATATCATAAATTATTATATAAAAATAATTATTTATCTCAAATAAACTATATATAAAATTAAAATATAATATTTAGGTTTATTTTTCCAATTTATGGTTTAAAAAAAATTTAGGATGAGATTTTTAATTATTTTAATATTAAATTTATGTTATTTTTAAAAATTTAAAAAGCAATACCTTAAAATCGCACTATTTAAGTTTATCTTACAAATTTATCACACTAAAAATAAAATTCTAAAAATAGCACAAATTATTATGTGAAAATAATTATTTATCTTAAATAATATATATATATATATATATAATTAAAACATAATATTTGGGTTCACTTTTTCTAATTTAGAGTTTAAATTTTTTTTCATTAGGAAGAAGTTTTTAATTATTTTAGTATTAAGTTTATGCTATTTTTAGAAATTTAAATAATTAGTTATATATTTGGAACCAAAACTTGAAATATGTCATTTTAGTCAATTGGCCAAATGATTAGTGTTATATAATAACACTTTAAAAAATGTTATTTTATACAATTATCCCAAGAAAAAGCTAAACAAATTCACATTTAGGATATAATTAAGAGTAAATGTCTAAAATAGCATATTTCTAAGTTTTTATTTCAAAATAGCATCATTAGTTTAAATTTCCAATAATAGCACAAATTTAAGATTAAAATGTATTAAAACTATATTTTAATATTAAAAAAATTAAACCCTAAATTAAAAAAATAAATCCAAATATAATAATTTTAGTTTATGTATAATTGATTTAAAATAAATAAATATTTTTACATAAATATTTGTGATATTTTACATAAATAAATTATAAATAAAAGTAAAACATTATTTTGAGTTATCTTTTATAATTTAGTGTTTAAATTTTTGGGCAAATGTCTAAAATAGCACATTTCTAAGTTTTTATTCCAAAAATAGCATCGTTAGTTTAAATTTCCAATAATAGCATCGTTAGTTTAAATTTCCAATAATAGCACAAATTTAAGATTAAAATGCATTAAAACTATATTTTAAAAGAAAAAAACTAAACCATAAATTGGAAAAAATGAACCAAATATAATAATTTAATTTTATATATAATTTGTTTAAAATAAATAAGTATTTTTACATAAGTATTTGTGCTATTTTTGGGAATTTAATTTTAAGATGCTAAATTTGGAAGAAAAACTTGAAAAAGTACTATTATAGGGTATTACTCTAAATTTTTTCTATTAGAAAAATATTTTAAGGTATTTTAACTCTAAATTTGTGATATAAAACATTTAGAGTAATATCATAAAATAACACATGTTTAAGTTTTTGTTCCAAATTTAGTAATGTAAACTTAAAATTCCAAAAATATAAAAAAATTATTTTTTAAAAATACATATTTATCATAAATAAATTATAAATATTACTAAAATATTACATTTGAGTTTTTTTTCTAATTTAGGATTTATTTTTTCTTATTAAAAAGAAGTTTTAAAATATTTTAATATTAAATTTGTATTATTTTTAGAAATTTAAACTAAATGTGCTATATTTAGAACAAAAACTTTAAAAAATAATATTTTGTCAATTACTCAAACAATTAAACTAATTATAATAGATTTAGAATAAAATTTTAAATTTATTACTTCTATAAAAAAAATTTGAAAACTAATTCAAAATTAAAAGAACTAAAAAATGTCGAGGTTTCGGCCAATTCATACACAAATTTTTCTACGTGATTACGATTCGATTACGAACTTTGTACATGTGCTATTTCATGCACAAACCTATTGGTCTGCGCCATAACATATATTGACTTGATTAATTCGTATTAATCATACATTAGTGGTAAACGACGTTTATCCCACCGGTAATCGAAGCTTATTGGGATGATACGTCAGCTACGACACCGTTTTATTAAATGAGTGTCAATGTACTAAAACGTTGTCGTCCAGCTTCTTCTTCTCTTCCCCATGGTGCAACGAAATGGCAGAGTAAAATTTAGAGTTTTGTAAATTTTCAGATTTGGAGTATCAATTTGACGCAAAATTAGGGTGGAGAAGTGTCTGGTTTGTATTTCAAATTGGGTTTTTTGTGCTCTCGTTTTGTGGAGTGTCGAATTAGGGTTAATAATTTTTTGGGATTTTGTGCTCTCATAGTGGTGAAAATTCGTGAAGAAATGAGTGTAAACAAGGAAATCGATCGGGTTGTTCGTTGAAAAGGCATTCCAAGAGTTTGTCGATGTGG
The DNA here is from genome assembly GCA_018901935.1 of Pugionium cornutum. Classification (NCBI taxonomy): domain Eukaryota; kingdom Viridiplantae; phylum Streptophyta; class Magnoliopsida; order Brassicales; family Brassicaceae; genus Pugionium; species Pugionium cornutum. The sequence continues at coordinate 34,835,132 of CM032160.1, read as the reverse complement.
AGAAGCTTGTATAATTCGAACTTCAAGAACTGAGCAAAATCCAGGGTGAATTTTCTATTGTTGTTCTAATAGATCCGAAAACCAAAAATTTCATTTGTTTAAATGGGCAGATCAATCGTTGGTTGAAGAAATTGAGCTACTTGAAATCATTGTAGATGATGTTAAAGGAGATATGGGAAGCCTTGTCGATGGTTTATGAATTTTTCAAAATGAAATCGAGAATCTCGAGTGTAAGACACGAACTTGCGAAACTGTTGTTCATCTGTTTAAAAACGATATTGACGAGATGAAAGCAGTTATGCGTGGTTGGGAGACAAAGATTGAAGAATATAATGGTGAAATTCGGAAATTACATAAGATAGTTGTATGTAGTGTTGTCATATTTGTATTCTACTTGGTTATTTTATCGCGAAATATGAAGTATGTGTGTTAGTATAATCTGCTTTTGTTCAAATAATCGAAGTTGGAAGTTATCTCTGTTTTCTGTTTGTGTTCTGCTTTTGTTCATGAAATAATCGAACTATGTGTTATGATTTTGTTCCTATGAAATAATCTGCTTGTTCTGTTCAAATAATCTGTTTTTTTGTTTAGAAGATGACAAACAGCCTGTAAAAACATTCCACAAACAGATTAAAAAGAGTAAAAACAGGTTTCGATTAAACAATGGCTTCGATTAAAGAGATTACATAAACGAAATATTCCACAAACAGAGATTATACAAAGAGATTACACAAAGAGATTACACAAAGAGATTACACAAAGAGATTACATAAACAGAACATATTACTTCAACCGAATATTCCGCCAAAATAGCCTACACCAAGAAAATAGACATGTCAATCTACAAAAAACATCTGCATACTAACCCGAAAAACAACCTAAACATTCACATGATGTTGCGTTGGCTGGCTTGGTCCGTCTCCGTAGTCTTCATGTATAGATTCTACAGCAGTTTGAGAAACATTTTTGGATGGCTTGGTGATCTTGACTCCAACATTTGTACATCTTCTTGAATTATGTCCTGCCAAACCACAATTTCCACAGTGCATTGTCCTCCCTTTTTTGCTCAAGGTGACCTTTCTGGTAGGAGATTCATGCCTGATTTTCATCCTCTTATATTTTTTCTTTCAGCCCTTTGATTGATCACGAGGAGGCGCTTGAATTGTTTCACCATAATTCTTCCAAAATTTTTTACCATTTAGTGGGAGAATTGAATCGCTATACTTCAAGTTTCCATAAATGTGACGTGCGCACATTCAATGTTCTATCTTAGGTAGCTCTTGCTCAACCGCGAGTACCAAGCTCTGAAATGAAGTATAAATCATAAGTAAAATATATATATAAGAAGCAAAACACAACAAAAAACACACGTACTTTTTATCTGTACGATATAATTGTATAGCCTTCTCCATCTCCAAGGCCCAAATCACATTTAAGCTTCCACAGAAACCATAGCCATGTATCCGAGTTTTCGACATTTACAACCGCCCAAGCAACTGGATATATTTGATTATTCGCATCTCTTCCCGTGGCTGCCAACAATTGTTCTTTGATAGTTGATTTCAAAAAAATCCATTGATGCCTATGATATGTCGACAAGATGTAATCCATGTGTTTCGAAGTGCTTGAAAACACACATACAATCGATCAAACATTTCCACTCCATTTTCTCCGGGGATTGTCCTAAGCTCAACAGTTGAACTCGGGTTCGACCTACAAAAAAAAAATTCAGTTAGTAAGAACAATATTATTTAACTATAATCTCTAAGTTGTAATTATTATAATCGAAGTCACTTACTCTACAATATCTAATTTGTAATCTTTCAACCGCGAGAATTGCTCATCATGCTCCTTTTGGATTAATTCAAGTGCATAGGCCTTTCTCTTTCTACATTGGTCGTGCGTGACCACGATTTTGTAGCGTTCTTCCATTTGCTCTTTATAAACTTAGGTCTGAAATCTGGATCCTTTCTAATCTCGTTTATAAAGAGCTTCGCAATCACCGTTTGAATAACGATCCTACAAGTTCCGTTGGAGATACAACTATATGTTCTTTCAAAAGTTTTCACCATGAACTTCCCGACCGGTTCTTCGAATGAGCAGTAAAGCCTCCAAGGGCAGTCACTTTTCTGGGCGCATTTCACCTCGCATATAACATTTCCCCATCTCGTATATTTGACATTCCATCCTTCTTTTAGAACATACTCCACGACAGCCTCTTTGAACTCTTTTATAATAGCAAATACTTGACCAAGTTTAATCTTACCACTTTCTCTTCTCCACGTTTCATATCGTCTACTTTGTGGTTCCTCATCTTCTGAGTTATCTGGAGTGTCATGGTAATTTACATGTTTTTCATCATCCACAAAATCAGCAACATGTGATTCAATCCGAGCTTCTTCATCATACGTTTCTTCATTTTCGTTATCATTATGACCATCAATTTCATCCACATTTTGTTCCTCATTTTCAGCGGCCAATTCTTCAGCATCATCTGCCTCCATATAGACATCTATTGCATGCGTATAATGAGCTGATGCACACATCTTTTGAAACATTCCATCACCAGCAACCATGTATTTCAAATCTGTTAATCCCTCGAAAGGAAGCTTATACCACAGTCGCTGCCCATACAGAGATACTCTTAAATCTGCTTGTAAGCTTGTAAACAGGTTCTCAGGTTGTGTCTCAACAATCAAAACCTCTCCTCCAACATAATTCAGAATGCCATTAACTGTCTCAAATTTTCCATTATAATAACAACTAAATATAGCATCATTTGGATCGTTTGGATCATTATCCACACTGCAAGATCAAAGAAACAATCGATTCTCGGAACATCAAACTAACTCAGAAGACAATACACATACAATAAAACTAACTCAGAAGACAATACACATACAATATAGTATTATAAAATCAAACTAAATCCATCTCTAAGTCAGTCTCGAAATCACCCTCTAAACCTCTAAAACAAACTAAACCAATCACTAAATCCCACAAATACTGTGGTACAAAATCGCACAAAATCAGTCTCTAAATCGCACAAATACTATGGAACAAAATTGCACAAAATCGCACAAAAACTACTGCCAAAAAATAAAGTACTGAAGAGGACGAGGCTTGTTAATCAGATCGAACAACAAGTTTATTGTTCTTGTATCATCTCGATGAACATGATCTTAACCTCAATTCAAAACATACATACGAGTTTAGGAAAGAAACCATATGAAGCTTCAGTATCTTTAGAATCAACATCTCTGATAACTTATTGCGGTGATGCTGCACAAAACTCAGCCTTGTTGCCATTCTCAAACAAACGATTCGTTAAAAGCACTAATGGAAAAATGACTTTACTCATTTTTTATATATGTACCAGTGACATTCTACCATTAGAGACAACAAACTATGTTGAATCGATTTCTGGTTTTGTTTCACTTCAAACCTTTGTTCTGCCTTTTTTATATATATTCATGTGTGCATTATGATCTTCCTTTTCTTTTCTGATTAACAGGCCACTTGTTGCTATGTTTGCTAAGATTAATCCCTAACAAAATCGCACAAAACCACAAAATCGAACAAAATCACATCGCAAAAAAAACTTAAGGTAGATATTTATATTAAATTGTTGAGTGGGGATAATGCTTAAGCTCTTCAATTCACATCCGGTTTCACACAAACTCTAAAAAAAATCAATTTTCTTCGATTCACACAAACCCTTACCTCATTTCTTCGATTAACAACTCCACTGACCTCCAACGCCACTCGAAAAGTTTCCAACCTGTCGATTTTGTGACACCCGATTTCGTCTGTTCTTTTGGGAAAAATCGCACATTTGGCCTCCTAATTTGGGGAAAATTAGACCTAATTTGCGAGTGATAAACAAACGACGTCGTTTTCGCAAATTTTCTATAACAAATAAAACGACGTCGTTTAATTCTGCTCGAAACTTCAACACGACGTCGTTTACCTAATTGTATGGTTAATATTTAAAACTAATTAATTTCCTATTATCTGACTAAACAGCACATAACGGTTTGACTAACTTCGTCAAATCAATGTATGTTATGACGCAAACCAATAATTTTGTGAATGAAATAGCACATATACAAAGTTCATAATCGAATCGTAACAACGGAAGAAAGTTTGTGTATGAATTGACCGAAATCCCATGTTTGATATTAAAAATTTAGAGTAATATCATAAAATAAAACATTTTTAAGTTTTTGTTCCAAATTTAGCACTGTAAACTTAAAATTCTAAAAATATCAAAAATTATTTTCTAAAAATATATATTTATCATAAATAAATTATAAATATAACTAAAATATTATATTTGAGTTCTTTTTCTAATTTAAGATTTATTTTTTCTTATTAAAATGAAGTTTTAAAAAATTTTAATATTAAATTTGTATTATTTTTAGAAATTTAAACTAAATGTGCCCTATATTTAGAACAAAAACTTTAAAAAATAATATTTTGTCAATTACTAAAAATTTAAACTAATTATAATATATTTAGAATAAAATTTTAAATTTATTATTTCTGTAAAAAATTTTGAAAACTAATTCAAAATTAAAAGAACTGAAAAATGACTATAAGAAAAGTGCAAGTAATGAAATTCGCACGTGTGTGTATGTCTGAATTGCAAACGCAGACGAAGTTTTTTTTTTTTCTCGCAGGCGCTGCCTTTTTAACGAATGCCCCGTTTAGTCTCTCCCCTTTCTCTCTAATCTACGCACGTACGAACACAAACACACAAAAAAAAACACAAGCGAACTCGATTATATAGAAAGGAAAAACAAAAATCCCTTTTAGGGCACAAAGAGAAGCACTTCTGCAACAACAACAATTAAGCAATGTCGAGGTTAAATCAATCGCTTCTACTGGTTCGTACTCATTCTTAATCTTCGATTATCATTATGGGTTCTATTTCTATATTCTCAATTTTGATTTTGTTTTTACTGTTTCTTCGTGAAAGCTTGCTGTTTTAAACTTCGGAATCCTCTCAATTGCTTCTTAGTTTTCCCTGTTTTCGATAGTTTTTCACCTCGATTCCGATTCTTGTTCTAAGTTGTTTTCAGAATTTGTGTTTGATTGTACTTTCTTAATTAGTAAGCTGAACAATTGATTTTCGACAATTTGTTCAATATTTACTGTTTTCGTTCTCTGTTTGAGCTCAGGTTGTAATTGAACTTCATCTCTCTCACTTCGATCTCCAGAATTTTAACGTATGTGTTTGATTTTGAAATCAGGTGTACGAATTGAGAGTTTGGGTTTTTAAGTTTTGAATTGAGAATCAGACCAAATTCGCTGCAATCTTGGATCTTCAGAATTTGGATGAAGCTTGATTTGGATATTTGAATTTAGCTGTTGGAAGATGAGCTCAGAGCAATGTTTCCCCCGATTGAACATTCTTGAGATAAAAGCCCTAATTTACCAGAAAATCGGGCATCAAAGAGCAGATAGTTACTTTAATCAGCTTGGAAGATTCCTTACCTCGAGGATAAGCAAGTCTGAGTTCGATAAGCTTTGTATTAAGATAGTTGGCAGGGAAAACATTGTGCTTCACAACCGTTTAATACGCTCGATTCTCAAGAATGCAAGTGTTGCCACATCTCCTCCGCAGAGATACTTGAAGAAATCTGTTAACAGTTTTGGCGTTGCGAATCATCACAGTCAGTCTCTTCATGGGGATTCTGCTTTCCTTCCTTCGCCTCGGAAATGCAGGTCAAGGAAATTTAGGGACCGGCCAAGTCCTCTTGGTCCACTTGGGAAGCCTCAAAGTATTACTACTACAAACGACGAGTCAATGTCAAAGGTACGAAGACTTCAGATGGAAGTTGCCTCTGTGGAAGAGGGAGAAGAGGTTGAACAAATGTCGGGAAGTCCTAGTGTACAGAGCAGAACCCCGTTAACCGCTCCATTTGGTGTTTCCATCAGCAATGCTAGAAAGTCTATTTTCAGTTCATCTTCATGCAGAAGTGGTATCAACCGTGAGACTTGTCAAAATAGCGGCGAGCTACCTGATTCAAAAACATTGAGGAATCGGTTAGAGAGGAAATTGGAAACAGAAGGGATAAAGTTATCTATGGACTCTGCTAATGTTCTTAACAGTGGGTTGAATGCATTTATGAGAAGGTTGATCGAGCCTTGTTTGAGTTTAGCTAGTTCACGGTCGAGAGAGATGAACAGCCACCAAAACCAAGTGGTGTCCAATGTATCAATGTTGGATTTCCGTTCTGCAATGGAGTTGAATCCCAGGGTTCTTGGAGAGGAATGGCCTACACAACTAGAGAAGGTTCGTTCCCGAGAGGAGTAAAGTTGTAGAAAAGACTACCATTATTTAGCAATACACTGGTTTCTACACGAAACTGATATCTTTGATTTGATAGATTTGGAACCTTTATTCTTAACTGGAATTTTCCATTAGAGTGTTTTTGAAGGTTGTACAAGTTCTCATAGATATATATATTTTAAACACCATTTGTTTCTTTGTGTATTTTTCTCTCTAATGTAACAAATTTTCCATGAAAGCAAAAGAAAATTTTAACATTCAGTTGTATATAGATTCCTGTTGGAAGGAAATTACGTTTCATTGAAGCAGAACATAACGACGAATAAGAAGAAGAAACAAACGTCATTACTACTTAGTGAAAACAGACATGTCGACAAGTGTAGTTTGTACAGAACTCTTACATTTACCAATCTAAATCTATACAGGCAAAAGAATGTTCGTCTCTTTTAAACTAATTGCAGTTTGAAGTGGGCTTTTAGGCTGTGTTTCTTCATTCCTAAACCACAGACAATGCCAAGAGAATTGAGGATTAAATAGGGTGGCAATGGGGGAGATACTGTAAAAGGTATTTTCGAGTGTTTCAGCTTGAAATCGCGTCTACGTTTTTTGAGTTTTGATTTTTGTCTTGAACCACATTTCGAAAACAATTTCAATAAATAAACCACAATTCTCTAAAATATTATTTTTTAAAAAATTTATTCCAAACTAACATCATTAATTTAAATTTTCAATCATAACACAAATTTAACATTAAAATACATTAAAACTTCATTTTAATAAAAATACCTTAAAATAACATTTTCTAAAATTTTTGTTTCAAAATCTACCATCTTAAAATTAAAATTCTAAAAATAGCACAAGTAATTATATAAAATACTTATTTACTCTAAATAAATTATACATAAATTTAAAATATTATATTTGGGTTCATTTTATCCTATTTAAGATTTAATTTTTCTATATTAAAATAAAGTTTTAATGTATTTTAATTGTAAATTTATATTATTTTTGGAAATTTAAACTAATAGTGTTACATTTGAAAAAAAAAACTTAAAAGAGTATTATTTTATCAATTTTCCAAAATTTTAACTCTAAATAACTAGATTTAGACCTACGTCATATATGGATAAAGATACTCACACATTATAATTAATTGTTGATTTAGTAAATATAAATTAATTACGTATATTATTGATTTTTATTTAGAATATTCTTTTGGAATTTTTAATATTAATTATAAAAATGAAATACACAATAAAATCAGATTATACAAATAAATTTAAGTTGTCTCTATCTTGGATGGACAATATTATTGAATAAGTAAAAAATTGTAAATGTGATAAATATTCAATTAATCTAAAATTTTATTTTATTTGTTTGACTAATTTTTCAAAATCCAACAATTAAATATTTGTCTAATATCATTTCTGTAAATATTCTATTAACTTATTTTTTATGTAATAGTTGTGCTAAAATATTATGTTGGAGTGATATGTCAACATGACACATTTGTAAATCACATGTGAAAGAAATAAAATCTTTTTAATAAAATGTTTTTCAATTAATATATTAAAATTTTATATACAGTTAAATTTATAGCTGGATGGTAAAAACAATCTTTGTGACAACATATCAATATGCTTGTATTAACTACTCAAAAACTTATATTCGAACCTACAAAAGAAAAAATGTTAGAAATGAATTAAATCTTGTACATTAGCGGATCTTCAAATATGATAAATTCTTAATGCGCCCTGTAGGTCACGGTCATATTTATTACATCATTTTGATGAATAATAAAGTGGTGCGTCTTTGAAATTTGTAGAAGAGTCACTTAATAGGATTTTGGCATCTTGCTCCTTTGTGTGGGTCGCCTTGCTTGATTGACCGACATAAAGCTCTTTGGGATTGTGCGGCTGTTCCTCACACCATGTATCATCTTGTCCGATCATGATCTTTGGTGTGACTAGCTCGGGTTGGAGTTTCTTTATTAGATGTTGAAAGTTTTTCGTGATCCTTCACGTTTATTAGTTTCTCTATGGCCATGTTAAATTCGTGTCTTTAACTTCTTTGTGCTGTATCGGATCCTTGGCGGGATTCTCATGCTCGGCATTTGATCGGTGTTGTACTCGTAGGTTGGCACGTTGGGGTCCAGATCCTCACAGTATGGAGCAAAGGAGGTCGCATCCAGGGCCGGGTCTGGGTCCAAGCAAGACAAGTCTGTGTTTACGGCCCTCAATATTAATAGAAAAAAATCAGTCCTTATTCCAAAAGTACTTTTACCACAATGGTAAATAAAAATAAACTGATTTTTTGAGTTTTTCAGTTCGAGTTTTTATAACAATATATTTTTTACACAATTAGAACGACCCATTTTTTTATAGTATAAAACGACCCATTTTTTTTTTCGCTTACGGCCCTGTTAAATTCAAGGCCGGCTCTAGTCGCATCATCTCTTTTTCGGCGATCCGTGAGGCAATTACATCACCGCACGCCTTTTGGGAAAATGTGGCATATTCCTTTTTATAATATTATTTTAGGATTGATGATTTATTTGTATCTATGAACTATTGTATAGCATCAAATACCCCTAAAACTAATACTACGGTTTATATATGTATGATACAAAAGTGGAAAACATATTTCTCCGTTAATTGAAATTTTGAAACCAATTTCCTCCGATTAGCTGAGTTACTTGGTTTAAAACAGGAACTACGGCTATGTTTAATTAGTTTTTGAACTTTCAATAAATGGAAAAATATGTTTTCAACTTCTAACTGAGAGAAAAATATGTTTTAACTTTTCTAGTATTGATATATAAATCGTGACATTAGTTTTACGGATATTTAATGGTATACAATAGTTTTGAGTAAGAAATAAATCGTGAGCTCTTATTTTTATTATTTTCTTTTTTTATTTAAACTTTAAAAATTAACATCATACTTAAAAGTAAAGATAAACAAATATAAAAACTAAGCTTCACGATATAATTCAACGCATAGCTTTACCTTTTCTGCTACACTTAAAATAGTGTTTTGTCGATTATTGTTCCAAGCTCTTGAGATAGCCTCCTTGACCAAGGGTTTAAATAGAAATCATTTGTCAAATTTGAAATGACCCTTGTAAGTCTCATGGGATGTCATTAACTCGATTAGGATTGGACCGTGGTATAAACCTCTTTTCTCTAGGAAGGTTTGGCTTGATCCTCGAAAGAACATAAACCATTATTTGTTCGCAATACACTTACATTATAAAACTATTATTGTCTACTACCATCTCATTTTTTATTAATCACTACCATTGTAATTATAATTTTTAATTACTAACATTATAAAACACTAACTATCATAATATTAATCACAAACCTTACACATATTATCTAAAAATTAATCATAATATCAAAAATTTCTTTTCAGTTTCATACTTTCGTCATGGAGATTTTTGTAAAGAAAAAATACTCGTCACATTTTTTCATTTTTGAGAAGTACGGAATTTTAAGAATAGCAACACACTTATATATTTGGAAATGGTTCTGCTTGAAAAAAAGTATGTTTACAAAACTTTGAAATAATTTTCTCCTCACCTCGATTTCTTTTTATAATGTGTGTTTGTAGTAAAACTAATTTATTCTTTGGTTAACATTGTTGAAATAATTTGAAAAGACTTTTCTACGAAAATGTTCAAGAAATACAACAATCACAACATATTTAAGTGTGGATTATTATATTTTGAAAATATGTAGATTTTAAAATTTATTTTAAAATAGTTAAAAATAATAAAAAAATTTATATGTCAATTGTTCTAAATATTAAAAAATAGATTTTTAAATCTATTTTTTATAATGAATGAACCAAAATTGTGGTTGAAAATAAATCACTCGGATAAAAAAAAAGGTTTCAATAATTAAAAAAATAAAGATATTTTAAAATTAAATAGTTAAAAAAGAAAATTAAATACAACAATAAAATAATACCGCGCGTTACCTGCGGGTGTCATTTAAATCTCCAAGTCATGCACCATCTATCCTTCAATGATTCAAGTCTGTGGCACAAATTAACAGAGTTTTTCAATGAATTACACAGTTTCAATCTTGTGTTTCTTTAATTATTACATGTTTTGCAATCTGTACAATTTTTTAATTGCATGATCTGTAATATAGAGACTTGTTGACAAGAACCACAAAAGCTCAATTCATATCTTTTGATAAAAGTAAAAAGAGAAAAAGAACAATTCCATTCAAAAGAAAAACTGAGCAACAGACTAAATGTGCGAAAAGAAAAACAGTTAAAACTCTTCAGTTCCACGAGTAACAAAAAAAACAAGACATATACATAACCATCAACTATCGTAAAAGACTATCAACTTTACTCCCAACCAGTAGCTGGAGCAGCTGTGGGTGGCGCAGTTGTGTCCCATCCACCATCTCCTGCTGGAGCAACTGGAACAGCAAATAACAAACAATTAGAATCAATATCACAGAGACATTATCTGTCATAAACTCACCGCTTGAATCTGTCCAAGAAGCAGCAGCAGGTGCAGCAGAAATTGGCGCCTGGGCTTCTCCTGGCCATGCAGCATCAGGGATCTGAGCACTGGTCCATTGGTCTCCACCAACCATTCCATATTCCGGAGCAGGAAGTCCAAAGTCTGTCTGAGGGGCAGCTTCATCCTCATCCTCTTGCTTAGCCTCCTCAGGCTCCCTGTAAAAGAACAGGTCCACCTGTACAACAACACAGCATGTGATGAAATTGATAAAGGGAAAAGTTGAGACATATTGCAACTTAATGTACTGAATGATGTAAACCTTTTGTAACAACACAAATATTTCCTCAAAAATGATATCCTCTTACCATGACATCCCACTTTTGTGCAGGGCGAATGGTTCCACGCATCTGAAGGACCATCCTTGCGAGAAGCCAGAACAGGCAACCAATGCTGTGCTTGCCCTTGTTGTTGGCAGGGATACCAATGTCAACAAATCTCATGGGAGAGTCTGTGTCACAGAACGCGATGATGGGAATGTTTCCCAAAGCACCTTCCTTGATTGGCTGCAATCACACACAAGACATTAATCAAAGTAAAGACAATACCATCACTAGTATTGAATTTCATAAAAAGCTTACCTGGTGGTCAGTTCTCGGGTCAGTAAGAATCAGCAGCCTGGGTTCACTGAAGGAAGTTTGCATTTGATTGGTGAAGGTACCAGGAGTGTGCCTTCCAGCAATAGCATTGGCTCCAGTGTATTGAGCAAACTTCAGAACAGCTCTCTGACCATAGGGCCTTGCTGACTGAACAATGATGTCCTTTGGATTCTCAATAGCAACAATAACTCGAGCAGCCATCATCAGCTTTTCCCATGTTTTGCCGAGGTTGAAGATGTATATACCTAAGAATAAAGAGCTTTAAAAAATTAAGTTCCATTCTATATATTTAGTAGTGAAAAGTTAAAAAAAAAGGAGAACAATTAAAGCAAAAATCAGAACAAACAAAAACAGACTATAGAACACAGCAATCTCAAACATCAGTGAAAACGTTAAAACAAAAAGTTGATGAAGTAGCAGACGCATCAAACAAAATGAAACGAGAAAGCTGCTCACTTCTTCACATATACCAAAATCATTTCACATATACCAAAATCATTTCACATATACCAAAATCATTTCACATATACCAGTTATTTTTTGCAGCCATTGGGCATTTTCTTGTCAGCGGCTGTTTAGATGCTCCGCAGGTAAATTGTACTTTAAAAATGAAACTATGAGGAACTGAAAAACGACATACAATTCCAAAACCAATCTAAAACATACAAATTCGCAATATCAACACAGGAACTCGATACTCTATTCAACTATTCACACATACACACACATAAATATATGATGCATCAGAAAAAAACATGAAAAATTACCGTCGTTGCGTCTCTTGAAAACGTAACGCTCCATCTGGTAATTGCAATTTTTGGTTCCGAGGTGAACCTCAGCAGCACACATCATCCGGATGTCAGCTTCCTTCTGGGAGAGCTGTCCTGAGCTCGCAGATCCGTTAGTCGCCATTATTCTTTTTCCTCTTCTGTCGTCTTCTTCTTCTTCTTCTTCTCTGAGATAAGCGACTGCTAGGTCAAGAATCACACGAGAGGCGAGGAAACTAAAAAACTCTGGGGGAGAGGGAATTTATCAAGAAAAACCCTAGTTTGTATAAAGTCTATTTTGCCCCTGTATCACCCCCGTAAATATATAAATGACCATCTCAACGTGGTAAAATTTTCGGCAGATGTAAATTAGACAGTTTTTACTGCTGACCAATGATCACTGGTATAATTTCCGGTATAATTTCCGGTTTGCGTTAGTTAAACCGAACGCCATAGTGTTAACAAACCTGGCAGCAAAAGATCATCTGTTTTCTTCTTTGCTACTCGTAATAAGTTAGAACCCTAACGCATTTGAACTTGTTTGATGATCTTCTCTGGAACGAGCTCATAAGGTTTCAATTTCTTATTTCATGTGAAAATCTTCTTAGGTTCCTTCAATTTCTCGCTCTTCTCACTTTTATGTCGTCTTTTTTCAGTACCCAGACGGGTTGAGCTTGATCTGTAGAGAGAGTTCATGGGTGTCTCGTTTAAAATTTCTAAAGTTGGCAGAAAGTTCAGTCCTAGGATTGCTGCTGAAACGCCTACTCCTGAATCTCCAGAACAGCGGAATTCGAAAGAAATCGTTCTATCAGGAAAGACAAAGGTATTTACTGATATATATATATTTTTTTCTTAATTTTACCGCTGAAAATCGGTAAATATACGTTTCCTATATATATATATATACATATTCTAGTTTTGGAAATCTTGTTTTAGAAACTTTATGCTGTGAATTTATGTTTATACATCTCTGTGAATGATGGATCGAGGATAAGAGTTATACCATGTAGCTTTGTATTATAGATTGACCAAATCTGTTCTCTTTGATTCAGGCCTCTGCTGAAAGCCATGCTTGTGGTGATGTTTCTGAGTTTTCGCAGCCATGTGCGCCTGATATATCTCCAGGTTAGCATCTCAACTACTTTGAAATCTCATGTTTTGCTAAATTCAAGCCATGTTCAGTAAATTGAGTGCATTTGCTCTCTCTGCAGGGCATGAAGTTTCCTTTATATTGAGCCTCTACCCGAACGGCTACACTGTAGGAAAACCCTCCAAGATTTCATAAAATTCATACCTTGCGGCAACTCGTTCAATATTTGAGAATCTGTCAAGGATTGTGTGATCGCCCAAAGTTTGGGTTCCCACTGAAGGGCTCATAGTATTCACACTTACAGGAGAACCAACAGTGCTCATAACTTGTGTCTTAGGAACAGAATTTGTCCTCCGCTTTGCAGCCATTTGGTGGGCTTGGTGCTGCCTTTGCTGCATAGCATCATTGGCACTAGAACCCACTGAATATGGCGCTTGACGCGCGTGCTGTCACCTATTGTCATTTAAATCTCCAAATCATGGACAATCTATCCTTCCTATTTAGACCAATTTTTTAAAGTTTTTCCCACACAAAGACTCTCTTTTTGTTTTTAATTGCATCTCCATAATAAATACAACACAAAAAATTGATTGCTCAAAAATGAACTTGACAGACGATTACATTCTTATCTACAAATAGAAAATCGATATTTATATTAGATTTCCAAAAGAGAGTTAGTTCACCACTGCTTCCTATTCATTCCACATATAAACAATATCGTACTCTAACCAAAATTTTAAATCAATGATAAGAACATACTTGTAATCTTCTTCAAGTTCTTATCGTAATAGAAATAACAAATTTCATACTCGATAAACACATATAACTGCAACGAACACCATTGAAACTCAGATTATGATGTCATCACGATCATAATCCACCATGACTGATGACGTTTTTGGACGGTTTTCTTCTCTGTTTTGGATTTCTCTATTTTGTCCCAGAAGGACTTGGATCCGAGGATCCGGTCTTATAAACTGTTGGAAAATCATTGAAGATGTAGGATGAAAACATGAAATTTGTAGAGACACTTTCTGAATGTAGGAACTCCTGAGGATGTTTATAAGTTAAATCCGCTTTCATTGTGAATCAGGACGCTGTTGACTTGAATTGACTTCTTCAAGATAAAACATGCGAAATTTCCCTTTATCTACCTCTCTGGAAATAATCAAGAATGGCTGTAGTACCGTCATTGTTTTTTGTGCTCCCGGATCTTGGTCAGCTTCTCTGATTGATTTCTTAACTTTCTCTTCTCTAAATTTTCCGGTCATCCCCATTTGCAGCAACTAAGTATTTTTTGCGTTTCTTTAGGTCAATTCTAGATCTTCCTGTATTTGGATTGGTTCCAATTTGTGCTTTAGTTAGTACACCAAAGAGAGGATATGATTGATGAATAAAGGTTTCAGATGTCTTCTTTCTTGATAAGAGACTCTGTCTTTTAGCATCAGCTTTTTCTTGGTGGAATTGATAAACAGGGGGAAAAACTCTTTCTCCTGAGTTAACCTTTGACAGAAGTAGCATTTTTTTAATCCTTTAGTACTCAGAAAATAACAATGGTAGATTCTCCTGAGGTGACGAGTCTAAACCCAAATAGGGATGGATTGGAGGAAACCGTCTGGAGGTTGTTCAACCCATCGCTCAACAACTAGCAGCTATTCGTTGTAGGTATGAACACTTTTTTCTCCAAGATTTCAAGTAAGTCCTGTTCAGGTTTGAAAATGAACTGGAACTTCTCTTTTGGAAGGGTTGCTCCTATGACCTTGTCTAGCTTTTGCCACTTCTTTGGCATGTCTAGAATCACACCAGACATCTTTTTGTCGATTTGGATTTAGAATGCTTCAGATGATGATGATGATGAGAAAGTTGTTTTCACTTAAACATTATCTTGGCAGATTGGGCATTATAAAATGTCCATCTTCTTCTTCAAGCGACATATGGCTAACAGTGCTTTGTCCATTAGTAATGACATCTTTTAGAATTTTGGGGTGCCATCGAATAAATGGAGGAAGAAAAGATGAACAAACCCTAGCCGACATGGGCATAAAAAGATTCAAAAACAAGATATTTTCGAGAGAAAAAAAAAAGCTCAAAGAAAGGAATACGTAAACGTAACGTATTCAAAAACACTAATCATTATTATTTCATAAGTAATATGTTATAGTGTTGTCGAACTATAGAAAATATGTTTGATCTTTTAGATTTATAATTTAACTAGATTTATATCTGAAAAAAATATTCGTAAATTTATTATATTGTTTATTAGTAAATATAAATTAGATATTTATATATTTTTTTATTTAAATTTTTTTTTTAATATTTCTTTTTTTATATGAAAATTTAGGAATAAAAATAATTGGTTTTTATAAAATTTTTATTATTTTTGATTAGTTTAATACGATATATTGTTTCTCTAATCAAATTAATAATAATAATATATATTATAAATATTATAATAATTTAAATATATTTATATTTTTATTTGAAATTTATTGTATCGATGATACGTCAGTATAATATTTTTATTAATAACACGTTAAAATGAGATTATTTTATTAAAATATTTTTCAAATAATATATTAAAAATTATCTAATGATTTTTAATTTCTGGTTTATATCTTAATCATTAAATCATAAGAAATTCAGTGATGTAAGTAAGTGGCACGTGATAACCAATAACAAAGAAAAACAACTAATCTATTAAGCAATAAACGAAGTACAAACGATAAAATAAATTCGAAATGTTAATAAATGGATTAATAATTAAAAAATGATAAAGTTTTTTTAATTAAGCACTATTTAAAACATTAAAAATATTAACTATCAGTTCTGTGACACTAATCAATACTAAATGGGTCCATCACACACTTTAACGTGTTTACGTGTTTGTACTTTTTTTTTTAATAATCAAATTTATACCCCCATTAACTGAGTTGGATCTCACCGGAAAAAAATGTTTGTAAAAAACATTTGTAAAAACGGTAATCTTCTCTTTCATGATTTATGCATACTTTCTTTTTAGGTCTAATCCTCTATTTAAAATATCATATAATATCAGATTTCTAACTAATACATAGTTATAAATCTACCTAGAATGAAAATTAAAAATGTATATATACCCAAATTGATAATTCGAAACCTAATTTTTCACCACAAAAAAAAAGTTTGAAACCAAAATCCCCATATCAAATTTGCGGATTTACTGTTACCAAATAACATTTTAATATTATTATAAAAAAGTTAAACCGATTATTAATCAATTAAACCGACATAAAATCCAAATAACCTCTGATTAAAACCCAATCACACCTAAAACAAACCAAAAACCTCCAAATCGAAAATTCCCAAATCGCGATGAAAACCTTAAAAACTCTAGAAATCAAAACCAAAATTAGGAGTTTCGAAGATGAAAAACGTGAGAAACGAAGCTGAAATCGTGAATAAGGAAAAACAAAAAAGAAGGAAGTCGAAATCGTTAAGAAGGTAGACATCACCTACACCAAATCGAAACACCCGAATCCAAAAACCCAACCAAATCGAGTTTTTACAATCCACAATCGAGCTACTACTCTACAAATTCTAGATTGCGACCTTAAAAACTTAAGTTTAGGAGCCTACCTACACTCAATTTCACAAGATGGACCTTCAATTTACGATTTGGCTGTCTTTGATTTTTAAGGTTTTTCAATGAATAGGATTATTGGAGATTTTTGCGTAGGAGTGGGTATTTTAGACTGGGCATACAAGTCAGATTTAGATGTTGGTTCACGGTAAGTCATGGGTTTAGTTTGGTGCTCTCGTTTCCTCTTGGTTTTGTTCCCAAACCGTCAAAATCGAGATCTATGTGAAAATAAATTTCGAACTATAAATTCGGGTAAATATACATTTTTAACTTTCATTCGAGGGGGATTTGCAACTAAATGTTAGTTTGAAAGACATATGATGTTATATGATACTTTTCGTAGGGAATTAGATCGTGAAACCTTCTTTTATAATATAGTCAAGATTTCAATTTTCCCATCCACAATATTTTTCCTGATTACATTACAAAAATCAGTTTATTGCGTTTTAAAGATTACGTCGGATTTCTTCCATTGCAATTTGCAAAGTCTTTATGATGATTTAGCAAAAAAAATCAAGAATTTGGCATATTTTTTTTATCATTAAAATATAAAATTTTGATAATAATTTGAATCAATATTGAATAATTTCTTTTATAACATTAGTCGCGAAATGATCACAAAAAATATAATTAATTTGTAACTACAATATCTAAAAAAATTATTTTTCGGTTTAGATGGTTGCAAATTGATTATAAAAACTATGACCAATTTGCGACTACTGTGAAAAAAATTTAAATATTTTTTAATATTTTTTGTGATCAATTTGCGACCACAAAACTAAATACTTTTAAAAAAAGTTAAGACTTATGGTCGTAATTGTAGTAAATTTACGACCATATGAGATCTATGCAAGTGAAAAAAACATATTTGTTTGTTGTTACTTTTAAAAAGTGACACATTTTTTATTTTAACATTATGTATCATATTCGTTATCATGTCAAACAATTTTGTTAGTAGTCGTTAATTTACATAGAATAGTGACAAATATTTCTGATCAAATTTTGCTAACATGTTATTAACAAAAATAATATATTGACATATCATCACTAAAATAAATTTTAAATAAATATATAAATAGTTTTAATTTAATAGAATAATTACAATATATGTTATTGCTATTATTTTAGTTAGAAAATCAATATATTTTACTAAACTAACCAAAAAATATTATCAAATTCATAAAAATAATTATTTTTATTTCTTTTATTTACGTATATTACAATTTATAAATAATTTTAAATAAATATATATATATAACTTATAAATATTATAATATAACTTATTATTTGGACTATAATTACAATATAATATTTTTTGAATTCAATGACATAATAATATATATAATTAATAATATATTATATATAATACATGATAACAAAATAAAATAAATGATGTATTAATAGATAACTAACATATAAAATTTAAAATATTTATATATTATTTCTTTATATTCAAAATATATAAAAAATTATGTAAATATCTAATTTATATTTATTAAATAATTAATTATATCTTTTCTATGCACAAGATGCGTATTTAAATCTATTTTTTTCTTATAACAGATTAGTAACAATTATTTGCAAATTGCAAAATATACTAATATCTTTAATACATAGATTTGTTGATAAATCAAAATTATTTAGCATCGTCAAGTTTATATCTAAACGTACATCTATGGATTTGAGCGTAAATCGATTGATAAACCAAAGCCAATTTACCAAAATTATTTTATCAATAAATTAACAATTTTTTTTAGTAATAGCAATAAATTTCCGACAAATTGTAATTTACATCAACTAAACGAATTTAGTTTTATCGTTATTCTGTCCGAAGCAAAGATTGGTGACCACTTACCAACAAATCATATAATTACTATATTAAATATTTTCAAAATTACAACTAATTAATTCCATATTTTATTTATGATATGGCAGTAACATTAGCTGTCTCGAAGAGCACATAAATAATTGAACCAATAAAATAAGAATCCAAAAACTCTATCAAATAATTGAAATTAATATATTCTATTTGTTCAAAAGCATCTATCGAAACCCAAACTGACCCCACTTTTTGACATGCTATCACCCAAACTACTCCATCACACTTCTCTCTTTACTCATTCCACAATGAACACAAATTTTTAAAAAATTATTCTATTTTCAAATAAAGTAATAATTTTTTTTATAAAGTAACAAACTTTATGTGTAAAGGAATCTGATATTTTTCTTTACCACATTTACATTTAAACTTTATTCTTTATTTGCCAACTTTGCCCACTCTTTTTCTGTCATTCTCTCGACATTTTCCATAATTTGTTTGGTGGTTCCCATAATTGTATATTTGGTGATTCTGAATTTTTGAACTACATACAATTCTTAAGATAAAAGCTTTGAATTGTTATAAATAAATCAAATATAATTTAAAATAAAAATATGATATATTATTAGTTTATTAATTTTTATTGAGATACATAAATAAGACGAAAAATAAAATTTCAAAAATACAAAAAATCAAATGCATATAAAAACTGCTAAAAGAAAAATCGAAAAACCATCAATACTACTACCAATCTTTTTATTTTTGTCATGGGTACCACAGCGAGGCGACCTAATAATCTAAAATTTTCATACGAAAATTTAATACCCTCATACGAAACTCCACACCGAGATAAATATATATGTGGTACAACCAGTAGACTATTGTTCCTATAGTACCATCTATTTGAATGACCCAAATATAAATATCATAAACTTTTTAAACCAAAAATATTATCATAACAAACTATTATTTTTCATAAAAAAAGTGTAACAATTCTTTTAACTTCTATCTTATTAAAATGTATGGAAACAATGATTTTTTTCTTATTTTATGACATGAAAATCTAATTATCACGTTGACAAAAAAAAGAAGATAATCTAATTATTGCATTCGAAGTTTCACGATTTTTTTAAACTATAGTATTAAATTAATAAATTAGCCTTCTAAATAAAAACATCTTTGAAAAAAATTTGTCATATTATATATAAACAATCTTTTTGACATCATGATTCAAGAAACATAAATGATTTAAAATATAGTTAAGTCACTTTATTGCTTAAATACCAAGTTATTCTGGTTGTTTTGTTTTTGCTAATTATTTCAAGCTAAAATTGGGTATACATGTTTGAAATTAGACTAACTCTAAAAAGCTTTATGTTGATTAATACAACTCATTACACTTATAATTTGATTGCCACGCGTAAACAGATCTAACCTTGCAAACTCTCACATGGCATTCTGGGCCCCACCAACATGGTTTAATACATTAATAGATACATAAAACGACTTCAGTACGACGCTATGTATCTGCGTTTTGATAAGATGTCTACTTTTCTCCTATTTAAATAAATCCTTCACTTTCATCTACTTTTACACTCAGAGACTGCAAAAAAAAAGAGCAGAAAACCGAAAAAATGGGTCGTCAATTTGCAGTCGTTGTGATCTGTATCGTCCTTGTCGCCGGTGTCGGAGGTCAAGCTCCGTCGTCACCACCAACTGCTACACCAGCTCCACCTACTCCAACAACTCCACCTCCAGCGGCGACTCCTCCTCCTGTCTCAGCACCTCCACCAGTCACTACTTCTCCTCCTCCAGCTAGTCCACCACCACCAGTATCCTCTCCTCCTCCGGCTACTCCTCCTCCGGCTACTCCTCCTCCAGTCTCTTCTCCACCACCTGCATCTCCACCTCCTCCTGTCGCTTCTCCTCCTCCAGCTACTCCTCCTCCCGTCGCGACTCCTCCTCCAGCACCTCTTGCTTCCCCTCCCGCTCAAGTTCCAGCTCCTGCTCCAACACAGAAGCCAGA
Source organism: Pugionium cornutum (assembly GCA_018901935.1). Lineage (NCBI taxonomy): Eukaryota > Viridiplantae > Streptophyta > Magnoliopsida > Brassicales > Brassicaceae > Pugionium > Pugionium cornutum. Next base: position 34,814,372 of record CM032160.1, on the reverse strand, counting down.
TGCTCCGTCTCCTTCGCCGTCGTCTAGCCCACCTTCTCCGTCGACTGATGCTCCAGGACCGAGCATCGATGCGCTCTCTCCGGGGCCTTCAACCACTGGTGTTAATGATGACCAGGTCCGTAACCTTTCTTCTTCTCACTTCAATCCTATTCGACTGGATCTAGTACAATGCGTTTCAGTGTTTCACTCAGATCTGAGAGCAGTGATAGTCACTAATATAGATCTAAACCGTTAATAACTCTTTGAGTTTAGAAAAACATGATTAGCGCAATTTAGCCAGAGAACTCTAGGTTATGCTATTGAGCGCCGTATCGACCTTGCCGATTTACTGCATCTGTCGTGTCGGGTAGGAGTCACGTGAGTTTGTCAGTCTGCACGTGATGATCAATAAATACTCTCCACGTGGCTATATGTCCGAACCATCTGATTTAAAAAATAGATCGAGTTATTAGCTTTGAAGTTTAGTCATAAAATAGTCCAAAAGTCGATAGAGAAACCCTAAATTATAGAACCTTTCAATAAATTATGGTGGAATGATGCAATCATATATAACAGTGTAACCAATACAAAATCTGATGATTTTTTTCCTTTTTTGTTTGCAGAATGGATCTAGCAAGATGGTTTCAAGCTTAGTACTTGGATCTGTTCTTGTCTGGTTTATGATATAAGTCTTTTCACTAAATGTTCCTTGCATTTAATTTTAATGTCGTCTTTGTGTTTTTTATCCATTGTATTACTTTGTGGGGACTGAATTCTTTTGAGATTTATTATCATTTGGAGAGGATACTATTAAGATGGAGTAAATCAGGATAGTTTTGTGGTTTCCTTTCTATTTGATTATTAGTGTATTGGATTCCTTTTCGTATTTTTCCCAATTTTCGTATTCATAAATACACATACTAAAGTACTATTGGCTCATTAAAATATAACAAATTGCGTGTAATCTATACAAAATGTTGATAAACTCAACGAAACGAGAAATACGAAGAAGGTTTTGGGGAAACGATATGTGATGTTTTTCGTAAGTTCTAAAAGTTGGTAGTTTTGATTTAAACAGAGTCTTAACATATGTCGAGGAAAATGGTAGTTAAAATATTGAAATTTTGTGTTTGAATCATTTAAATATCGAATTTTATAACGAATTATTTAAATAATGATCTATAGTTGATTGTACCGGTTTAAGTATGTAATTATTCAACATTAACATCAAATTAACAACAAAATTCGTTTTAATGATGATACCGTATCTCGGTGTTTAGTTTTAGTTGGTTAAAATAAGTAACAAAGTTAAGAGTGTTATTTTTTGTATTAATGTTCACTAATCGCATATTTAAATCGGCGCAGTCAATTATAAGTCATTATTTAAATAACTCATAACAAAATTTGGTATTTAAATATCTCTAACATAAAAATTCAATATTTTAATAATTTTTTTCTCTATATGGCAATGAGGGAGGGAAATACAAAAATTCAATATTTTAAATGGCCCAAAAACAAATATATTAAATGAAGACTCATACATATTTAACTGATCCAATCCACTAAAAAACTCATTGAGTCTCTTATTAATATTTTTTAAAAATATTAAAACAATCATAAAAAATTATTTTCAGTTGTGATATACTCATTAAATATAATCTCATTATAACAAAAAAAAATTTCATTATTTATAAAATTTAGAAATAAAAATATATAAACTTTTTAATTAACATTTTAAATTATGATGTATTTGATTTACAAGAAAAAAATATCGAAGACTTGGAATGTGCCTCGACATTCTGTTGTTTGGTTTGATTTGGGTTCGTAATTTTTGGGTTTGGATTTTTTGGATTCTAAGAAATAAAACTATCTTAGGATTTAAATTATATTCAGTTTCAGCTTGTTTTGATTTGCATTTTTTTGAATTTCAAATTATATTTTGCTTTACGATGATTATTAACAAAAATAAATAAAACATTTATTTAACTAATAATAGAGATATTAATATATGTTAACTTATAAAGGTAGCACATTTCATCATCTTACGAATTAGAAAAAAAAAACTGAAGTCTGCAATGCTTTTAGGAAATTCAATTTGATCTAGTTCTTCGTTTACACTTGCACTGTGGAATTTCAAATGCGATTTCCATCAAACTTTTTTTTATTCATCAGATTTAAATTCATATTTCTTGATAATTTTACAACTTGATAATTTTGTGTCTCATTTCAGCTTGAATGTGTCTATGCTTGGATCTCTCCTTTCTTTAATACATACATCATAGCCTAACAAATCTTTGAAGCTTCGAATTAAACTCTCCCATTTACATGCTAAATACTTTTGTATCTGTTATAATAGTTACAACTAGATTTTTAGATCCACTTACTATGCGGAGAAAAATATTCACACATTATAATTAATTATTTATTTAGTAAATATAAATTCGATATGTACATAATTTATCTCTTATTTAAAATAATTATTTGAAATTTTTAATATTAATTATATAAATAAAATATATAATAAATCGAATTATACAAATAGATTTAAATTATCTCTATCTTGAATAGATAATATTATTAAATAAAAAATTTTACATATAATAAATATTTAATTAATCTAAATTTTTATTTTATATTTTGTTTGACTAATATTTTTAATTTTTTAATATATTTTATATTTTGTTTTCCTTTTATTTTGATATACTATAGATTTACAGAGTATACTGTTAAATATTTGTCTAATGTTATTTTCATAAATAATCTAATAAATTATATCTTATTTAATATTTACTTTAAAATACTATGACAATGTGACACGTAATCGTGACATATTTGTAAATCACACGTGGATGTGATGTTTATTTGTTAAAAGGTTTCTCAATTAATATATTAGAAATAATATAACATTGAAACATTCAATTTTGTTGGATCTCTAATACACAAGAGCTATAGTAAACTGATAAAAAATTAATGACTGCAACCTCATTCAAAAGATTAATCTAAATGATAAGAAAGCTTTGCAAAATCTAAGAGAGAAAAGAATAGTCAAACAAAAATATTCAATGTTTGGAAAACATATACAAATGTGATCATGATCTTGTAGACTCACTATTAGATTGAAATCTTGGTTATAGATTTTTAACTTAAAATCAATTGTTAATGAATAGATTATACTATATCATTTATTATTCTAATTTTTTGATGTGAAATATTATTTTTAATACATAATTTTTGAAATAATAGTTATTTGATCATTAATCTTATTATATTTGAACATGTAATTTTGAGTTGGGTCAATTTTAATAGTCTAATTTTAGATCATATCGTTTATAGATTGAATTATGTAATATCTCTTATCAAAAATTACAAAAAGATCTTAAAATAGTATATAATAAATATGAAACAAATTTTTCATTGTCAAATTCTTTTAACTTGAAAGTCTACAAACTAACATGATAACATATCTTAATTGAAATTGCACAATCCGATTTACAATCTATCCAATCCAAAATTAATACCATCAAATTTGACCCAAAATTGGTCACCAATCCATAGTTGAATAAATTGAAATTAATAGTAAAAGAACTGTTATTTTGAGAGACATAACAAATATTAATATCTCATATCAAAAATTGTAAAAGATCTCCCTCATACACATATTGATAATGGTGATGTTCAGATTGAATTGGATCAAGGATGAAAAATCAAGATCCAGTCAAATTGGAATTTTTTATATGGAATTTGATTGTTAAAGACTTAATTAATATGGATGAATGATCGAGTGCCAAGTTATGTCAAGTAGTTGCTTGGATTGAATGGACGAGAACACAAAGTTACAAGATCCAAAGTTAATTAATATGCAAGTATTTTGGGCTTCAGAATATTGTACTGGCCCACATTCGATATTTATTTTCTTTGTTTTTCAAAATTTAAATCCTACAAAAAAGAAAAATGTTCCATAAAACCTCATAATCAAAACAACAAAGTCCTTTTTCTTTGGATAAAAAAAACCTCATAATTAACAAAGAGAGAATCTATTACAAGAGAGATAGTTAAAATATTTATATATTATTCGAGAAACATTTTATAAAAATAAATTAATTATTATGTGTTATTAACATAAATATTATGTTCAAGTATTATCACTACAATAAATTTCAAATAAATATATAAATAGATTTAAACTAATAAAAATATATGCCTTTTGTTATTAATTTGATTAAAAAATAATATATTTTATTAAACTAACCAAAAATACTATTAAATTCGTAAAATCAATTAGTTTTATTTCCTGAATTTACATATACAAAAATTAATATTAAAAATAATTTTAAATAAAAGTTAAAATTATATAAATATGTAATTTGTAACTACTAATAAATATTATATAATTTTTGAATATTTTTTCTTATACAGCACATGAATATAAATCTAGTATAAATTTAGGAGACAGATCAACGGCATGGCCGACTTTCAAATATTAACGGTAGAAGTTCAATTCTATCTCTATTTGGACTATACAACTGGCTTCTAGGATAACAAATAGAAATGTCTTTTTTTATCGCAAGGAGCACAACGAAAGAAAGCTTCCAACAATCATATATTAGTAAGAGATCATCAAGATGGAGGAAAAACGGTCGATTTCTACACAAATTTTTTCCGATTGGATTATTTATATTCAAACTAGTTAGTAATGCTAATAGGTACATGAATTATTATGAAATTTAAAAAAACACTATACGAATTATTGTTTTGCAGTTAAAACCAACAAATTAACAAAAACTGTTTGTTTGTCGTCTAACCATGCTGACTAGGACGCCACATTGGCGTCATTAACAAAACGACGCCGTTTCACATTAAAACAGAAGCAGAGTGAAACGGTGTCATTTTTGCTCTCATTCTGACACTTAGTTAAACGACGTTGTTTTTTAAATTGGGAAATTTTTTTGTAAAATAGAAATCGACGAATTATGTGGATTTTCTCATGAGCGATTATGTGGATCAGATATAATCCAACATCTTGTCCTAGGTTTAAATCAATTTTTAACCTCTCAATAAACCACCTCCAATTGACTTCATTCTCGACATCAACCACATCCCATGCAATAGAAAACATCTCATTGTTTGCATCATGTCCTACGGTTGCCAACAATTGATCATTTTTCGTCGTGCACTTAAGGAAACAACCGGCGAGACCAAAGATTGGTCGAGAGTACATACACCATGTTCTCCAAAGTGAAGCAAAACAGACATAAAATCGGGAGAATACATCCACTGCATCGTTTTCTGTATACGTCTATAGTTCAACAGTAGAATCCGGGTTTGGACTGAAAAAATCAGTCGATATATTAGACAAAATCAGTCAAAATATTACAAAAAATAAAAATCATTATAAAAAATCAGAAACATTATGATAAAAACAGAAACATTACTCCAACAGTTCAGTGCGATAGTCTCGAAGCCGTGAAATTTTTTCATAATGCTCCTCTTGTATAATCTCCAAAGCTCTCTTTTTATCCTTTCTGCATTTGTCAATAGAACCTATCAATACCCAACCTTTATGAATTTCTTCTTGAATATCCTTTGGCATTATCGTAGACTCATCTCGGATGTCATTCACAAAGAGTTGCAATCACTTCTTAGTTAATTATCTTGCTATACCCACTTTTTATGCAACTGTGGTGTTTGTTGTATAGTTTCACCAAACATTTCTGTAGTGGTTCTTCGTAAAAACAATAAATCTTCCAAATACAAGTTTCATCACCTTCACTTGCATATCTAAGCTCCGACTTGTCTTTTTCCCACCTCACGTATCTCACATTCCATTCTTCTCTTAACACGTAGTCAACCATCATTTGTTTGAAATCATCTAACCTATCAAACACTTATCTTAGTTTTAACTCTTCACTTCCTTTCTTGTATGAGAAATAACTCTCTCAAGCGAATTTTCTTCACCCATATAACCATCAGACTTTACGAAAATTTCAATCACGTTAATCCACATTATACTCATGCATATTTTCCTAAAATTCTCATCATCATTAACGATTTTTTACGCTCCTCTAATCCTTTGTATGACATCTTATACCAAACCCGATGATTGTTATGCTTATTGGCAATTGGTTCATAAGCTTCGTAAACAAATCCTCTGGCTTCGTTTCAATAGCCCTAACACAACCACCCACATAGTGTGCTTACGTTTTCAATCATGCTATCGTAATAGCAGTTGACTAGTATCGGATTCTTTCCCCCTTCGTTATTGCATAAAACCGATTTCAAATACTCATTCAGACATTTTGTCGAACACTTGGTAGACATAAAACTAAGTCATTGTCCAATACTATATAAATCGTAACTTTTTGTAACAACTATCACCATTAACACTTTTATATATGAAATCACACATTTAACCACTGTTAATTTTATCCTAAATCTACGAATTTCAGAACGAAAATCGACTTACTTTATCGGATACGATTGAGAAGCTCCCACACCAACTGTCGATGCCATTTCCTTTCGATTCTCTCGAATAACCCTTTCGTACTCGTCGATTTCACGGGAGCAAACAATTCCTTCTTCTTCTTCTACTAGCACTCACGAACCCTAGACTCATGAATTCGCGATTTCATTCACCCTAAACCTTAGCTGATTTTTGTTTTGCAAAATTTTCCCCCAATTTAAGAAACGATGTCATTTAACTAAGTGTCAGAATGAGAACAAAAACGACGCCGTTTCACTCTGGTTCTGTTTTAATGTGAAACGGTGTCGTTTTGTTAATGACGGCAACGTAGTGTCCTAGTGAGTACGGTTAGATGGCAAAAAAACGATTTCTGTTAATTTGTTGGTTTTAACTGTGAAACAATAATTCGTGTAGTATTTTTAAATTTCATAATAGCTCATGTAGTTATTAGCATTGCTTAATAATTCAAATATACATAATACAATGAAAAAAAGTTTGTGTTAAAATCAGCAGTTTTTCTTCAAATGACTGCATGATCTCTTTCTAGGGCAAATGACTAATTTAGCACTAAATCTAGATTTAGTGACTAAATTAGCATCCCTAATCCAAAATCTTAGAAATAGCATTTTTTTAAATGTAAAATGACAAACATAACCTCTCTTGATTTAACCTAAAATTGTCACAAACATAACGCCGCCGTCGAAACTGCAGGCGACTTTCTCCCGTCGAAATCTTTCTTCGTCACCTTCACCTTCTTCCTCATCGACGATTATCGTCGTCTCCTCCGCCGAAATCGATCTTCGTCATCTTCAAAGAGGTAAAAATCTCCTTCGATTTACTTTATTTGTTCTCTTTTTAGATCTGCGTACATTAGGAATTAGGTTGAGATTTTCGTAGTTTGTTCTCTTCTTGGATCTGCTTACAACTCCAGTCGATTTTCGTTGTTTATTCATGTTTGTATTTGGTTTTATGATTGTGTATTGCGCATTTCGTGTTGGAATACCACTTGGTGGTGATTTTCATTTCGGCATCGTACCCGTGCATTCATCTATTGAAAATTCTTCATTTGCTCGAAAGCTTGAGCTTGAGCTTGAGTTCATTTCGGAATACCCGTGCATTCAGCTTCTGAATATTCTTTATTTGCAATTGATGAAGTAGAAAGAAACAATCTCTATTAAAATTACATCACAGATTTTAATGTATAAACAATATTAAAATACGAACATATTAAAATTGATGAGTTTTGTTCTACTACTTTGTTTCTGGGTTTATCAAACTTGATATTGCTATTTAAATGTTGGAGATATCATTGTTACAATAATCTCCTTGTATTCTGTACCATTCTGTTTCTGTATTTGTTTTAAGTGGAATAATGTATTTTTGTTCTTCTCTCTTTTTTTCTTGATTTGTTCCATCATCTGCACTTGACATAAAAATTCAGAGTTTCATCATCTGCATCAAAATGTTTTCTGAACATCATATATACCATAATCTATAGTTAGGATTTTGTGGGCAGATTATCTTGGAATGACTTATATACTGTTTGTCAATGATTATAGTAGCATATTTTGTGTACACGTAGAATGAAACAAAATGTTCAAAAATGTTGATTTTTGGTAGATGTTATTTTTGTTTCATCTTTTGGTAGATAAGTTTTTAATGTATGAATGTTGATTCTCTCGATTTGCAGATCATCTTTACAAGCTAACAGAAAATCAGTATCACCACTTTCTCTCCAACTGCTATCGTAAGTTTTATTTCGAATTTCATGTGCTAATAAACTTTGAGTTAAAAACTTTATAAAGTCTTTTGAATATTATCATCAGCGGTTTGTGTCAAAATTGGTCTTAGTTTTGGTTAGTTAAAATAATAGAATAATATTTCATAGAACACATTCTGATTTCTGTTAAGACATATGTGATTAACTAAGCAGGAAAGAAAGACTACATCAAATTCATCATTTTAGGAAAGAATTCATAAAACATAAGAACTTCTACCTAAAATTTCTAAAACATTAGAGATAACTACATTAATAACGATTTAGGAAATAATTCCTAAAACATTAGAGATTCTTCCTAAACTTGATCGAAGTTTTCCTAAAATTTAATAATCGTTTTAGGAAGGCATTTCATACTTTTAGTAAGACATTCCTTAATCTTAAATAAATCAGATAGTGTTAACGTTAACAAAATTCATCGATTTTTATAGATATAAACATGGGAGACTCATTCCCCCTAAGAATTCCTTTACCTCAGTTGCGGTATAGCTTCGGAGAAGAACCCCAACAAGTAGTCGTTATTAACCAAGCTTCCACATTAAATGTTATTCAAATTGTTAAAGAGCTGTTAGGAGATGCTCAGTTTCAGCGTGTAAAAAATAGTTTTATGGGCCCTCTTGTTCTTGCTGGTGAGAGAGGGTTGGAATTCTCGGGCAAGCTCGTTCATTTCATTTTGTCAAGACAAATTGATACAAAAAAGAAGAACGAGTTATGGTTTCAGTTTGCTGGGCAACCTATGAGATTCTCGATAAGAGAATTTCATATGGTTACAGGTCTAAAATGTAGAGAAGAAGAGCGATCGGAAGATTGCGAAAAACAAAATATTATGTGGTAAAGGTTAAATGGGAGCCACACTTTAAAAGATATAGAGGATGTACTTCGACAGACCAATGAAGATTCGCTCGACGAAAGGTTTTCGTTGGGTATGTTATTGCTGATCGAAGGAATCTTGCTCCATAAGTATAGTGCATACAAATTTCCATCATCAAATGTGGAAATTGCACAAGATATCCAGAACCTTCAAAATCATTGTTGGGGGAGAGATTCGTACATGATGCTCCTTAAATTTGTTAAAAAAGCCAATCTAGAAAAAGGGAAATATGATCTCCACGGATTCCCTATGGCGCTCCAACTGTGGCTATTAGCATCTGTACCACTTCTCCAGTCTTCATTTAGTGCGATCGATGCCCTTGCACAAAGAACTGGTTTCATTGCACAACGATTCACCAAGACACACAAGCCTACTCTCTCACAGATCCAGAACATAGAAGGAGTGCAAAATGTAAGTTTATAATATTATAATAAATTAGTAATTCTTTCTTGAATTTTAATGAATTAATTTGTTTTGTCTTGTAGGTTAAAGTTATATGTATACTCCCATCTCTTGAGAATGATGGAGAAGATTCTATATCATTGGATGATGAGGAAGATGAAGACATTTATGCCATTGTGGACTTCGTCAAAAAAGGTTACCGAGTAACCAAAGAAGATTGGCTGAATGGATCTGTTGATGTTCCCGGTGCGATGGAAGAGATTGCGAGGCAGTCGTTTAGGTTTTCTAGACCATCAGAAGAGCACCCGCAATCTACTACTGATGAGTCAGTTAAGGCCAAGCTGGACAATCTTATGAGAGTTGTTGAAGATGGGTTTAGATTAATGAATGATCGCTTGTCGCGAATAGAAGACAGGCTTGAAAACTTTAGAAATGAGGTATGATTATTACTATCGTTTTTCGTTGTGAAATTGATTATTTAATTATCTGTAAAAAAATTTTTAATTGTTGCAGAGAGCTAACATGGATGGTAATCCTTCTTCTCACCATCAATCCCCATCATTTCAACAAAATGAAAATGATCACATACCTCCGCCTGGTCAATATGAGGTATGATCAATGGTAATAATTTTTTTCTTTTAATAATTTATTGATTTATTGTTTCCTAAAGAATTTTATGATTGTTGTAGAGAACTGAGATGAATGATATTCCAACCCACCACCCTTCACCATCGGTGCAAGAAAATCGAGCTGATAGGATGGGTTCAACAATTAATCCAAATGATGGGGTAAGCTCAAATAAAATTTTAGTCGTTTAAGTAGTTTAGTCAAGGTTTCCTAAAATTTAAAGAAATGCCTCCCAAATGCTTCCTAAATTAAAACTTAATTGAATTGTTACATTTCATTATTTAAACGTTTTTTCTTTTTTTGTGTGTTTTTTTGTGTGTTTTTCATTAAATGTTCAGCCTGAAGCACCTTTACTTACTGAAATGGAGAGAAAAAAACTAAAATTGCTTCAAAAAATTGAAGCATATCACAATGGTAATTGGTTGGAAGCGATTATTAAGATTATTCACAATGATGGGAGTTTGACTGTTTTGATCCCTGAAAATGGAAAAATGATACCACTAAGATGTAAAAAAGAGAAACTACGGATTCCAAGAAAATGGAACAATGGAGTTTGGAATCCACCTCTAGAAGAATGTCCTTTACGTGATCAAACTCAAAATGCAAAGGTATATTCTGAATACAAAGTCCCGTATTAGTATTTGATTGGTAAGGTGTTTTGTGATTGTTATGGCATAGAGCAGGTTTTATTAAATTTATGAAATGCTTTCTAAATAGTGTAAAAATCCAGAACTTTTAGAAATTTTGTATTTTTCAACAGGAGAAGGAGAAAGTGCATTCCTCGTTCAACGAGCCAAGCTTCAACCTTTTCTCAACTCCAACAGAGGACATAGGAGAACCATCAAGGCCAAATGTTCCTGTGCCGCCGCTTGATGATGATATCGGACCACTAAAAAAGAGGAAAATGACTAAAGTATCACCTCCAAAAATTGGTGAGCCGGAACAGAAGTTTCAGAGACGGAGTACGAGGATGGTGGTTCCTTCTAGATCAACCAAGACTCCATTTAGAGCGCCTAGAAATCCAGCGTTGTCCATTACACCCGAGGTGCATCCCATTCTAGATCCGTTTGGATCTCCTCTTCTGCATCATTTGGATAAGTTGCTCCACTGGAAGACATTAAGAAAACCAAGGTTAGTATGTTTTAAATTTTTATACATAGTTTTATTGTAGTAGTTTTATTTCATCGTAACTACCTTGTATTTGCAGTCATATCAAAATTGGTGATGTATCGGTAGATCCATCATGGTTTGCGCAAATAGAGACCATAGGGGCTAGTATTGATGAAGAGGTAAATTATTAGATTTTTCTTATTTGTTTTTCTTGTGTGGTTTTTAATAGATTTTGTTGTTTCTATTGTTGCAGCACATTAACGCCACATTGTTAATGTTGTGCATGCGAAGGGATCATGAACCCGCATATTTTCACAACAACCGCCTTCCAAGAGCGACATTTATGGAGACAAAGTTTTTTAAGAAGCTATACTTGTGCTACAATTTAAAAAAAACTAAGCCGAACAATGTTGCTCTAGGAGAGATCATTGAAGTTGTTAGAGGTACAAGGGCTCCGCACAAGAAGTGGTTTGAAGAAATTGATGTTTTTATGGCATTTTCTTTATTCGGCAATTCAAACATTGGATCGGAACTGCCGTTAATTTAAAGAAGCGAGCCATAACTGTTTTGGAATGTGAATGTCCCTCGAAGAAGAAGTGCTTTGGATCTGATCATATTAAACCATTGACAGGTATGTTTTATAACAGTTAATTTGGTAGTGTGTTTTTGAGTAGTTTTGAACAAAAACAATTTTTTATCTATGGTGCAGAGATGATTCCTTTTCTTTTGAAATCTGATGCGGAACAAAGAGCTGAACTTGTAGATGCCACATCATTCAAAATTGAGATGCTTGATAGCAAAAATATTCCTAAGACGAAAAATGATGCCAATTGTTCTCTTTTTGTGCTCAAGATGATTGAATGTCATTCTATGGGCATTGAAGATATGTCAAAGGTACATGATGGCGTAGAAGAAGACATAAGAACGAAGCTGGCATTTGACATTTTCCATGAGTTTGGAGATAAATTTTAGATTAGACATTTTCATTTCCATGTTTTTGTTTGACTCGTATCCGTGATTGTTGGATAAACCCTCTTGGTGATGCTTTTTTTGATAAACATTCTTGATGAAAATCAGGTGGAACAATGGTGTATAACCACTCTTATTCATTTAATTTCACGTTTTATGACAAAATTCTTAAAATATAAACGATTCTTCTTAAATTTTCATCAAGGCTTCTTAAATTTTACATAAAATATGGCTACTAATCTAAATTAAGTAATGATTTTTGAATATTAATGAAATGTTTCCTAAATAAAATAATTAAATGAAATGTTAAATCTCCGCATGGGTGAATGCTCTCTGCATATGATTTGAACCATGTTTCTGTTAAGTAAAACTCATCAACAAACTGGTTTTCATCCATCTTCGAACGTTTCGCAGCAGCAATGGCATGAATACAAGGTATTTTGTCTACATCAAAGATGCAACAAGTGCACTGCTTGTTTTTCAGATGAACAACATATTTCCGGGTCTCATCCTTGACCTCAAACTCATATCGATCTACTTGGAAAACATCAAGTATCATTGCAGCATCATACCTTTCTACCATCTCCTTCACCACACGTGGTGTGACCAGCTTTTTGTGTTTGGCAGCCTTTTCCCGGCGTTCATGAAACCATGTTGTAAGAGTCAATCTAATGGTTTCAAGAAGAGATATTATAGGCAACTCACGAGGCATGTTTAACATAGAATTCAATGACTCTGCAATGTTAGTTGTCATGATATTGTATCGGTTTGAAGGTGCATAAGACCGAGCCCATTTTCTGAAATCAGCATCTTCTAAATATGTGGCTAAATCTACACTTCTACATCTTATTTCGCTGAATATGGCACTAAACTCATGAAGAGTATAAGCATTAGCTGCAGCTTCTACAAGAGGCAACAATCCTTTTCTCCCATACTTTGGTTTAAGATTGTTCAGTAGGTGAATTCGGCAAATACCATGATGTGCAAGTGGGTAAATTTCTGAAAGTGCCTTTGCAATAGCAGGAGCTCGATCTGAAACAAATACCAAATCAGATGCGTCTGGGATAATAGTCTTCAGTCCATTAAAAAACCAACTCCACGCAGCTTCATTTTCGGAGTCCACTATTGCAAATGCTAGAGGGTATAAAGAGAAATCTCCATCTTGTGCACAAGCTCCTAGCAAAGTTCCCTTAAACTTTCCTTTGAGAAACGTACCATCTACAGCAATCACTCTTCTCATCAAAGCAAAACCTCTTATCGATGGACCAAATGCAACAAAGGTATATTTGAATTTACCAGTACTATCCATCTCCAAATAAACTGTTGATCCAGGATTTTTCTCTTTAAGCATAAACAACCATTTCGATAGGTTGAAATAACTATCCTCAGGAGTCCCTCTCATCAGATTCTGAGCATACTCTTTCACTCTCCAAGCTTGTTTGTAATTAATATGTATACCATGCTCTAATCTAACTTGTTCCATAATCTGTTTTGGTTTGAGTCCATATTTCTTCTCACCATAGTTGCTACACATTAAAGTTCCAAGCAATTTCATGGTTCCTTGTCTATGGTTGGCATTTCTGTGTGTTGTATCACAAGTATGCCCATGAACATATTTCTTCACTACAAAGTAATCAGAAGCAGCCGCCTTTAAAGCACGCATCCTCCAAGTGCATTTATCATCAACACATCCTAATATCACTCTTGACTTATTCGACCAGAGAGACTTGAACTCAAACTTCCACTCTAATGCCCATTTTCCCATTTTTTCCATCAACTCATCCTTGTTCTTAAAATATCTATTCACATATATATCATCGGCACCTCGGGTTGAATGTGAAATAGGAATTGGAGAAAGATCAGGAGCACCGTTTAAAAGGAGTGAATGATAACCTTTATCACTGTTCGAAAAGTTGTTGTTTCCTGCTACATTTGCTGACATATCACTTCCAATCGATGTATGAAATTTCTACAAAAAATAAAATAAAATAAAATAGAATTGATATTAAATGAAACTTAATACAAATGAAATAAAATTGATATTAAAAGAGAAATAATCATACATTAGTTATCAATTTTCATATATAAACAGTAAAAGAATCATTTCCTAAAACTTAAAAAACCTTCTTAAATTTAGGAAGATTTCCTTAAAAAATTTGGAAAACATACAAAAGATTTAGGAAAGAATGCATAAATCGGGAGAAGGCAATATATATACCATTGTAAGAAAAGATATAAATCCAATGCTACCTGTTGTTTTTCATGTGAAAAAGATGGAGTGACACAAGAATCACCATTTAAAGTTCTTACTATTTCTGTAAATCGAGTGTTTTTCACTTGACAAATCTCTGAATTGCATACAATATTCGATTGAATGTTGTTTCCAACATTCTCAACAGCAACGATATCACTGTTTTCTGGGGCCTAAAACAAAGTTTTAAAAGTATTAATGCAACTATAAAGAAATATGATCTCTCTAAAAATGAAACTATTTATACAAATCTCTTTGAAATAAATATGAAAAATATGTTACCCGTTGTTTTTCACACAAAATTGTTGCATCAACACATGAATCACCATCTAGATTTTGCAACATTTGGGTGCATTGACTGTTTTCCACATTACAATTTGCTTCATCATTTACGGACTCAAGAAAAATGATGCTGCATTTGTCACTCACCTAAAACAGAGAGGAAGTAAATTACAAGCAAAAGTGTGGAAATTAAACTTTAACAGAATACAAGTTCATGTACTGTAACATTTATGAAGGTTTTTTCAATTTTTAGGAAACTTTTCTAACAATTTAGGAAGTTATGCACGAATCGTTTCATTATCGAAAGAAAACATATCAAAAATGAGTTACAATTTTACGCACCGTTACACAGAGACGAATGAGTTCAACATCTTGTTTTAGCTTATTTACGAAAGTGCGTACTTGACGATCGTTGCGCAAATACACGGGTGGAGCATCATTTATCATCACCTTTGTGCTTAGTGGAAGGGCATAGCTAAGGGTAATTGTCTTATTTTGTAGAGAGCGATCGATTCCAAAATCTTCAGAAACCATTTCTACTAAATCATCATATTTGACATCTTCATCTACTTCAAAAACAGAGGCTCCTTTTTCCATTTCAACTAGAAATTCCCATTTGACCATTTCATTTAATTTCCACTTTCCACAAACACAATAAATCTCTACCATATTTTCCTGAAAAAATGTAAATAAAAGCATCAAGTAAAAGAAAATTCACATTCATAACTTGGACAATGAATTTGATTTACCAATTCGGTTTACAATTTTTTTAATTTTCTGACAAATCGTTCACAAATTAAAATAAAATAAATAAAAGGAGTCGTCTCCCCACTCACAATATTTTTTGCTTTGGACCGCTTCTTGTCAAGATTGGTTGGTCACTGTGAGAAACAAAATGCAGCAACAAGAACAGAAAATCTCTCAGAGGATTTGCTAAAACTTTTGTTTGCGATGCTAAGTATCCGTATACTAATTAAGCGTTTGAATTGCTCATGTTCCCCTGCACACTTTCAGCCGAACATCAACACTTTCAGCCGATTAAACAATAGGTTCTATGAGTTTACTGTAGATAAGATTACTGTACAAATCATAAATTGCCAGGCAAAAGCAAAATTGACAATCACGATAGAAAACCATCTCTCTTATCTTAGAAGATTGTAATACTATAAGACCACCACATTATAGATGAAAAAGCAAACAAGACCATGATATCAGACTGTTCCTACTGAAACTACTAAAATTTGATAAAATCTAGTTGGAAAAACAAACTCAGTATTAGAATACCTCTAAAGCATAGAGTTCTTGCATAAATACCACATTCTTATAGAGCTATTAATGAAACAAAAAACAGATGGTTTAAGACAAATTGTTGCTGAAATTAGAAAAACACACACACGGGCAAAGAACAAAAGATTTGGTTTTACCATTCTTCTTGCGTCGTGCCTCTACAGACGTGCCAGAGCATTCCCTCTACCGAATCGCGTGCATAATCTCTACTCACTGAATCGCGGGATGGAGATGGTGACGAAATGCGGAAAAGCTCGCCGGAGATAGTGACGGAGTTGCAGACGAATAGGAACTCGATTTCTGTCGATTTCGTCGCCGAAAATAAGCTGAAGCGCGTTCGAGAGATGGATACGGCGATGATGTCGTCGCCGGAGTTGGAGACGACGACCAGCGATTCCAATGTACAAGATCGGCGCCGCACAGATTGAAGAGGTGGAACTTCACGAGTAGTGTTATGTTAATTAGGGAGAAAATAGTATTTTCTCATTTATAAAAATGCTAAATCTGAGATTTTTTGTTTGTGGTGCTATAATTGTCATTAAAAGTGGGTTTAGTGCTAAATCTGAGAAATCGCTTTTATATGTTTGAATTATACTTTTTGCGACTAAACTTTTCGTATATAAAACATTATTCAATGAAAATTAAAAACATACTCAAATTTTTAGAAATTTTTGTTTCAATTTTGTGATAGTTAGAAAGTTTATAACATTTCAATCTAAAAAAATCAAATCCCATTTTTAACTTTGTACATGGACTAAAATTATCATAATCGACCATGATGCTAAAATACTAACATAACAGACTGTTTAACAACTAATTACTAATTAATGAGACTTATATGAGTCGATGTGAATAAAACAAAACAAATAAGTGAGACATGTGCGGAAACAACGTGGAATGAAAGGTCTTCAGGTTTTGTCGTTTGTATTTGTTTCTTGTCCATTTCTCTCTGTCACCAGCCTGTCTTTTTCTTCAACTTCCTCGTAGATTTACATTTATTCTTGAAAATATAACAAAATTTAATGATCCAATTTCTGGTCTGAGACTCTGAGTTACTCTATTAACAATAAAGTATACAAAATAATATAGAAGTAATTGAACAAGTTGGGTTTATTTAATAAACATAATTGAAAGAATAATACTGCAAATCTTTTTTTCTTAATACCAATTGGCTTTCTTGACAAAAGAGATTCTTAAAAATAGTATTATTAACGACTAATCTCATACTATATATATGAGAAGAGATTTATGAACCAAAACTCAAAATTTTCCATATTTTTCTTACGATAACTATTATACAACATCAGATTTTTATCGAATTAATGTCATTTCATATTTATCTATTATTGAAAGTTGGAAATTTATTTTCCAAGATTTAAAAATATGAAAATGTGAAAGTTTAAAATCTATTTATTCTCTAATTCACATTATGTCAAAAACCGATATAACCGATATTTGAGAGTTATGAGATCTCAAACTTTCAATTGAAAAAAATATGGTTTAAAATTTTTAAACCAGAAGAAATAAAGGCAATTGTCTAAACTAACAGTTTTGAAGTTTTTATTTCAAAAATAATATCATTATTTTAAATTTCTAATAATAGTACAAATTTAATATTAAAATACATTAAACTATATTTTAATAGAAAAAAAATCTAAATTGGAAAAAATGAATCTAAATATAATACTTTAAGTTTATATATAATTTATTTAAAATAAATAAGTATTTTTATATAAAAGTAACACTCTAAAATAATATATTTTCAAGTTTATCTTCCAAATTTAACATATTAAAAATAAAATTTCTAAAATAGCACAAATTATTATATAAAACAATTATTTATCTTAAATAAACTATATATACAATTAAAACATTATATTTGGGTTCATTCTTTCCAATTTAGGATTTAAATTTTTTTTATTAGGATGAGTTTTTAATTATTTTATTATTAAATTTGTGTTACTTTTAGAAATTTAAATAATTATTGCTATATATGGAATAAAACCTTAAAATGGTGTTGTTTTATATAATTGCCATTTATATAATTATTTGTGTTATTTTGAGAATTTAATTTTATGATACTAGATTTAAAAAAAAATAATTTTAAAAACTGGTATTTTATGATATTACTCAAAAAATAATATGTGATTTTGGTTATCTAGATAATCTAATGATATATGGTAATTTTCGTAGATAAATAAATCATTATTTGAGAGGAGTAAGTGCTCTAATGGTTGTATCACATTTACGTCCATCCCAGAGGTGTAGAATTCGACTCCACCGTGATTCGTAGGAAGATGGTAAATCTTCGTATGAATATATTGAGATATTGGCTCGGTCCGTTGTGAACCAATGACAACCAAAATAAATAAATCATTATCTCTTATAAAAAAATTGGGTAGCTTGGCCTATAAAAGACCAATAAAGAGACCACAAGAACAATAGAAACTTGAACTTTGCATCGAAACTAACCATCTTCGACCACTACAAGAGTAAAGAAAATTAAGATGAAGATAACTATCTCCATATTGTTTATAGCCTCACTTCTTCTAATGGCTTCATCTCTTGATTCAGCTATTGTCCCTGGTTTGCTTAATATCTCTTCTCTCCTCTTTTTTGATTTTTCTCCATATTATTGATCAATATGATATATTTGGTCGTCATAGATGTTTCTTCAATATTCACATTTCCTTTTGAATTTCACAAATAACAATAAAACAAGTAATTAAAATTGAATTTACTCTACATGGCTTAACTAGCAAACTCATAGTTTAACCAGTGAACCTCTGGCCACCCAAAGGATACATTTTAAAGATATAGAATTTGAGAACTTGTGACGACGACATAGCGATTTTTAACATGTTTTCTGATGTGAAGAGATTGGTCCATAATCTCTTGGTTATAAAAGAAATGGATAACATAGTTATGGTAATGAAGGCATATATGGGTAACATAGTTATGGTAATGAAGATATGGATAACATAGTTATGGTAATGAAGGTATATATGGATAACATAGTTATGGTAATGAAGGTATATATGGATAACATAGTTATGGTAATGAAGGTGAAGAAGGTGGTGGGGTATCTCCAGCACCAGAAAGCCCAAATGGAGTGGAGTTAGAGAAATGGTGTGGAGGAAAATGTGAAGTGAGATGTAAAGAAGCAGGGATGAAAGATAGATGTTTGAAGTATTGTGGGATATGTTGCAAAGAATGTAAATGTGTTCCTTCAGGAACTTATGGGAATAAGCATGAATGTGCTTGTTATCGTGATAAGCTCAGCAGCAAAAATACTCCCAAGTGTCCTTGATTTTCTACATCTCCAACAAATTGAAGAAAAAAAGATTAATAAATCGATCTTTTGCTTATGAGTTTGTTTTTTTTCTTTAGTTGTAATTGTAATTGAATTGTGAACTATTTCTTTTATTTGATTTTTGTAATCCATTTTTTGTATTGAATGAATGTGTTTGGTGAATAATAATGATGAAGTTAATTGCGACAGCTTTTACGAGGTTTTAGCTTCAACTACTTTATTGTGTGCCAGTTTAAACATTTTTATTTCGATTATATGTTCACTATTGGTCAATCTTTCTATTGTTTTTCTTGACAAAAAAAATATTATAGTGTCTACAAAAAAATTGAAAATTTAGACTTACCATGTAGTCCGGTTTGGACTAGCCATATGTTATTATTTTTGTTTTTTTTATCATTTGAACAACAACCAATCGGATCAATAATCTAATATTTTTATACATTGGCCTAGTTATTCTTTCCGGCCATATGTTATTATTTAAATAAAAAATGGGCAAAACCACATTTAAAAGTTGAGTTTATCAGTTTTAAAAAAGGGGCTAGACCACACATACTAACATATTTTAAAATGCAACCAAATGCTTATTGTTAAAAGATTTACTATTCAACTAGATTTATATTCACGCCATTTGTGGGAAAAAATATTCGCGAATTATATAATATTATTTATTAGTAAATATAAAAATTAAATATTTATATAATTTTTATTTTTATTTTAAATTATTTTAATATTATTTTTGTATATATAAATTAAAAAGGAAAAATAATTTTTTTTACGAATTTAATAGTATTTTTTGGTTAGTTTAATAAAATATATTGGTTCTTTAATCAAATTAATAACAATGACATATATGGTAATTATTCTAGTAATTTAAACTCATTTATATATTTATTTGAAACTAACTGTCGTGATGATATGTCAGCATAGTATTTCTGTTTATAATACGTCAAGATAGCGTTATTTTTTTAAAATGTTTTTCAAATAATATATTAGAAATGTGTTACAAAATGAAAAATATACAAGATAAACACAATTTGCTAGGTTTTAAGTCAGGCTGTATTGATATATTTTTTCAAATGCAACATAGATGCCCTTGTGGGATAACTTTTTATATAGTTTTGGAATTGGTCGGATCCTAAGAAACAAAAGAGGAGGTGGCCAGATAGTTGTGAGGTAAGACATATCCACGACTTCAAACTGAAGTATAACTGCTTTGTTATGGGCTATGTCGGTTTTGGATGACTTGAGTCATCTTTAAAAGTGATTCAAAGACAGTGCACATTTGACCATGATGTCAATGTCTAATTGTAGTGAAAGGTGCATTTTAACCACGATGTGAATGTCCTAATCATGGTCAAAGGTGCTGATGATACACTTTCAAGAAGGTACACAATGTTCTTTACACTTAATCAGTATATTCTAGTTTCAACTCAAGGAACTACACTTAGTAATAAGAAATGCTTAGATCCATTTGATGAAGGGAATTACATAGTTGTTTCCTTCCAATTATTCATTCAAAACACACATGGTTGTACATTTACCTGAAACTGAAAACTGTGGGTTCTACTTCGAAATTGCGTGTTTATCGAAAAAAGAAGTTGTAGCTTTAATGGTTTACAATAGTGCAATACAAAACTAATTTTTTAGCAGAAGCAATCTCCGATGTTGTATATAAAGAATGCAAATACCGGTGATTCGCACATGGAAGACAATTTTGAGATATATAAAGATAGGTCATGTTCGTTAACCGCAGCTTCATGCGGTTGCAGATGCGGTTGCGACATATTATTGTTTGTTTAACTGTCGCAGTTATATGCGGTAGATGCAACGGTCAAATGATTTGTCTTGCGTCGCAATTTTTTTGACTGCTGATTAAAACATCGGTGCGACTAAAAATTTATCATAAATTGCAATTGTAATCGCTAACGGCAGACAAACAAACAACATATAATCGTAGCCGCAAACACAATGTTTACCGTAGCCGAATCCACCTGCAGTGACCTAATGAACAATACTATAGCTTCAAAAAACCTTCTTAGACCCATTTGCACCGCACGTCAAATTTAGAACCTCCATTAGAGCCATTCTCTGAGATAGTGTCTCAGCAGCATGCACCTTCCGATAGAAAACAAACATTGTGATATAAGATATATTTGATATGAAATAAAATAAATAATTTCAATTAATATAGTTAATTTTGATCAAAATTTAGTTTCATAATCATAACATAAAAATATTTACGTAAATAAATTAAAATATCATTTTGAATCCATTTAAATCAAATTAAAAATCATTAAATATGCCAATTTTTTTTTAAAAAAAATTCATATGCATAGCAAAATAAATAAAAATTAGATTAATTAAATTCCAATATAAGCTTGCTAGTTTACATCTAATGGTCTCATATGTTTGATAGCTTTTAATATTATGTGTTATAGGGTTTAATAGTTTATGTTTTTGTAGAAAATCCATGTTAAATATGAAAAGATAAAGTTTAAAGTTTAGATTTACAATTTTTAATGTAAATTATTTGAGTTATGTATTTAATTACTTATGTTTACCATATTCATAAAATTTGTATACAGTTTTCGCATATTTAATAAAAAAATTATTAGTTTAGGGTTTATGGTTTCCTAAACTTTCCGAAAAGTTTGCAAGGAAAAATATAAAAAAAATTTCTCGAGAAGTTTGCACAAATCGAAAGATTAATTTTAACTAAACCAAATTCAATTGATTTAGGGTTTTGTACACATCTTGAGAAGTCTCTATGAAAATTTAAATATAAAACAAATTTCTCGGAAAGTTTGCACACACTAGAAATTTGATCAAACTAAAAGTTTAATTTATCCTAACCAAAAAAATACAAAACACACTTTCCGATAAATCTGTTTTATAAAAAAACAAATCATACTTCTCATGAAG
Source organism: Pugionium cornutum (assembly GCA_018901935.1). Lineage (NCBI taxonomy): Eukaryota > Viridiplantae > Streptophyta > Magnoliopsida > Brassicales > Brassicaceae > Pugionium > Pugionium cornutum. The sequence continues at coordinate 34,792,122 of CM032160.1, read as the reverse complement.
TTTGTATTGTAAAAGAATACAAATCATACTATCGAGAAGTCTAATTTGTAAAAAAAACAAAGTATATTTTTCAAAAAGTCTATTTTGTAAAAATACAAATACAAAAAAAGATTTTTTGAGAAGTCAACATGAACCAAAAATTTGACCAAATCAAAACTTAAATTTAATGTAACTAAATTTATAGTTTAACATAACCAAATTTATAGTTTAACCTAACCAAATTTTACTTTACATATATAAAGAAATGAACCCTAAAAATCCATCATAAGTTCTTCTCCAAACAAAAAGTGGGAGCATCCATACTCCAAAAAGTGGTAAATCTTTTCTCTTTTTCTCCCCTCATTTCTCTTTTTTCTCACCTTCTTATTTTGTATATCTGAAAAAAGATGTCATGAGATATGAAAAAAAAAATTTATTTGTTTAGATGATTTTATTTTTTGTGGTTTTAGAGATTTTCTTGTTTATATATTTTGTTTTTTTTGCCTAATCTTCTTTTTCATTTTCTTTCTCATTTTTTCTTGTTGTAGATCTGAAAAATGAAATCAAGAGATCTAAAAAATAAATTTGTTATTTTTAATGATTTTTAATTTTTTGTAGTTTTAGAAATTTTTGTTAGATGTATTGTTGTTTTCCTAATTTTCTTTCTCCTTTTCTCATCTTTTTGTTTTAGTGGGTTTTGAGTTTTTTAGTGGTTTTTAAAATTTTATATTGTGGTTTCAAGATTTTTAATGGTTGTAATCAGATTTATCGTTGCGCACTTCATTATCGCTATTACTACATTCCATCATTCCACCTTGTAAATCAACTTTCAATCAGTTCTTATGAATTTTCAATAAATTTTCAATTGTATGTCAATTCATGCAAAATTCCAGTGAGCTATTAAATATTTCAATCAGTTTTGTGCATACTTTAATAAGTTGGTTTGTATTTTTTAGTAATTTTTTAGAATTGAAAACAATACAAATATTATTGTATTTTTCATATTTTTAATGTTTTTATTATCATCGTTTTTATACTTTATATAAAAATATAAAATGGCAAGCGTCCAACCTTTGAAAACACAAATCTTTGTATAAAAATTTCTAACTACATTTATATACTCTTAAGACAAGACTTAATGAGTGTTTTTTAATGAACACTAGAATATTATCTGTGCTATGCACATATTAAAATTAATTTTTAAAATTTTTTATTATTTGAATGAAAAAATTATAAATATATTTTAATTTAAAATATTATATATATATTACTCAAATAATATTACATTATTTTATATTTGTTTTTGCGATACGTTAATCAAAAATACATTTATATAATAAAATATTTGAAGCATGTTTTAAATTAAATTAATAAAATTAGTAGTTTTAATTAATTTTGTTAGGTTATATAATCTACTTATACATAAAGTAGTCATACTAAAAAATAATTATTAGTTATTCAAATTTAATATTACAAATAAATAATATAATATAAAATTTTATTTGTAAATATATTGATTGTTTGGAAACAAAAAAAATTTAGTGATATAATTTCTATATGATTTGTGATTTAGATATACCGACTATATTATTACATTATATATATATATATATATTTCTATAAAACAATTATTACTACAATATATTGAATTTAATTATTGAGTTAAAAAATAAATTTGCATATAATATAAAAATAGAATTAAATATTGTTAATGAAGTTTCTATATCTATAAAAATTCGACATATTTACTTTCCTTATATATGTGTACAATAATTAATTATTTATGTAAAAAACAATCTTCTATTTTCAAAATTGGCAAGTAATTCAATGTGTAATTTACTAACTCAAAATTTCCTAATTTTTTGAATCTTTGTATATTTGAAAATTAAATAGTATTTGGAAACTCATTAAATTCTATAATTAAGTTATCTAATTAAAATGTTTAGATAATAAAATAAATAATTTATATTTAAAATTAAATTAATTAGTAAAATTGTTGAGAGTGAATATGGTGATGATACCTAAGAAATTTTCACTCGCAATGCTTCTCCTTTAATATATAGTAGATAATACTCATAAGACACAAATCAAATTAAACTTACAGATTCAATCAATTGATTATGGCATAATTGTTTGTATTTTGAATGAATATATTGTTTACAAACAAAAATCAATGAAATCAGATTACTTATCGAAGTTATAATCATCTTGTATCGTTGCAACGAGATATCTCATCTTTCATTTTCCAAAAACGACAAATAGTTGAACTAATACTATAAAATATAATTTTTTTGTTTTTGTTTACAAATCTAATATATTAAAATTAAAATTTTAAAATAACACAAATTATAAAAAATAATAATTTAATTTGAAAATTATAAATATAATTTAAACATTATGTTTGAATTTTTTTTTTTAATTTAAGTTTTAAATTTTCTCTAATATAAAACGATTTTCAATAATTTTATTATTAAATTTATATTATTTTTAAAAGTTTAAAATAATAGTACATTTTAAAAAATTTAAAACAGTGATATTTTGAAAAATTATCCTATATACAATTTAATATTTGACGATATAATATTTTTTTTCTGCTGTAGTCATTGTACTTAACACAAGTATAACAATATAAAAACTATCTACGCCGTAACTGAATTCAGAAAATCCCAAACCGGAAACTAAACATATCCAAACTTAAACAAAACATAGCTAAATTTGAGTATGTATTTTATATTAATTATGAACCAATAAGCAAATTATTTTAATATTTAGTATTGATATTTTTTAAGTGTTTTAGCATAAAAATACAAAAAATTAATGTTCATTAGAAACACTGGAAAATCAAAACCAATAGTGAAACACTGAAATATTAATGATATGAATATACTTGTATATCCTCAATTATTCTCATTGTTTCTAATTAATCAAAGAGCAATCCACACAGTCTGGGACTTTAAAATTGTTTCAAAGAAAACTAACACAACGAATAAGTTCTTCTGAGATTAACCTCATTCTTTCGATCTCACACCTCTTCAAAGTATTCATGCACAACACTCTTCTGCCTCTTCAAGTACCTGTCTCAAATTGCAACCAAAGCTTACAAATCAAAACTAAGTCCCCTAAGAAAAGATTCAATAAACCTAATGGCAATCAACTAAACCCCTAACATCAATTCTTCTTCTCTCACATTGTATAACGTATGAAATATATGTTGGTATGACCTCTAATGGCGATATACCCATCACCTAAGCTTGCCTAGCGCCTAGGCACGCCCCAGGCAGGCCTTTTAAAACCAAGAGTATTCTTGTTACTGATCATTTCATGGAAGGTAGTTTTCTTTGCATGATAACCAAAACAACTAATACGGAGCAAAGTGAAACAAAACAGCAAGAGGTTGTATAAAGCTAAATTATGTATGGATCAAAAGCAAGAAATATGTATTTTTTTAAGCCAAGCAACAGACTGCCTCTTCTCTGTGCGGTCTAATTGAATAACATGTTGCAAACCTTAGTTTTAGCCTCAGAGATGTAACTAATTCAGTGCTAGAACTAAAGAATTTTCTTTTATGAAAAAAAAAACACGACAAAATAGACAAGAAACCTACAATGCAGCAGGACTCTCTTGCCAGCGACTGAAAAATCCACGTGCATCACCCATCTTTTCCATTCCCTATCAATCCCAAACCCAATTTGTTCTTTAAAAGAAAGATCACAAAATCATAACAACCAAATACAACTAAGTCTACCCAAGGTAAGGGGACAAGAAGCTTCAGAGAGTGAAAAAACCTCAAACAAGAAAATTTAGAAAAAACCACTAGTCTCCCGTATTTTCTATGCAATCCTAAGAAAAGTAACACTCACAAAGAGGACTACTTAGCGATCCTGACAAGTGCGTCGGAAGGTACCATTAGGCAGCTCGCAGAAAGCCCGCAAGTTAACGTTGAGGTGAGAGGTGAGTTGAGAAGCAGCCACAACACTGTACAGAGGCAAGAAAGACTGCGTGCAACCAAGTGCTCCTAGATTCCTGAGCACCACCAAAAAAAACACATCAGAATCCAAAGCATAAACAAAATTGATGTAAAAACTTTGAATACCAAACTATATTCAAATCTAAAATCAGAGATGAAAGAGAATACGAATCTCAAGAATTTCTGATATACGTTAAGTAATTAGCTCGAAAGTAATCAATCGTTTCCCTAAGATTACCATGAATCTCAAATATATTTCCACTAAATTACAGTAAGCCAAAGAACATTGATTGGATACGAAAATCAAAAGAGAACATCAGATTTTTTAATGCTAACAAATATTGATGAATTTGAATGCCAAAGGATATTCAGCTCTGTAAGAAACATACAACCAGAGATCAAGGAGATTATGAATCTCAAATGTTTCTGAGTTACGCACAAAGTAATCAACTGTTTCCCTAAGATCAGAACGAGAACTAGATTTTCCACTGAATTTATACTAAACGAAAGAAAAAGACGAGATACAAAAATCTTCAAATTCGTCTTAAATTCTATAACCTAGATTGATTAGATTCTAGTGAAGAAAAACTCTACTAAAATTGACCAGACTGTGACGGAGTTAGGTCAAACCTAGAAGGCGAGGAAAATGCGAAACGACGGCCAGGTAAGGAGGATGGGGAAGGACGGAGGCGAGGAAGCGCCGCCGTAGGAGAACGGAGAGACGGTGCTCTTGCGGTGGCAGAGACGAAAGAGCGAGCGGCAGATCCTGCATTGCGCCAAGCCATTTTTCAACTGTGAGGACAGAAATGAATCGAGCGCAGAGGTTTTTGCTAGGGTTTACGAGAAACTAGAACTCCTCTTGTTCAGTGTGCTGCACCGTAGAATATAATTACACCCGTGAATTTGTAACCCAAATTTAGGCTAGACAAATAATTGAACCAACTAAATCAAAATCGAATCCCACAAATAATTTTCGGTGGTATTCCATTTTCGTGAGTTTTTAAAAAAATGTTGATATGTCACTATAAAAAAGATGATATGGTTAAAACAATTTATACCATGTTCAAATGTGAAATAACAATTTATAACATACTCAAATGTGAAATAACAATTTTAAACATAAATTTATTTTTTAAAAATAAATAACATGGCAATTTATGACATGAAATTTAATTATATATATATATATATTAAATTACAAAAGAGTTTAGAAAAAATTACATACCATTACAAAAAATTTTATGACTAAAATAATTATTATCCTATATACATTAAAAGAAAAATGAATTCTAAAAAAATATTTACATGTTATTAAAAAAGATAACATAATTAAAAAATTATAACATTATGTTTAGTTAAATTTAACATGGTAATTTTAAATATAAATTTATTGCCAAAAATAAAGGAAATCATATATATTAAACTAAAATTGAGTTTTAAAAAATGTTTAGCATCATGTATGTTTTCAAATTTATGGTTTTATTTAGGTTTCATACATTTATAATTGTTTTAAGTAATTAATTTGGTTTGACAAATTACGATAAATATTTTTTTTTAATCATGGTTATTATTTTTATATGACTATTAAGTTATTCATTTTTAATCAACATCCAATTATATAATTGATATTTTAAGAAATTAATATTTTAAGATGAAACTTAATTTTACAAAAAAATATATATAAGTTAAAAATATACAAAACTAATGGATAAAAAGTGTATTATATATGAGTTCATATACAATCGTACCAGAATATAGTTTAGATATAAGTTGATTGTAAAATAAAAATGTAAGTATATTAAAAATTGAAAAACATAATTTTATTAATTTTGAATATATAAAACAAAAACAAAATTCATCTTATATAATATATATAACATCTTAATCAAATGTAATAATGATCCAAGTTTTTAATATGTTATACCCACACAAGGTATAGGTAAATTATCTAGTTATAAATAGGATATTATTAATAAAAATTATGGTTATCAATTATTAACCAAATCGAATCGAAAACTAAAATAAAATCCAAACTAAACTGATATTATTAAACAACATTTCTCTTACTTTCTTTTATAAAAGATTTTGTAACTTAAAATTTCTATATATTATTATTTTTCAATGCACAACGTTGCTAAAACATCATATTATATTATTTTCAGAATTATAAATTACTTATTTTTATGTTATTTATAACACTAAATAATATATTTTTATGTGTGCGATAAATGTTACTATGTAACTATATCTAAATACTCTTAAAATAAGAATTAAATCAACATCTTTTATAAATAAATAATTATGAATTTAAGAATAATATAATTAGCATGTTGCATAACTGTCAGGTCGTCTTAGAATTTTCCGGTTATTTCAGTTTGGTCAATTATATTTGATTATTTTTGAATAAATATATATGGATATATCCGAACCAAAAAATAACCAAAAATAATTTAATTTTTAAATTTAATATCCAAAACAATCGAAATCAAAATATACTAAACTGAAACTAAAGCAAAATATGAAACTAACTAAATGCATCATCTGACTTTTCAACCAAAAAAATCAAAATAAAAAATTAACCGATCGAAACCAAATCAAATATCCGAACGTCTAGATTTATTCATATTTAACCACTAATATTCTAGTCCGATATGCATAAGAAACACACATGATCTCAAGACCGGTTGTGATTTTCTAGTATTTCTAAACTCTAAGAATCTTGTAAATCACTATATTATACACTGATTTTGATTAAATAAACGAGTAAAGTTCTATTTGTATAGTAAGAATGTTTTTGGTGAGTGATTAAAAGTATTCACAACCATAGGTTCGGGTCAACTATCTTGTCTTTGCTTTTACTGCTTGGAGATACTCGAAAAAAACCAAAGGTTGAACATTGTGACTGCTTTGATTTTGAAAGACTTTACAGAATGAAACTTTGGCAACTAAGAAACATGCAACTCTCTTTGTAAGAAAACCGCCGAAAATCAATGTAACAATGGGTTTTCTTTTTAGAAATCTTTTAACGATAAGAATTCAAAAATTTCTTCTTAATTTTTTATCATTATGTTCCAATTTAATTAGTAATATTTGATTGGGCTTTTGTAAAGTGAGGAATTTTAAAACAATTTTGATGTTGAATCTTTAAGTTAGTTCTAACTTTTCTTTGTAAAGATTTATATTAACTTTTGATCACTGAAAATTCATATGAAAAATAAGATTAACATTTTTCAAATCTGTAGAAGATGAAAATTGTTTTTCTTAACTATTTCTTTTTCTTCTATCTCAATCCAAAAAGTTAAAGAAGCCTAGGCTAATATTGTTGGAACAATTTTTTTGAAAAATATTTGCATGTTTAATTTAGGTATATGATCTAAATATTGATTGCAAAAATTTGTTAGAATGTAAATGAGAAATGGGTGGACTCATTAAAAAACCATAAATTTATTGGCTAAAATAATGAAGAAAGGACAAAAGTCTCATATTGAAAACTTGAGGAAAAATCTTCTAATATATAAATGGAAGAGCTCATACAGTAATTTAAAAAAGTTGGAGAGAAAAGAGATCAAACCATGTGTGCCGCCGCCGGGCCAGGCCAGGCCAGCCCGAGCTCGGGTCTTGGTGAAGGGTCGTAGGCCCAATAAAGTTTTTTTTTGCCAAATATGGTTACGATTTTGGTCCAAACTTAATCAAAAACCCTAAACCGGATCCACATTTTTCTCCTCTAACCGCTCCCTTAAGGTTATAAAAACAAGCCTTATTGCCTCATTAATTAAGCTTCTTCGTCTCTTCACATTATCCCACGAAAATCGTTCAGAAACAGTTCTTCTCGTCGTCTTCTTTTCTTCTCATTATAAGTCTCGAGAGTATAGCGTAGATTGTTGTTCGTAGATTCTATAATCGGATGTTACGATCATAGTCTCACCGTGGTTGTATCTTGGGATTTATAATTTTATCAAACCGCCACACTACGGGAGATTTATTGATTAAAAAAAAAGAGATCAAGTTTCACCTTCACAAATTTGTTTTTTCCATAATTCATTTTCATTCATTTTCGATCCGTTAATCATTTTTGCATCGTAATTTTCATATCCGATTTTTCGCATTATAACAAATATTGTGATGACTTTGATTTTGAAAGAGTTTGGAGAATGAAACTTTGACAATTAATAGAGATGCAATTTTCATTGCACAAGTTTCATGGAAAAATACCGCCGAAAATAAAATCTACCCAAAGGTTTTTCCTTTTAGGTTGTCGAGATCTTTGACAATGAAAATTTTGAAATCTTAGTTTTTTGTTATTATGTTCTATTTTGTGCAGTATTATTTGACTGATTTTTTTGTAAAATAAAGAATCTTAATCAGTTGTGATGTTGAATCCTTAACCTATATCTAACTTTTTATTTGTAGAGTTATATAAACCGCTAATCAATAACAATTCATATGAAAAATAAGATTAACATTTAAAGAATCTATATAAGTTGGAATATTTTGTTTTTATTATTTCGTTTTTTTCAATCAGTCAAAAATAAAAAAATTGTAGAATGCTATTAGTTTGTGAGCTTCATAATATTAAGATGGTAAGCAGAAATTATGCTTAGACAAATCAAATATACAATTACTTTATCAAAACAAAGATTGATAGGACAATATCAAAAGGTCTAACTGTTTATAGAGATTTTTCTGAAATTATTCTTTATAATCTCATTTGAATATTGCATATCTGTTTGAAAAAAAGTATTAGAAAAATAAGAGTACAATTTGCTAGTTTCAGGAAATGACTGAAAAATATTATTACGAACTTGCAAAATATCTTTATCCTAGATAGATCAAATAGACAGAATAACCATATTTCACACATTATAAATATTTATATATTTAATTTGAACAAAATAAATGTTTGAAATTTTTCATAAAAATGTTTAATAAAATTAATTTCTCGCATGTATTAAAATCAAGTTAAACTTTAAAAAAGAAAATGCATGACTGAAATCTTACATACAAACATTATTTTATGTGTACGAATTTTCATTTATTAAAATACTAAACTTTTGTGTTTGAATTATTTAAATATCAAATTTTTAATAAACTATTTAAATAACGATTTGTACTTGAGTGCACCGATTTAGATATGCGATTAATCAACATTAACACACAAAAAACACCGTTAACTTATTCTTTATTTTAACCAACTAAAACTACACATCAAGATATTGTATCATCGTTATAATCAATTTTGGTGTTAGTTTAATGTTAATTTGATGTTAATGTTGACTAATCGTATACTTAAATCGATACAGTTAACTATATATTGTTATTTAAATAGCTATTCGGTCTTTAATTATCACAAACACAAAAATTTAATATTTTAATAACTATTTCTCTTTCATAAAATATCAATACGTATGATTTATTTATTTTGTTCGTTTCTCCTTTCAGTCTTAATTATAACTATAAAAATTCAAAAACTAATTGTGAGAATCTATAGCATATTAAATATTCAATATTTTTCCTTAGTGGATCACATACGTTAGCCAGATGATTTCTTTACTTAAAGTAAACAATTAATAATAAATTAGGATAAAGTATATTTTACATGAAAAGCAACTACTTCTCCCCAACCATATGGGCATCGCATCGAGATCCGTCCACTGCCCAGCGCCTACCCATTTCATCGATTATATTCGAATGCCATAAAATATGTTTACTGTCTACTTTGACTCAGTCTGTAATGTTTCTTGCATTGAATAACGACTTCTTTTTTAAGCAATCCTAATTTATGGCACTTCTTTAATCTATCTTATACTATTTCGTATTTATGATTATGGATATTTTAATGGGCAAATGTCTAAAATAGCACCTTTCTAAGTTTTTGTTCCAAAAATAGCATCATTAATTTAAATTTCCAATAATAGCACAAATTTAAGATTAAAATGCATTAAAACTATATTTTAATAGAAAAAAATTAAACCCTAAATTGGAAATAATGAACTCAAATACAATACTTTAAGTTGATGTATAATTTATTTAGAATAAATAAGTATTTTTCACATAAGTATTTGTACTATTTTTGGAAATTTAATTTTATGATGCTAGATTTGGAAAAAAAACTTTAAAAGGTGCTATTTTAGGATATTACTCTATTTTAATTTTGTTTGTGACATTTTGCTTAAAACTTAAAATGTTAATTCTTATTCCGTTTCAAAAAAAAATTGATTTTAGAATTCTTGCACAAATTAAAATATAGTTAATGCTTAATTATATTTCACAAAAAGTAAAATATAGTTAATTCTTAATTATATTTCACACAAACTAAAATATATTAAGCTTAAAATTTTTTTCAGTTTGGTTTGAAACTAATTTTCATACTTCAAATCAAATTGAAAACCAAAATTTGGAATCAAATCGAATCAAATTTGTATTCGATAATATTTTTTTAAATCCGAAAACATTTTACACCGAATAAACCGAATTCTCAGGACTACTCATAACTAAGAACTACTGATAATTCAAATATTCTTTTTATTAATTTATAAATTTTAAATACCATTTCGAAAATATATTTAAAACTAGATAATTAATTTTTATAATACAAAAATATTAAATTTATTTTTAGGAATATAGAGAATATTTTAGGACAGTTGTTTAAAATATCACTTTTCAAAAAAAATTACAAATTTAACACTAATTATTTCAATTTCCAAAAATATCACAAATTATTAGAATAATTTAAAATTTCTTACTAATAAAAAAATTGGAAAAATGATGTAAACATTATGTTTTAATTTTATATATATTTTATTTAAGAAAAAAAGTTATTTTCACATAATAATTTGTGCTATTTTATTAATTTTATTTGAATGTGTTAGATTTGAAAAATAAACTTAAAAATGTGCTATTTTAAAATATTATTCAATATTATTTTATAGTTGATTATTTTATTGTTTTTATTTCCTTGACTTAGTTTGTATGTAAACCATTTATAAATTACATATTGCCAACTAATTATATTAAGATCATTTATAAGTAACACAAACATCTCATTTTATTGTACATTAAATGTAAATTCCATTCTTCAAAGAAAATATGTCTTAAATTTCCTAATTTATTGTTTTGAAAAACATTCAATTTCTTATCGGTGCGGACCAGACAAAAACTAACAGAAACAACTATTTATGTCTTTACATGTTTATAAGTCATTTTTCAATGAAATAATATTTTTTATTAAGATGAATACATTTTTCTTTATTAACAATAATTTTTTTATTAACATGAATTCTGAAACAGATAATTGTAAAATAAATACAGCAGTTAAAAGAAGTAGTTGCTTATATTATCACTCATATTTATTACTCATGAATGTGGGTAGTTACTCCATAAATATAACATTATCTAAACATTCACTGTTCATTTCATAACATTTAAGAATTATTGTTATAATGTAATCAATATAATAAAAAAGAAAATAACAATTTTGGTATATAATATAAAATGAGAAACGAAATTAAAGAAAAGATAAAGAGAAATTCACACTCCACTTTCTATATATGTAAACTGAAGCAGCTCGAACGAAAGGGCACGACACAACTTAAAAATAGAACCAAAGTGTAAACACTTAAACAAGACTTGTTTTTGATTCTCTCCTTTCTATTCTTATTAGGTAAATCTCCAATGGCGAATTTAAAGTTGGTTTTCTTCAATATCTTCTTGATTTCGTTAATGGTAATATTAGCCATGAAAGGATCAAATATCAACTTAGAAGATCTTCAAAACTTCTTCTTCAAAAACCTTGAAACCATAACCCTTGTTTCCTTTCCTCTGCTTTTCGTGTTGATCATCTACATGTTAACAAGACCTAAAACAGTTTACCTCGTTGATTTCTCTTGTTATCTCCCACCTTCTCATCTCAAGGTTAGTGTCCAAACGCTGATGGAACATGCGAGACGTGCAAGAGAAGCAGGAGTGTGTTGGAAGAACAAAGAGAATGATTATTTGATTGAGTTTCAGCAGAAGATTCTTGAACGTTCTGGTCTCGGTCAAGAAACCTGTATCCCTGAAGGTCTTCAGTGTTTTCCACTTCAACAGGACTTGGCAGCTTCACGTAAAGAGACAGAAGAAGTGATATTTGGAGCTCTTGATAATCTTTTTAGCAACACAAATGTAACACCTGGAGAGATCGGTATCTTGGTGGTGAATTCTAGTACGTTTAATCCAACTCCATCACTTGCTTCCATGATTGTGAACAAGTACAAACTCAGAGACAACATCAAGAGTCTAAATCTTGGAGGAATGGGTTGTAGTGCTGGAGTCATAGCCATTGATGTAGCAAAGGGTTTATTACAAGTTCATAGGAACACTTATGCTATTGTAGTAAGCACAGAGAACATCACTCAGAATTTGTACTTGGGGAAAAACAAATCAATGCTAGTCACAAACTGTTTGTTCCGGATGGGTGGTGCAGTGGTTCTGCTTTCCAATAAAGCTAGAGACCGTGGACGTTCGAAATACGAGCTTGTTCATACGGTAAGGATCCATACCGGATCAGATGATAGGTCATTCGAATGTGCAACACAAGAAGAAGATGAAGATGGTATAATAGGAGTTACCTTGACAAAGAATCTACCAATGGTGGCTGCAAGGACTCTTAAGATCAATATCGCAACTCTAGGTCCTCTTGTTCTTCCATTGAAAGAGAAGCTTGCCTTCTTCATGACTTTTATCAAGAAGAAGTATTTTAACCCAGAGTTAAAGAGTTATACACCGGATTTCAAACTTGCCTTTGAGCATTTCTGCATTCATGCTGGTGGGAGAGCTCTTATAGATGAACTTGAGAAGAATCTTAAGCTGTCTCCATTACACGTAGAAGCATCAAGAATGACACTACACAGGTTTGGTAATACTTCTTCGAGTTCGATATGGTACGAGTTGGCATATACAGAAGCTAAAGGAAGAATGAAGAAAGGAGATAGGATTTGGCAAATTGCTTTGGGATCAGGTTTTAAGTGTAACAGTTCAGTTTGGTTGGCTCTACGCAACGTTAAGCCTTCTGTTCACAATCCATGGGAAGATTGTATGGAAAGATATCCGGTTGAGATTGATATTTAATTGTCTGGTTTTATGTCCTTTTCGTTAACTATCTAAACTATCTTATCTTTTGTTTTACTTTTTGGACCATTTTCTTCTCTTTGTTCTTTAAGTAGTTTAATTGCATCGTATGTTTCTACCTTTTTTTTACTTTAATGGATGATATGAAATTTTTTTTACTTCTCTTATTGGCTTTATTTAACCGGAAAATTGAAAATGTTAAGATGTTTCGACTGTAAGTTAGGATTATGATCGATACGTTACAATTCAACCCTTGTTAAATTGGAATCATTCTCCTCAACTTGGTTTCCAATCAAACCTCAAAATGTATTTCTCCTCTACACCATTTGTGATATCTGTAATATAATAATTGAAAAATATTTTAACAAAAAAAACCTTATTTTTACGTATGATTTACAAATATTTTAAGTTGATGTATCATATCATCAAACAATTTTAAAGTAAACATTATATAAAACATAATTTACTAGAGTATTTACAAAAATTATATGAGACAAATATTTAACAATATAGTATATGTAAATTTATAATATTTAATTTCAACATAAAAAACAAACACAATATAAAAATATTAAAATATTATTTGAACAAAATATAAAACAAAAATTTGGATTAATTGAATATTTATCACATCTATAATTATTTGCCTATTTCATAATAGAGCAATTGACTAAAATAGCACTATTTTAAATTTTTATTCCAAATATAGCACTAGTCATTTAAATTTCCAAAAATAGCACAAATTTAATACTAAAATAATTGAAAACTTATTCCTAATGAAAAAAATTTAAACCCTAAATTAGAAAAAGTAAACTCAAACATTATGTTTTAATTTTATATATATTTTATTTAAGGTAAATAATTATTTTTACATAATAATTTATGCTATTTTGGGAATTTTAGTTTTACTGTGCTAAATTTGGAAGATAAACTTAAAATTGTGCTATTTTAGGGTATTACTCTTAATAATAGGACAATTGTCTAAAATAACACTATTTCATGTTTTTGTTCCAAATATAGCACTAATCATTTAAATTTCTAAAAATAGCATAAATTTAATATTAAAATAATTAAAAATATCATTCTAATAAAAAAAATTCAAATCCTAAACTGGAAAAAGTGAATCCAAACATTATGTTTTAATTTTATATATAATTTTATTTGAGATAAATAATTATTTTCACATAATAATTTATTGTATTTTAGGAATTTTATTTTTAATATACTAGACTTGAAAGATAAACTTAAAAAATGTTATTTTAGGGTATTACTGTTAATAATATTGTTTATCCAAGATATCGAAATTTTTTTGTATAATCTAATTTTATTGTGTATGTTATTTGTATAATTAATATTAAAATTTTCAAAAAAAAATATTTTAAATAAAAATAAATTATATAAATATTTAAATTATGTTTATTAAATAAATAAATAATTATAATATGTGAATATTTTTCGGATATGTGTTATATTATGATTTTTCTTTCTTAATGTAAAGATGCCAAGTATGACTTTTCTTTCTTTCTTAATGTAAACATACAAATGTGGCACACAACCGAAGGAAATGTCTTCCATTGATTAAGACTTTCCATTTTTTCTAATTTTCATAAATTCATTTCTTTTCTCTATAAAGAGTTTCATCTAATTCTAAAACTACCATTGCCCTAAGTACTAAGGCAAAACTAGAAAAAGAACAAAAATATGATGACGTGTCTCAAATTCTTCCTTGTAATCTCTCTAATGCTAGCCTGTTCGGTGTTCTCATTGGTTAATGCAGTTGACTTCTTTGTCGTCGACAACACCGGCGATTCCGCTGGAGGAAGAAGATTCCGTGGAGAGATCGGTGGCGAAAGCTACGGCACACAGTCACTGAGGTCTGCGACAGACTTCGTATGGCGTTTGTTCCAACAAACCAACAACCCTTCGGACAGAAGAACCATTACAAAGATTACACTGTTCATGGAGAACGGTAACGGCGTGGCGTATAACGCCGGAGAGGAGATACACTTCAACGCAGGATATCTTGCAAGTTTCTCGGGAGATGTGAGAAGGGAATTTACAGGCGTGGTTTATCACGAGGTGGTACATTCTTGGCAGTGGAACGGTGCGGGACAAGCTCCGGGCGCACTCGTTGAAGGTATAGCAGACTACGTGAGGCTAAAAGCTGGTTACGCTCCAGGTCATTGGGTCAGGCCCGGTGGTGGTAATAGGTGGGATCAGGGTTATGATGTCACTGCGAGATTCTTGGAATATTGTAATGATCTACGAAATGGGTTCGTCGCAGAGCTGAACAAGAAGATGAGAAGTGGCTACAGTGATGGCTTCTTTGTTGATTTGCTTGGTAAAGATGTGAATCAACTCTGGAGAGAATATAAGGCCAAATATGGTCAATAATGAATAATAACAACACTATGGAGAGAATTGTCTAATGCTTTATATATCTACAATAAATAAATAATGAAGAATCATCTTTGTAAGTCTCGATTGGAAAACATAAATATTTATAACCGTGTGTTTTTGTACTATTTCAGTGTTATATTTAATATATTATTTGAAAAATATTTTAATAAAATAATTTTACTATAAAATATTATTAACATAAATATCATGATGATGTGTTATCAACACATTCAATTTCAAATAAATATATAAATAGGATTAATTTACTACAATAATTACAATACATATAATTGTTATTAATTTGGTTATATAATCAATATATTTTATTAAATTAACAAAAATTACTATTATATTCATAAAAACAATTATTTTTATTTTTTAATTTATATATACAAAATTGATATTAAAAATAATTTTCAATAACATTTAAAATTATATAAATATCTAACTTATATTTACTGATAAACAAATTATATAATTTACGCATATTTTTTTCACGTATAACGTGGATATAAATCTAATTACTAATTATAAGTTCCTCAATCATGTTTTTTTGGTTCGATTACCCTATTATAAATGGAAAGTTCAGAAATTTCTAAATTAATATATAAATATTGCAATAATCATTTTTTTTATCTAATATATAAATTGGATAAATCGGATAGAACAATTCTTTAAAATATCATATTTTAAGTTTTTGTTCCAAAATTAGTATCATTATTTTAAATTTTTAATAATATCTTAAATTTAAGATTAAAATATATTAAAATATTTTGTTTATAGAAAAAAAAATTTTAAATTAGAAAAAATGAACTCAAATATAATGTTTTATTTTTTTTATAATTTATTTAGAGTAAATAAATATTTTATATATAATTATTTTGTGATATTTTGAAATTTTAATTTCAAATATTAGATTTGTAACAAAAATTTTAAAAAACTCTATTTTAAGATATGTGTGTTGTCAAATTTGTTATTAACTAGAATTGTCCATGTTAAAAATTATTTTGTAATGTTTATAATATTTATAGAAAAAATAAATTTGTAATGATGTTTATATAAAAAATAGAATTATGATGATAATTTTAAAATTATATTTACATAAGTTAAGCTAATTTTCAAAATAATAAGTAAATCCTTTTATGTCACAAGAAGTTGAATCATATGTGGTCTTCATAATTTCATTTTGCTTGTTTTGAAAATTCTATTGCAGTGAGTGACTCTCGTACTTTGTGGTCGTTGTCTTCCAAGTCTACTTGCACCGCCTTTACGCCTTATCTTTGGCTTTTACAACAACTCACTACGAATCACTTTTTTACGTCTCCATATACTCATACTCTAAAATAACATTTTAATATTATCTTTTAAATCTAATACATTAAAAAAATTTCTAAAATAATATAAATTATTACATAAAAATAGTTATTTATTTCAAATATATATAAATTTAAAATATAATGTTTGGAATCATTTTTCTAATTTAAATTTATTTTTTATTAAAAAGAAATTTTAATTATTTTATTATTAAATTTATAATATTTTTATAAATTAAAATGATTAGTATTACATATGAAATAAAAACTTAAAAAAATATTATTTTACACAATTGCCGCTTAATTGCATAAGTTTGAATTAATCGAAATACATTGCCCATAACAAGCTTTTTTTGTCATTGGATCACAACGGGCCGACCCAATGATCCAATATTTTCATACGAAAATTTAATACTCTCATACGAGTGAAGGTGCAGTTGAACTTTACACCTCTGAAATAAACGTAAAAATAGTTCAACCACTACCCCACTTACTACTCCCCCTATAAAAAACTTTAAACAACATAGTATTTGGAATATGTCATAAATATATTCCATTTATTTTTGATGTTATGTTCGATTGTCTCTTAGGATATTACAGTTACGACATATTATTGTTCGTTTAGTTACCATAATCTTCTACGATTAGTCACAACAGTCAAACACTGCGTTTTACATCGTAATTTTTTTGACAACTTATTAAAACAGTGCTACGATTAAAAAAATATGATCAGGTGCAATCGTAACTGTATGTAACTTGCAAACAAATAACATTTGGCGCAATCGTATTATTAACTGCACCCACCACTGCACCCACCAACAATATGCAAACAAACATAACCAATTAGCATTTTAACCATCACTGTTATGAGCACCAGATTTAACCTCAAAATTCGAATCCGTTAACCGGTTTAAGATGGACCAAAAAAGTTAAATCGGTTATTTTCAGAGAATAAATTATGTAACGGTCAAAAAATTAATTACTTTGTAACGAACAATAATCAATTTTGTAACAATCAAGAATTAATTATGTTGTATATATAGAATTAATTGTGGATTATAGTATAAAAGAGGAATAATCCCTATATGAGAGAGAGAGAATTATTCAAAAATAAAAAGAATTATCCAGAGAATTTGTGTGAAAGTGAAGAAATTATAAATTCGGTTCTAATTCAAACTAAAAAATTTATCTTTCCACTTGTGAACTTCTTTTAGGATATCTTCTAGTTATATGGATGATAAATT
This sequence comes from Pugionium cornutum, assembly GCA_018901935.1. Classification (NCBI taxonomy): domain Eukaryota; kingdom Viridiplantae; phylum Streptophyta; class Magnoliopsida; order Brassicales; family Brassicaceae; genus Pugionium; species Pugionium cornutum. The sequence continues at coordinate 34,774,114 of CM032160.1, read as the reverse complement.
ATTTGAGCTCTCTCCAAGTAGCCCTTCTAAAGAGCTATCTACCGGATTTCTATATGATGCAATTAGGTTAACCATAATAAAACATGTTGCCTGCCCTAAAAAAATTGTACTAAATTCTTTGTTAATTTTCCTTTAATATTTTTCTTCATCACTAAATTACACATAATTCAACAGAAAAAATTGAATCATCGTAAATTACACTATGATTTATGAAAATGTTTACAGACGTAGCAAAATTTTCTCTAGTTTATGATTAATCTTTTCTGTCGTTAAACTCTATTGCCAACACACAATTTTCTTCTAATGCAATTTTATAATTCTCAGCCTAAAATCATTGTAGAGAGAAATATACAGTGAGGTACGAACGGCAATAAGTGGTTAATTTCCTTCTTTTGTTAAATAATACTAAAGAGAAGAAAGATGGACTAAACTTTGTTATTATAGATGTTGTACAAATTGAATAAGGAAAGATAACCGTGTACATTATTTTTTACAACTACATGTATTTATAGAGGTGATAAACCGACTTCAGTAAGTCGGTGAGAATAATCACCGTTTCTAACACTCCCCCTTGATTATTCATTATTGTAAAAATATTACGTACTGCTTCGTTAAAAACCTTATCATGTAAAAACCCAGTGGGATAAAAAAATAATAAGGGAAAAAGAGTACAGATACGTAATCTTCCCCTGAAGAACATGAATATAATTTCTTCATAGATCCCGTAAATAATGCATTCTAATATTCTGAACATGTTTTCAGAATATTGTTGTAGGAAGTGCCTTAGTGAACAAATCTGCTGCATTATCGCTTGAACGAATATACTCGATGTCAATTTCTTGATTTTTCTCTAGTTCTTGGATATAAGAGAAGAATCTCGGAGGAATATGTTTTGTCCGGTCACTCTTGATATAACCTTCTTTGATTTGGGTGACGCATGCAGCATTATCTTCGAATAATTTTGTTGGCTCCTTTTTGTTGATTAATCGACTTGCTCCTTCTATATGTTGAGTCATAGATCTAAGCCATACACATTTTATACAAGCTTCATGAAGGGCAATGATTTTGGCATAGTGTGAAGAAGTGACAACCAAAGTTTGTTTTTGAGATCGCCACGAGATCGCAGTTCCACCAATTGTGAAAACATAACCGGTTTGAGATCGAGCTTTGTGTATAAATACCCAGCATCTGCAAAACCAACCAAACCAAACTCGGGGTTTCTAAGATAAAATAATCCTAAATCAGTCGTACCTTGGAGATAACGAAAAATATATTTTATTCCACTCCAATGTCTGCGTGTCGGTGATAAACTATATCTCGCAAGTAAATTTGTAGCAAATGATATATCTGGTCGAGTGCAATTTTCGAGATACATAAGTCTATCCTATAGCACTCATATAAGGTACTTCAGGGCCTAATATGTCTTCATTATGGGTTTACTTCCGCCAACTATACGAATTTATGCGAATAAACCTATTTCCACCCATACTTTTTGGGTCTTTCATAAGTTACATAAACTATGTTTTTCTTCAGTAAATTACGTAAACTTCATAAATTATTTCAATTACAAAAATTGCGTTAATGTTTACACGTTAAATTGTTATTAAACCTTCTTTTACTTTGAAAATCTGGTTTTAATTTCAAAATAAACCCAAGTTAAAACTAGATTTTCGAATTAGAACCATATTTAGTAGCTATTTAACGTGTAAATATTAATAGAATTTTTGAAATTAGAATAATTTATGAAGTTTGTGTAGTTTATGAAAGAAAAATAAAGTTTATGTAGTTAAAAGAAGACCCAAAAAGTATGGGTGGAAATAGGTTTAGTCGCATAAGTTTTTGTAGCTGAGGGAAGTAAACCCCTTCATTATCTTCACAAGGTCGAAATGGATCCTTGTTTATATTAAGTGATCGATTAACCATTGGAGTACTCAAAAGATTCGCTTTATCCATATTAAAGCGTTTTAATATCCTTTTTGTATAATTTGATTGATGCACAAATATTCCATCTTGGAAATGCTCAATTTGGAGTCCTAGAAAATTTTTTGTCTTTCCAAGATCTTTCATCTCAAATTCTTCTTTCATATGAGTTTAATTATATTCAGGTCATCTACATAAACAGCAATGATCACAAAGCCTGATAAGGATTTATTTATAAATACGCAAGGGCATATCGCATTGTTAATATATCCCTTTTTCAACAGATATTCACTTAATCGATTATACCACATGCGTCCAGATTATTTTAACCCATATAATGATCGCTGTAATTTGACCGAATATAGTTCTTTGGGTCCTTTAGAGATCTTTGATCCTTCTGGGATCTTGAATCCTTCTGGGATTTTCATGTATATATCACTATCAAGGGTTCCATATAGGTATGCAGTCACAACATCCATAAGATACATTTCTAACCTTTTGGATGATGATAAACTCATTAAATATCTAAATGTAATTGCATCCATGACCAGAGAATATGTTTCTTCATAGTCTATTCCCGGTCTTTGAGAAAACCCTTGTGCAACAAGACGTGTTTTATATCTAGTGACCTCGTTTTCCTCATTTCTTTTTCTTACAAAAACCCACTTGCACCCAACTAGCATTACATCTTCAGGTGTAATTACAATGGGTCCGAAAATATTTCTTTTTTGTAGAGAGAATAATTCATTTCTCATGGCTATTTGCCATTTTTCCCAATCAGATCTTTTTTGACATTCTGTTACAGACATTGGTTCTGCATCATCATTTTCATTTTCAATTTCATTGGATACAGAAAAAGGAGAATATTCCATTAATATCCTCTATTTCATTTCTAACCAATAATTTTCTATTTTGGGTATAGTTAATTGAAATCTCATATGTTTCTATATTGCGTTCGTCTTCTGGACGGAGTTCCACTTCGTGGTTTTTAAAAACCTGTTTGCATATGTCTTCCGGACATTCCGTCTGAATTGGTTTCTCTATAATCTTTTCACAAATATTTTCGAGACATTCTTTGTGAGGTTTTTCTGGAACCTTTTGATTTTGTTCTCCCAAATACTTTTTCTTACGGAGATTTTTATCTTTTGATCCCATCGATCTCCCCCTCTTTAATTGGATTCTGGGTTCATTTATTTTATCGCCATCAATATGTTCTACAGGAACATTAATTCTTGATGGGGCATTCACAGCGGGTACATATGATTTCGTCACTCTTTTTGTATATGTGAATGCATCTGGCAATTGATTTGTAATATTTTGCAAATGTACGATTTTCTGAACTTCCATTTCACGTTGTTTTGTGGGAGGATCAAGATACAATAAAGATGGCGTACACCATTTAATATCTTCTTGTAGTTGTTTAATTCCTCCCCCTAATGTAGGAAATTCATCTTCATCAAAATGACAATCGGCAAATCGTGCTGTAAATATATCACCAGTTCGCGGTTCAAGATACCGAATAATATTTGATGATATAAATCCAATATAAATCTCTAATCTTCTGTGTGGCCCCATCTTTGTTCTTTGTGATGGGGCTATAGGAACATAAACCGCACACCCAAAAACTCGGAGATGAGATACATCGGGCTTCTGACCATATGTTAATTGTAATGGAGAATATTCATGATATGCACTTGGCCTTATCTAGACCAATGTTGCCGCATGCAATATAGCATGACCCCATACTGAAATTGGGAGATTTGTTCTCAAAATTAACGATCTCGCAATGAGTTCTAACCGTTTTATCAAAGACTCATCCATACTATTTTGTGTATGAACATGCGGAACCGGATGTTCAACATCGATTCCGAGAGCCATACAATAATCATTAAAGGCTTGTGATGTAAATTCACCAGCGTTGTCAAGTCTTACTTTCTTTATAGTATAATCAAGGAATTGCGCTCTTAACCTGATTATTTGGGCAATGAATCTTGCGAAAGCCATATTTCGTGTGGTTAACAAACACACATGTGACCATCTACTAGATGCGTCAATTAAAACCATAAAATATCGAAATGGTCCACATGATGGGTGAATAGGTCCACATATATCACCATGTATTCTTTCTAAGAATACTGGAGATTCATTACCAATTTTGGCTGGTGATGGCCGAGTAATAAGTTTTCCTTGAGAACATACTTTACACGAAAACTCGCGTGATTGAAAAATCTTCTGGTTTTTCAATGGGTGGTCATTAGAATTTTGCACAATTTTTCTCATCATGACTGATCCAAGATGTCTTAGTCTTTCATGCCAGACTTTGAATGTACTCGTAAACTTCTGGTTTACTGTAATATACGATTCAATTATATTTATTTTTGTGTAATATAATCTAGAGGACATCATTGGTAATTCTTCCAATATTTGTTTCTGCTCCTATGTAATGCAAAAATATTCAATGTTATTTTTGTTCATTGTCTCTATGTGATATCCATTTGTACGGATGTCTTTGAAACTTAATAAGTTTCTATGAGACTCGGGGGAATATAAAACATCATTTATTTCAAATTTTGTTCCTCTTGGCATTGAAAAACTAGCTCTTCCAGAACCTATGATAATATTTGCATTACCCGATATTGTATTCACGCTTCCGGTGGAATCTTTTATTTTGAGATAAGAGAAAAACTTTTTATCTTTAAGTATTGTATGTGTTGTAGCACTGTCTGCTAAGCATATATCTCCATTCTCATTCTCAAAGAGATACATTTTCTGGATTAAAATATTGATAAAGATGTATTAATAAATGTTAAACACATATATTTCAAAATCAACTTATATTATAACAAAACTATTTTACATTGAGTAATTAAAGTTCAAACTTACATATATTTTCAAAAAAGACATTAAGTTTTGTTTTTGCTCGTAAGTAAACTAAATACAACTTTATATATATATATATAACATTAAACTTAATTATCTTGTTCTTTGGTATTCTCGGAATCAACCAGAAAATCAGCAACATCAAGATATGTATTTCCATCGAAAGAAGGTCCGGATTCATCCAAAATAAAGTTGGTTTCACTTTTTTTTCCTTTTTATTTATGTGATTCTTGATACAGATTAGCCAAATATTTTGGTGTACGATAGATACGAGACCAATGTCCTTTCATGCCACATCTGTAACAAACATTTTCATATTGTATGTTTTGGCGCACAGCAGGTACGCGACCAACTTCATTTTCGTGGACTTTATTCTTTCTCCCGAATTTGAATTCATTAGGACGAACAAATCTTCCTTTTCCACGTCCACGCCCACCTCCTCGTCTACGTCCACGACCACGACCATGGCCTCGACCACGTCCATGTCCTTGCCAATTATTGTAACTGGATGATGCAACATTCACTTCTGGGAATGGAGCTGATCCAGTGGGACGAGATTGATGGTTCATCATCACAAGTTCATTATTTTGTTCAGCAACAAGGAGAACTTGCATTAACTCCGAATAACGAGTATATCCCTTTGCTCGATATTGTTGTTGCAGGATTACATTTCCAGGATGAAATGTTTGGAGAGTTTTTTCAATCATATCATAATCACTTACTTTTTCTCCACATAATATCATCTTAGAAGTGATTCCGAACAACGCAGAATTATATTCACTTACACTTTTATAATCTTGAAACCGGAGGTTTAACCACTCATGTTTGGCTTTTGGTAAGATCACATATTTTTGGTGATCAAACCTATCTTTGAGTGATTGCCAAAGATCTGCAGGATCTTCTTTTGTGATATATTCATCTTTTAAACCATCATGGATATGGTGGCATAAAAATATCATGGCTTTTGCTTTTTTCTCATCAGATATTGTTTCCGACCTATCGATGGTACCAAGAAGGTCTTTTGCCTTTAAATGCATTTTTGCAGCTACTGCCCATGTCATGTAATTTTTTCCAGATATATCAAGGGCAACAATCTCGAGTTTTGCCAAATTTGATATTATAACTATACACATAATAAAACAATGTGTTAAATCAGTTTTATAAAAAAATCATTTTACAATTATTTTTAGTAAATAATCATGATAAAATTTTGGTTATAGATTTTAATTTTTTTATAAATATGTGTGATCAGTTTTAAAATTTTTAGGCATAATGATGATATAAATTAATTTATGATAAAATTGTAAAACATTATTGAATATAATAGCACATAAATTAAAATAATTTCAAGGAGGCATGACCTACCATATAAATGAGGAGGCAACACCTACCATATAATATTCTGGAGGCAAAGCCTACCATATAATATTTTGGAGGCAGAGCCTACCATATAATATTCAGAAGGCAGAGCCTACCATATAATATTCAGAAGGCAGAGCCTACTATATAATATTCAGAAGGCAGAGCCTACCATATAATATGTAGAAGGCAGAGCCTACCATATAATATTTAGAAGGCAGAACCTACCATATAATATTTAGAAGCGAGAGCCTACCATATAATATTTAGAAGACAGAGCCTACCATATAATATTTAGAAGGCAGAGCCTATCATATAATATTTAGAAGGCAGAGCCTACTATATAATATTTAGAAGACAGAGCCTACCATATAATATACATGTATTAATAAAATAGAATTTTACCTTATTTTAGAATCTCAGGTAAATGGTAGAAACACTCGTGCTGATAACATGTTAAATAATACTAAAGAGAAGAAAGATGAAAGAAATTTTGTTATTATAGATGTTGTGCAAATTGAATAAGGAAAGATAACTGTGTACATTATTTTTTACAACTACATGTATTTATAGAGGTGATAAACCGACTTCAGTAAGTCGGTGAAAATAATCACCGTTTCTAACATCTTTGAGTTTTTTGCTTTGATCTCACTGATTTCTCACCAATTTATAAACCAAATTTATCATTAAACCGGAATAAGTTATTTGATTCGGTTTAACAATTTCTTATGGTCAAAGATAATGTTGGGAAATATAGAATTAAAATATTTACATATTATAATTAATTATTTATTTATCTGTTATTTAAATAATTTATTTTAATATTTTGAATATTAATTTATTTTTTATATGTTAATTTCTATTAACGTAGAATAACATTTTAAAATAGCATATTTTCAAATTTTTATTCCAAATCTAATATATTAAAATTAAAATTCTCATAACAATACAAATAATTTTTGGATAGTTTTGCAACTCACCCATAATTTAAAACGAAACTTTGAAAATTCTTTTACTGAATTTTATCAAAAATAAAAATGATAGTATTATTTATTTATAAAAATATTAAAAAGATAACAATAAATATTTCTTAAAAATGCAATTTAGTCGTACAAGTTATTTAATAAATTTTAAATTTATTTATCATGTACTCTGATTAAAGATTTATAATTGTGCTACATTGTCAAGAAGAAATTTTTGCATGACTGAAAAAATTGGATTGTAAGTAAAATTTTGAAACTAAATAAAATGGACTAAAAATTAAGAAAATCCCTTAGGTATAATAAAAGAAAAATAGGAACAAAAATAAAAGTAATGTCCAGAAACAACATGAAAACGAGGACGATATCTTCCATGGTGGTACTTTTTGCTATGAGATTATCATATGATTACAAAAATTAATATTAAAAGTAAATTTAAATAAATGTTAAAATTATATAAATATCTAATTTTATATTTATTAATAAACAATATTATATAATTTAATTTTTGTTCATATAAAACATAGATATAAATTTAATAGATATTTTTTTATATTCTTCCATATATTGCATAAAGTGTAGGAAAAGCTTTTTCTAATATCAAGAGAACAACTAGTTCTTTTGGAATAAATGATTGAGATTAGAAAAAATAGAGCCATTAACAAAATCAAACTCCGGATTAGGAGAATTGGATAAGACACATACTATTTTAGGTGAAAAGATGAAACACACATAAATACCCAACATAAAATATACTTTATGTCCTAATATCAATTTACAAAATCTATGTAACTAGAGTTTGTTTTTGACAAGTTTGAATTCACATTTATATATTATTATGAGCATTTATGCAAAAAAAATACGAGAGTAATTGCTTCTTTGATTAAAAAATGTTATTTGTAGATTTATGATGCTAATTTAGTGAATAAAACATTATTTAATTCTAAATTAATTGTTGTTATAAAAAAATTGTAATCGAAATTTAAAAAATATATAAGTGTTTTGTGTTTTGAATATGAATTTTAGGTCCACAGTTACAAATCGAAACGAAGGAAACCAAAAAAGAGGATAATTTTACCCCAAAAAAGTCGGAAGAGTTCGTCTCCGGCGACGATGAAGTGGTTGCTCGTCGCACTGGTGAACGCTTTTACGATCTTCTCCGCCGGAATACACTCACATCTCCTCCATGAATCTCCGGTCAATTCTCTCTGCGCTGAGCTTATTCAGCCGGCTGGTTACTCCTGCACCGAACACACTGTAATCTCATCCCTTCCAAGCTTCCATTGAATCAGCCATAGAAAATTTCGAGTGTCATGGAAATTACAAAAGCCCTCCGATTCATACCTTGACTCATTTTCTAGTCCCAGATTAAGATTTCGATGCGATTTAATCATACACTTGTCCCTATTTGTTTGTAGATTCAAACGAAAGATGGCTACATACTAGCTCTTCAACGTGTGGCTTCTCGTACTGAAAATATTAGACTTCGATATGCTCCACCTGTTCTGCTTCAGCATGGTCTATTTATGGTATCCTGTTTTAAGGCTTAACATCTCTTCTTCTGCTAAACTTCAACTTGAAGAAGGACAAACTGCTAAAATCTTATGTTTCTGTGCTAGGCTGGAGATGCTTGGTTCTTGAATTCTCCTGAAGAGTCATTAGGCTTTATTCTTGCTGATCATGGGTTTGATGTATGGGTAGGGAATGTTCGTGGTACACGCTACAGTTATGGACATGTAACTTTGTCTATAACTGATAAGGTATGCAAGGACTTGTCTTTGAGATATGAACATGTATTTGGTTCTCTGTATCTATGTGCCGCACCTGATAATTTGCCAATTAGTTTTGGTATAACATCACATATTCATGTTCCTCTGCTTTCACATCTTTGATGCAGAGGAACAGTTTAAGAATATGGCCATTTTCAGTGGATGTGTTATAGTGTTCGTTTAGCATGTGATGCAGAAATGAAGAGAATGTTTTCCTTTGTTAATAAAAGTAATGCTTTTATATGCAGGAATATTGGGACTGGAGTTGGCAAGATTTGGCCATGTATGACCTGGCAGAAATGGTTCATTATCTATATTCAATTGCAAACTCCAAAATTTTCCTTGTTGGACATTCTCAGGTCATTATTCTTCTGTAATCGTATAAGGGTACCTTTTCTCTAATTTTTAGTAAGCTAACTTCTTTTTTTGTCTCTTTCGACAGGGGACTATCATGTCTTTTGCTGCTCTTACTCTGCCACATATTGCGGAAATGGTTGAAGCAGCTGCGTTGCTTTGTCCAATATCATATTTGGATCATGTCACAGCTCCACTTGTAGAAAGAATGGTTTTTATGCATCTTGATCAGGTATTCTTGGCTTTCTAATATCTTAAAAGTGCTCTCAGGGAATCATGATTACACACTTGGGCATTCTCTACAGATGGTTCTTGCTCTTGGGCTTCATCAAATAAATTTTAGAAGGTTGTGACTTCTGTTTCATCTAGTTTTCTTGTGTGCACATCGTTTGTTTACCAACAATTTGTAGACTTATTTTGTGTTTCCAGCGATACGTTAGTTAAACTTATTGACTCATTATGCGAAGGGCATATGGATTGCAGTGATTTCCTCACATCCATAACAGGTTATTCTCTATTCCTCTAATCTCCGTGTAGCTATCTGTTGACAATATATTCTCTTTTACATATGGTTCGATAACTATGCTTGTGAGAACTTGTGAGAAAAGGAACAGATAATTGGATATAAAAATGTGAAACGGTAGAAAATATTAGAAAGAATTGTTTTTTGGAACTGAAGAAACAAAAACCCTTTAGTGTTGTGTAATGAGAACCCTTTTCACTGAAAGCAAGCTTGCTTGTTTTTGGCTGTAAATAGCCTTCATATCTTCTGATGATTTGCGCCTTTCTAATCTTTCTTTCGAACTAATATCAACGACTGACAGGGAAGAATTGTTGCTTCAATGCGTCAAGGATAGAATACTACCTAGATTACGAGCCTCACCCATCATCTGTCAAGAATTTGCGACATCTTTTCCAAAGTAAGATCTCTAATCATTTGATATAACTTGTTTATCTTCATAGTTTTGCGTGTTCCATGGCCTAAGCTTACTTATTTGCACTCCCTTTTGACTCGATTAATGTATTCAATCTTTTTACGATCAATGTCTCTAGTGATTCGGAAGGGGACCTTTGCACAATATGACTACGGGTTGCTGAAAAATCTATTGATTTATGGGTTGTCAAAACCACCGGAATTCAAACTCAGTCTAATCCCAGCATCATTACCAATGTGGATGGGTTATGGTGGAAATGATCGATTAGCAGATGTGACAGATGTGGAACATACTCTCGCGAAACTATCATCCAAACCAGAGTTGCTATATCTCGAGAATTATGGTCATATTGACTTTGTGCTTAGCACAAGTGCCAAAGAAGATGTTTATAAGCATATGATTCAATTTTTCAGCGCAAGGAGAATGTCCAGTAGCTACTAAATGCGTTGCCCTGCTTTGCACATATTATTTATTTTCCATAAAATATATGTATATATACACATCTGATTTGTAAACACAAATATCATGAACAAAATGATGGATTGTTTATAAACAGAAACAGTCTGGTTCTCGTGAAGGTGTTGGAATTAACTTCGTGAAAAGTTCTGACATGAAGATTAGTCAGGACATTGCGTTGCATTAATGTACTCAGAATCCGCATGATGTGGCTAGCTCTGGTAAAAAAACTCGGTTTAGTTCGGTTATGGTCATTTTACTCGCAGCTAGCTCTGGGCAACAAACTCAGTTTAGTTCGGTTATGGTCATTTTACTCTATTAGACTCTACATACATAGATTCGAAGTCTCGGATAGTACCCTGGACCAAACTGATACCTATTGGATATCTGAATTACCCAAATTATAATTATATATTAAAAAAAAATTAAATGCAGTAACAAATAATATCTAAAATAACATTTCTTAAAATTTTTATTTTAAATATACCACTGTAAAATTAAAATTTTAAAAATAATATAAATAATTATGTAAAAATACTTATTTACTATAAACAAATTATACATAATTTTAAAATATTATATTTAATAAATTTATTTTTTTAATTTAGAGTTTAATTTTTTCTATTAAATGAAATTTTAGTGTATTTTAATTTTAAATTTATGCTATTATTAAACTTTTAAATTAATGATGCTATTTTTAAAACAAAACTTAAAAATGAATTTTTAAAGAATTATATTTTTAATTTTTCAGGTATGTTTTTGATTTTTTGGATATATTTTCTTTGGTTTTATCAGGTTTTTGGGTGAAAAATTCCTGAATCCAAACCATAATTAAAATTTTCGAATTTACCCGTTATGAAAATAAAAAACCGAATGGACACAGAACCAAATCGAAACTCTACGAGTATAATAGGTCCAAAATTCCTCTATCCAAAAGACCCGGGGCCGATTGATTTCTAACCGAACCCGATCCGATTGATTCATAATTGGGTCAAAGATGACAAGATTGGTCCTTCCGTTAATACAGTTTTGCAGATTCCGCAAGTGATTTTGAGTTTTGTGCGTAAGAGTCAATGAAACCGACGATTCGACTCAACACGCAGCTTATAAATTACCATGAATTGGAAAAAAAAAATGAAAGGACAAAAGAAAGATGCCAAAAAAAAGAGCATTACATTTAACAGAGCACTTGCTAAATTGGGTCAAGTTCAAAAAACATGTTACTGGTGTTCTACTAAGTAGCTTTTGAAGTTGCTGTACCAGAAAACTGAGCATTACAATGATCTGTTACGGGTAAAAAAGGAAGAAAATCATACTTGATGATGTATTTGCAGTGCAGAGCCCTTGGGATTCCACTGATGTGGCTTGTTTTTATAACCTTTGGCTGAAGTACATGTTCATGAAATATCTTGACGGGTTGAATCCGCTTAAGATCACTGCAAATTTGGGAGAATAAACTTTAGATGATGTTTACGCTTTTTCAGGCAGAGGAATCTGTGAAATCAATGAATGATTGAGCTTACGAATAGGGGACATGACAATCACGACCCCGATTGGGTAGAGGAAGAACGTTGTTCGTTCCAAAAATGGAAGCACTGTATTGGATTCATAACAAAACAATGATGTTGGCTCAAAAAGTCATATAGTGAAAGAAGGAAACGAGGGAATTTATGAGACTTACCGTCATATCCAAGGAAGTTAAGATAATGGTAGTAAGAAGCCCCGACCATGAAAAGCAGATTCGATAGCAGTAAAGGGATGAATCCGTGCGTTATCAGAAGTGGTGATACGAAATAATGTACGACTACAGCAACACAAGAAGAAATTATTTAAGTCATTAATCTCTTTTTGCGGAGAACTGTGTTTGAAAATGGAATTACCGTAGAGCAGCACAAACATTGGAAAGAACGAGTTGCAGTGAACATCAAACGTATAAAGCCTATAGAGAAGCACATAAAACGCAAGTTGTGAATATGGTCACAGAAATAGAGATTATACAAAGGAAAAAAAACATTGTTTTCCGTTTTCCAGCTTCAAAATCATTTTAGAGAGAGAATATAAAACAAAAAATGAGGTGAAAAGATAAGATTCATCAATAAACTTGCCATTCAACACGTTGTTCCACCACATGACTGTTTGGAGCCTCCTCGCGAAGGTAAGAGTTTGTTAAAAACCTGGTAATCCATATTTCAAGTCAGAGGGACCGTGTAGATATGATATAAGAAACACTTCAAAGTGCAATAGAGTTACAAGGAATATAGGGAAGGATTCAGGTTCATGCCAGAGTGATTTCCAAAAAACTGGCAGCATTTATAAGAGGAGATTTAGTGCTAAATCTTAAGGTGTTTGTCTTGCATCACGTAATAACCAAAACAGTAATAATAAGATTAGATAAGCAACCCTAGTAGGAGTGGATTAGCAGTGTTAATGGTTTATAGCACAAGCGACAATATCAGAAGCAGACATACGGATGCAAACATGACAGTCAGATTTTGCACCAACAAATATGCACTGATAGAAAACTACTTACCAACAGCATGTAGCTATAACTGCTCCGGTGATTAAGAAATGAGAGAGCAAAACTGATGCAACTACGACGACAGCATGAGAGCCACTATGGTCATACCTGAAGCAGATATAACAGATTAAAATCAACAAAAATCAGAATGAAATTGTTTTCCAAAGTAATAGTTATAGCTCTCAGACTCTAAAAATCCGTAGAATACTTACGTGACACAATAGGCTACAGTTGCAACAGCAAGAAGCAGGCTACAGATCACAATAAAAGCAGGGTCATCACGTGCCCATTGGTTCTTAGTTTCTGAGAGAATATTGAAGCAAATGAAATTAAATTCACAGGCCATACTAAACTTTAGCTTATTCTTAACAGGCACTAGCATTAAATATAGTATAGACCAGGAGGAGCTAATACATAAAGCTGCCGACTAGAAAAAAGTCACAAGGGGACATTTCTCAACTTGGTAGGTATTCATTCGAAATGATTAAATAAATCCCTGACCACATTCATTGTCGAGGTCTATGGCTCAAGGTACTTGCAGCAACCGAAGGGTAAATCATATGCAAGCGAAAAATAAAAGCTGGCAGGGTTTGCTAATGAAGGTTGCACTTACGTTTGTGATACTTAGTGTGCTGATAGCTGATGCCGTACCACCCACATGCAAACATACAAAAAGTACGGGAATAAGAACTAGAAATTGACTCACGATGTAGCACCTTTACAAATAATTTCAGATTGTTGGATAAGACTAGCGGCCCTATTGACCTTGTCAGAAATAACGTAAAGCTCCTCTCAATCCCTATTTACCTAGAATCTTAAAGAGTTAAAATGGTAATTCCATCCAAAACAGCTCTGTAGTCAAAGCCTGGGTCACTTTTGCAGTTAAGTAGATTTGAGATCCACGATTCTTACAATTCTGGGTTTTCACTTATCATCCTAATTACATCATCTTTATGGTTATTGTTACCGTTCTACAAATAACCAAAAAAACAACTTCTCATAGAAAAAAGAACCTTCAAGATCGGAGATGAGAATTTCTAAGACTTACACAACTTTTGGAGATGTACAAAGGTTGAGCATTTGCCAGAAAGTATATTCAATATCCATTTGTTGCCACTGCAATGCATAAAAGACAATCACAAAACGGAAAAAGAAAAGCCTCACAGCTCAAAAATCAAACTCAAGACATGATGTAATATGCATCATAGTGTATAACCACACATATAAAACTTAGCTAAGAGCCTAAGACTATTCACTTTCTCTAGAAGAAAAACTTTTGAACAATTATAATTGCATCAGTGCTGCAGATTCCCGAGCTACATGTCCTTAAGCATCACTCATAAGGAAAAAATGCAACAGAATCCCCAAATTCTCTTGTTTAATTATTAGATCATCACACTTCCCAACATAATTTCCAGCAAGTGATATACATATCAACCACACCAGAAATTTCTAAGCCTAGAAAGTGACAGTGCTCCAGTGTCTAATAAAGTGACAGGGCCCAAATCGTATCAAGCTAAATCCGAGGTTCATGATTCGAGTTCGCATTATCTGAGCATAATTTGATCTAGAAACGAAGAATCTATGTGATTCCACAAAATCCGATGATAAAAAATCGACCACAAATCTGAGATCATATCGACGATAAAACTTGAGGTGTTGTGAGAAAGAGAACCTTGACGATACGACGAAAATACTGAAGGAACATTGGGTTAGCTCGGGCTGAAGAAGATGAAGAACGAGATCTGGAAGTTGTGGGCAACATCTTCTCCTCCCTGTTTCCTGATCAAGATGTTTGATGTTCTTCTTCTTCCCTCGAGGTTGCTACGGGAGGAAGATCGATTAATCTAAGATCTCTCAGGTTCTCGCGTTTGCATTTGGCTATTTTCGTGTTTAGGGATTATTACTAGCTTCCACCGCAACCGTACCCACACCCAAACGCTATCTTTTGCCGTTGCGGTAAGCGTTTGATACAAATTTTACAGACCGTTTATCAACACGGAATATGTAATTAAAATAATTTTAATTACGTGTATATTATATGAGATGAAATGTCATTAGAAATCATTATTTTTTATATTTCACTAAAAATATTTTCGTCAAATTATTATACACATTAAATAAGAAGTGTTAATTGTGTTTCACAACTCTACGTCGACACACAAATTTCCTCATACCAGCTTGAATAAAATCACCATGACTGTTTCGTATAATCCATCATAATTCAGACTGTTCGGTACCATTACGATAAGTAACATCATAATTACATTTTACCCAATCTTGCAAAGGAGGTTTCCACTTATTAAGGTGAGAGCTTGAAGGGATAGAGGTACTTACTAACGACTTCTGAATAACATTTAACCACTCAAGCACTTCGTCATTACTTTTTTGTAGGATAAAATCATCTGAAAAATCATTCTTATTAAACGTGAGATCATTACGTGATTTCCAAATCCAGCATAGGAGGTAAAAAAAGAAAGTATCTCTATGTTGACTAAGGATCACATTTGAGATAACTAGATATAATATCTAATATTATCAAAAATATTGGAATTTACATCGCAAATAGTTTTCATCAGCATCCCCAATTTTCTCCACAACATTTGAGCTAGAGGACATATAAAAAAAAGTGTGCATCTATGATTATTCGAAATCCCCGCACCGAATACATGAATTTTTTGTTATGACCTTCCGTAGATAAAGATGTGATTTTAGTGGGAGGGCCTTTGATAATAATCTCCAGAGGAAGTGTTTAATCTTCGGGGCAATATTCATAGATCATATAGCTTTTGCCAAATCAAGATGAGCTCCCAGAGGTGGTTGATTAATACGGGTTGTCTGAGTCGAATCAGTACTCAACTGAACTGCCAATCGATATCCAGATTTTACTGAATAATCTCTATTTGATGAATATTTCTAATACCAATCATCCGATACATCGACCGGAGGTAATTTTTTTTTTTGTAAATCAATGGATGGTCTGCTCTCTCAGTTAAGTCTCGAAACATATCAATATCCCATTGTTTAGTGGTCAGATTAATTAAAACTTCAAGATTCAAATTTGGATTTGAATATGGTAATAATCTCGGAGCACGTGGGGGCGATACAGGTAGCCAATTGTTGTCTCCAAGTAAAATAGTTGAGCCATTACCAACTGTTCGCTGAATTCCATTCTGCATTAATTCACAACCATATAATATAGATTGTCAACACAATGATGGACAAGATCCAAACTTAGCAGATAAAAAATCTCCTTTTTGAAAATAAATTTTTTTTAAAACCCTAAAAACGAGGCTGTCCGGTCTTTGAAAAAATTTCCAATAGAGGTTTCCCAACATAGGTTAATTAAATTTCTACAAATCCTGTAATCCCAACCCTCCCATCAATTTCGGTTGAGCTAGTTTCTTCCACGAAACCATAGACATTTTCTTTTGACTTTCTGTAGATCCCCACTAAAAGCGTGAAAGTGAACGGTCAATCTCTTTACAAATTTCTTTTGGTAGTTTAAAGACATTCATTGAATATAGCAGCATAGCAAATGCTACAATTTTTATTAATATTTCTTTACCAGCTGCGGAAAGAAATTTTGAATCCTATCCAGAAATTGAAGAATTCACTTTTTCAGTAATATAATTAAACATTTGTCTCTTCTTCCGGTGAAACTGTTTTGGCAAACCCAATTATTTTTCTCCACCACCTACCTTTGTAATCCCCAATAAATGATGACTCGTTCTTTTAGTATGTTCAAAGACTTTAACACCAAAAATAATTGATGATTTTTCCAGATTGATTATTTGACCGGAAGCTCTGCCATAATCATTGAAAATTCCTTGTAGGCAAGTAATATTATGTATATCAGCTCGGATGAAAAACACTGAGTCATCAGAAAATAGTAGATGTGAAATTGATGGTCTTGATTTATTGAATCGTAGAGATTGTATTTCATTATTTTTCTCTGCTTTTAGTATCATTGAGCTGAGCACATCAGAACACAAAATGAACAGATTAGGAGAAAGTGGGTCTCCTTGTCATAGACCACGATGTGGTTGAAAATATCCATACGGGCTATCATTAATAAGGATTGAAAACAAAATTGTGGAGACACACTACATTATCCAATTAACCCATACTGGTGAAAAACTCTTCTTAATCAGAACTGTCTCAAGAAAACCCCACTCTAGTCTGTAATAAACTTTATTAATATCTGTTTTCACAGCCATGAAAGAAGTAGAACAAATCTTCTTCGTCTTTAAAGATTGTACAGCTTCATAAGCCATAAGCACATTATCTGTTATTAATCTGTCTGGGATGAAAGTTGCTTGGTGTTCAGAGACAAAATTGTGTAAGAATTTCTTTAATCTAAAAACCATGATTTTAGATATAACTTTGTAAATCACATTACAAAGGGAGATAGGCCGGAAATCTTTTATAGTTGATGGGCAATCCTTTTTAGGGATTAAACATATGTTTTTATGGTTAAACTCCATATTCATAATCCCTGTCATAAAAAATCTGTCCGTTTCGCGAAAAATTTCATCTTTAACAATACTCCAATGTTGTTAGAAAAAATATGCATTTAGTCCATTCGGACTTGGCGCTTTAGAAGCTCCAGTTGATGAAATTGCTTTAAACACCTCATCCTCAGAAATTGGTTTTATCAGCTCATTATTCATATCCTCTGAGACCACTGTATTAACGGATGATAACACCGATTCTAACCCATCTGGAGAAGAAGAATGAAATAAAGACGTAAAGTAGTTATGGGCTTCTCGAGCAACTGCTTCATTGCCAAATAAATCAAGACCCTCCTTTGACTTGATTGAGAGGATTTTATTTCGTGATCTCCGATTTCTTGTAACTCCATAAAAATATCTCGTATTTTGATCATCCTCTTGCATTCATTGATTCATACTCTTAGTTTTCCAGAACTTTTCTTTATCGACATATGCCTCAATTAGTTTTTGTTTTAAAGGCAAAATGTTCATCCCATCGCAGGTGGATTCGATTTAATCCTATCAATTTCAATAGAAATCTCCTTAATCCGTTTAGAATGATTGACCCAAGACGTTTTTTTCTAAAACACCATTTCTTTCCGACATGCCTTAATCCTAGATGAGAAGGTCGGATCAGATGTACTTTGAATCGAATTCCAATACTCCTTTACAATGGATGTGAAGTCATCATGGTAACTCCATCTAGGATCATAACGAAATATTCGTTTTCCATATTAAGATGATTTCCTAATTTTTATGATACCCGGTCTATGATCTGACTCAATCATTTCTAAGTACTGAACTGTAGAACCTCGATATTGATTTGTCCATCGATCATTACCCATAGCTCGATCTAACCAGCATTGAATAATTTGATTGTTACGTTTCCCAGATTAGGTCATATTATTTCCAATGAACTTAATATCAGACATCCTACAAATTTGAACCATATCTTGAAAATCTCTTAGACTCCAAGGTTCCCCCATTGGTCCACCTTTTTTATCATGTGTTTGTAAAATTTCGTTAAAATCACCATACAATAGCCAAGGGGCTTTCCGTGTGTTTGAAATATTTTTTTAATCTTTCTCAAAGATTATTTTAAAATTTATAAACCAGATGTCCATATACACATGATAAATAGAAATCATAACCAATTGTATTTATCTTACAATCCATTATTCTTTCATCCGAATATTCAAAAGATACAACAACATATTGTTTCTACAATAGGGCTAAACCTCCTCCGGTTCCATTCGGAGGGATACACATAACACATTCATAATTTAGGACCGCTGCTACATCGTGGACTATATTATTATTATTCTTCGTCTCCACTAAAAAGAGTATGTCCGGGGAATATTCTTTACGTATTCCCTTCAGGCGTCGAACTAGTAGAGACCCTCCTAAGTCCTGACAGTTCCAAAACGCAATATTCATTTTGTTCCCGGTGGATTATGGTCCACCACACCATCACCTAAATCACTTATCAATTTACCAATATTAATTATCTTTAAAAATGCAAAGATAATTTTTTTGATAACTATTGTAAACCACTTACATCGAAAATGAAATCGAGTAAAGTTGGAAAAAACAGACCATAAAATTTTGGTAAAATCGATAATATCATAACCGGTTGAACTAAATCCAATCGGACCTGGTAGCTTAAATGTCGGATATTCTTGTAATCCATATTTATCAGAACCAAATATAATCGCGTACCAAAAATACTGATTACCGATAACCCATCAACCACTGAAAATCTACAGTTAACTAAAACCAAAATTTGACCATAACCGAACTTCAATTTCATCCCGAACGAACAATAATATCAAACAGATTTTTGGATGCATCCTCCCTCATTCCATTTTTTTGATCCAACAAGCCCACTAAACGACATCCCATTTTTCCAAATCCAGAACGAATCCAATCCAATCACATATATTGCACTTAACCAGCCGAAATTTTTTGAACCAATCAATCCGATTAATTGAACCATGTCAACCCAATAACCAATTTTGACTAATTTTAACCCAAAATTCGTAAATTCCGGTAGAGGCCCTAACCATCGATTTTGTAGTAACCAAAAATTAATTTGTCTAAACCACCCGGTATAAAAATAATTCAAAAATTAAACCTAATTTAGGATTTCTTTTCCTTCGTTTTGCATCTCGGAGGGATGATTCGCCGCCGGTAACAGAGTCGCCGTTAAACGGTGAGGCAGGGCAAACATTGGAAGGGAACCTCGGTGGTGGGGAATCATTCCCATCATCATCAGACTCGTTTGTGGTAGATGGGGGGCACTCCGATTATACACTCGAATGATTCATGGGCGATTAATCCACAGTTGGTGCAGAAGTTCTTAAGTTTTACATATCGAAATCATAAGATGACTTCTTTCTCACCAAACTTGAAGACACGCTGAAAGTGCAGAGGAGAATCGACATTGATTAAGATTCAATTCGGACGAACTCGACACGGTGAGCACCCTCCGCGTTAAAATCAGATTCAAGGAGGGTTCCTAAATTACCACCGATGCATAGAACCATTTGGTAAGAGAGGAATTGGAGAGGGATTCCTATTATTTGCACCCAGAAAGGAATCGTCTTATCTCTGAGTGAGAAAATTCCAACGACCATTTGTGCAAGATTACCATTCAATCATTGAAACTCTAAGGACTACGACAGAGTACATTAATTAGACTTTTCTCTATTTGAAAGAAAAATTGAATCTGATTATTGTCGATAATCCGCGAGATCACCATTTCTCCAACACTCCAAAGATGCGGTAAGGTCGTCAGGAGAGCGCGAAGAATTTGCTTTCGGGAATTCACTGGTTTTCCGATGAGTGAGAATCGAGTTTCATTAGTCGCCTGAACACAGAATTCCGGAGGGAGGGAAATTATTGGTTCAGATATGCCCAGGGAGATGTCTTACATTTTTTTAGAAAACAAATTCGACATTGTTGAAAGAGAGGTTTGGAAATAAACAAAGGGATGAGTGATCGAAAGGGGAAGAGAATTGTAGAAATCAATAAATAGGGAAGAAAAAACAGAAATTATCTGTAATCGATGGATTAGACTCTTCAAAATGAAGAGAACAACACATCGACAACAGAAATCAAATGGAAACCGCCGCCGATGAAGATGTCGGAAAAATCGCGTAAGAAATCGCATGAAAGAGGAGAGAGAGAAACGGTTTTATGAACCTTCTTCATAAAATTATATTTTCTTTATATATATATTATTAATATAACAATATATTTTAAAAAATTAATTTTAAATATTATTGTTACTAGATAAATAATAAATATTATTCATGATATAATATAAGTAATATTAATTAAATTTCAAAATGTAAATTAAAATATTTTTAGTAAATATTTATATATAATACCATTAGCATATTTAACTACTTAAAATTAAATAATAATATAATTAAATACAACTCATATATCAAATATTTATATAAAATTAATATCAAATTTAATTTAACATATATACGAATCAATAAAATTACATTTTCAACTTATTTTGCTATTTAAAATCAATAAATTAAAAAGTATACACTATAAATAAAATTAATATTAATTTATAAAATAAAACTATAGTTCCCATAATCTTTAATTTTATAGTTACACGTTTCCATTTTAATCGCCTGACTTGTGTACAAAATGAATTCGAACATGGTCTAAGACAAATTAAGAAGACGAGAATGAACATGATTTTCAGATAAACAAGCCCAATCCCAAGCCCAATCCCAAGCCCAAGCGGCCGACATGTGTACTTTAGAGACCTGAAAGCCGATTATCGTCTATAGAAGAAGTCGAATTCGAGAATCGCAAGGAAAAAATCCCCAATTGTGACCGGATTAGGGTTTTCACGAGCACACACAATGTCGACCGGGAAGCCTAACCAAGGAGACACTCGATTGGTGGTTTCTGCCACAACGTCGGCATCCGCTTTAATAGAGACGAAGAAGGCTGATCACGGAGGATCTACGTCTATCGTTGAGTATAAACCGCCGGTGATGCTAGAAGACGAGGAAGATCTAGAGATAAAGCTCAGAAGAATACTCGAGAACGTCCCAGTTCGCGTTAGCAATACCTCCGGAAGTTCTGCTGGTTCTGGCTCCGGCGATTTCCATCAGGTAATTAAAACTAAGCCTGTCACTTAATATCGGAGTAATATGATCGATTACTTTATAGTTCTGCAATCGAAAAATGCAATAGATCATGAATCGTCTTCGGCGTGAAAGATTTAACCGGTTTAATTGGAAACAAGGCTTCGCCTTTTCTTCTTATGCATAAGTGGGTCATATGTGTAGTTTGGAAGCTACTCTTGTAATCAATTAAGAAAGTTCAGGTTGGGATCTGAATTTTCTTAGTGGAATTGTGTTTTTCTGACATTGTTTTCTTATGGATCACTATGTCTTCATGCTGGTGGAAATTAGTCGGTGCTGATTAGCCGTAGAGCGAGTGTGATGGTATTCAGCATCCGTAGTTGAAAATTAGGCATAGTATGTGTGGTTTTCAAGCTATTCTCAGTCAATCAAGAGAACTTATGTGTCATAGATATGATAGTGATTTGAATTTTCTTAGTTGACTTGTGTTTTTTGGACATTGTTTTCTTAGTCTTGTGACTGATCGCAATCCCTTCATGCCTAGTTAAAAAGAGCTTGAACTGAGAAAGGGTTTAGATTATACTTACTGATGGTCTAGCCCTGAGTATACATCCTTTGTATATTTACTAAACATCTTGACTTGTGTGGTAATGATGCATCTTTCTTGTGTTAATAGTATCGCCAAATGAGGCGAAGAGAACAAGACCGACTCACAAGGATGGATATTGACTATAACAAGCGGTTAAAAATGGCAGAGTTTACGATAAGAAGAGAAGAGAAACTGAAAGCTGCAGAGGAAAAGACATCAAAGAAGCGTTTGAAACGTCAAAAGAAGAAGCAGAGAAAGCAGGAGAAGAAGAGTAAACCAAACAGTGAGGAACAAGAAAAGGGAGCTAGAGAAGAAGTATCATCTGAAGACGATGGTGATGAACAAGAGGCTAAGGTAGAAGCTTTTCCGCGTCCGATATTTAATAAATCGAGGTTTCAAGAGAAGTGTCCATAGCTTTTGTTGTAACATGTTATGAATCTGAAACACTTTCACTGCAAGATGCGTTTCTTTCTTTCCCTTTCTGTTTGCAACATTGGAGGAATATAATGGGAAAAAGATGGAGCAGGTTTAACCGGTTTGTGCATGTACACAACATAAGATGGAAGTAATGGAATCGCACTTGTATCTGCTGCATTGGAGCCCTTAGTTACTATAAAGTACTTTATTTGATCAATTAAACATTGGAAAATGGTTTATGTTTGCTGCTCTCTAAAATGGTAATGTTAATGATGTTATGAAAAATATCTAGAGAAATAAAATTAAATTGATAACTTTACTCAGAAGAAAAAAGGAGAGAGAAGAGAGAATCGTTCTTTTATTGATGTTCTTACAAATGATGCATAACATCATATTTATAGAGAAAGTTTACTGACGTACGTTTAACTGAAATAATCAAACAAAAGAAGAGTCAACCACTCCCCCTTGATTTTTTATCATTATTGAAGTATTGTGTACTGCCTCGTTAAAAACCTTATCATGTAAAAACCCAATGAGATAAAAATCATGATAAGGAAAAAAGAGTACATATACGCAATCTCCCCCTCGAAAAGATATATATAATTTCATTTATATATCTCGCAAATGACGCATTCCAATATTCTGAACATGCTTTCTGAACATTGTTGTAGGAAGTGCCTTTGTGAACAGATCTGCTACATTGTCGGTTGAGCGAATATACTCAATGTTGACTACTTGATTTTTCACAAGCTCTTGAGTATACGAGAAAAATCTAGGTGGGATATGTTTTGTCCTATCGCTCTTGATATAACCTTCCTTAAATTAAGCGACACATGCAGCATTATCTTCGAACAATTTTGTTAGTTCTTTATTTGTAGTGATTCCACTAGTTTCTTGTATATGATGAGTCATGTACTTGAGTCATACACATTCTCTACATGCCTCATTGAGTGCGATAATTTCTGCATGATTTGAGGAAGTGGCAACTAATGTCTGTTTTTGTGAACGCCACGAGATCGCAGTACCTCTTAATGTAAAAACGTATCCGGTTTGCGATCGAGCTTTATGCGGATCTGATAAATATCCTGCATCTGCAAAACCAACTAGACCAAATAAGGAATTTCTGGGATAATATAATCTCAAGTCAATTGTACCTTGAAGATAACGGAATATTTGTTTTATTCCGGTCCAATGTCTTCGCGTAGGGGCTGAATTATACCTTGCAAGTAAGTTAGTAGCAAAAGAAATATCTGGTCTAGTACAATTAGCAAGATACATCAGCGCACCAATAGCGCTCATATAAGGTATTTCACAACCTAAAATTTCTTCGTTATCCTCACAAGGTCGAAATGGATCCTTATCAACAATAAGTGATCTATTGACCATTGGAGTATTCAAAGGATTCACTGTATCCATATTAAAGCGTTTTAATACCCTTTTGGTATAATTTGATTGATGGACAAATATTCCACCTTTGAGATGCTCTATTTGAAGCCCGAGACAAAACTTTGTCTTACCAAGGTTTTTCATTTCAAACTCTTCTCTCATATGAGTTCTTGCATCATGAACTTCCTTTTGAGTTCCAATAATGTTCAGATCATCAACATATACAGCGATAATAACAAATCCTAATGAGGATTTCTTGATAAACACGCAAGGGCATATCATATTGTTGATATATTCCTTTTTCAACAAATATTCGCTTAAGCGATTATACCATATGCGTCTGGATTATTTTAATCCGTAAAGTGATCGCTGTAATTTGACCGAACAAAAATCATTTGATTTTTCCGAGATCTTGGATCCTTCCGGGATTTTAAATCCATCGGGAATTTTCATATATATATATATATATATATATATATCACTATCAAGTGATCCATATAGATATGCAGCCACGACATCCATAAGGTACATCTCTAAATTTTTAGATGCCGTTATACTCATCAAGTATCTAAACATAATTGCATCCATAACCGGGGAATATGTTTCATCATAATCAATTCCCGGTCTTTGAGAGAAACCTTGTGCCACAAGTCGTGCTTTATATCTTATGATCTTGTTTTCTTCATTTCGTTTTCTCATGAAAACCCATTTGCATCCGACAGGCATTACATCTTCTGGTGTAATGATAACATGTCCGAATACATTTCTTTTATTAAGAGAGAGTAATTCATCTTTCATGGTTTTTTGCCATTTCTCTCAATCGGGTCTCGCCCGACATTCTGATAATGATCTCGGGTCCGGATCATTATATTCATCATCAATTTCTTTAGATATAGAAAATGAAAATGTTCCATCCACATCTTCTATTTCATTTCTAACCCAGATTTTTCCATCTTGGGCATAGTTAATGGATGTTTCACAATTTTCTATATCATGTTCTTCCTCAAGTAGACTTTCATCATCAGATTTTTCAAGAACCTTCTCATTTTCTTGAATATCTGTATGATGTAATACTTTTGGGAGATCTTTACTGATTCTTCCCAATTTCTTTTTATTTCGGGGATTTTTATCTTTAGAGCCCATCGGCCTCCCCCTTTTCAATTGAACTTTTGGGTCATTTATTTTATTTCCATCAAATGGTTCTTTTGGAACATCAATTCTTGATGGAGCATTTGGAGCGGGTATATACGATTTCGTCACCTTTTTCATATCTGTGAACACATCTGGTAATTCATTTGCCATATTCTGTAAATGTATAATTTTCTGAACTTCCATCTCACGTTGATTTGTAGGGGGGTCAAGGTGTATCAAATTTCGTGTACACCATGTAACATCTTTTGATGTTTCTTTAATTCCTCCCCCTAACGCTGAAAATTCATCTTCATTAAAATGGCAATCGGCAAAACGTGCCGTAAACATATCACCAGTTCGAGGTTCAAGATATCGAATTATACTTGGTGATGTATACCCAATATATATTCCCTTTCTCCTTTGAGGTCCCATTTTTGTTCTTTGTGGTGGGGCTATTGGGACATAAACCACGCACCCAAAAACTCGAAGATGGGAAACATTTGGCTGTTGACCAGATGTCAACTCCAATGGGGAATATTTATTATACGCACTTGGTCTAATCTGGACCAATGCAGCTGCATGCAGTATAGCATGATCCCATACAGAAATTGGGAGATTTGTTCTCAATATTAACGGTCTTGCAATCAATTGCAACCGTTTAATCAAACTTTTGGCCATCCTATTTTGTGTATGCACATGGGGCACTGGATGTTCAACATTAATCCCCATTGACATACAATAGTTATCAAAAGCTTGTGAAGTGAATTCACCAGCGTTATCAAGCCTGGCCTTTTTTATGACATAATCAGGAAATTGTGCTTTTAATCTGATTATTTGGGTAATGAATTTTGCGAAAGCCGTATTTCTTGTTGTCAAAAGACAAACATATGACCATCTACTTGATGCGTCAATCAATACCATAAAGTATCAAAACGGCCCGCACGGTGGATGAATAGGTCAACATATATCACCATGTATTCTCTCTAAGAATACTGGAGATTCATTCCCAACTTTAGTTATTGATGGTCGTGTTATGAGTTTTCCTTGAGAACATTCTTTACATGAAAACTCTCCCGATTGAAAAATCTTCTCATTTTTCAATGGGTGACCATTACAATTTTTCACAATTCTCCTCATCATAATTGATCCAGGATGGCCTAATCTTTCATGCCAAACTTTAAAAGTACTAGTAAACTTCTGGTTTACTATAGCATATGATTCAACTATGCTTATCTTTGTATAATATAATCCAGAGGATAACATTGACAAATTTTCCAATATATGTTTCCTCTCAGATATAATGCAAAGATATTCAGCATTATTTTTACTCATAGTCTCTATATGATATTCATTTTACGGATATCTTTGAAACTTAACAAGTTTCTATGAGACTTAGGAGAATATAATGCATTATTTATTTCAAATTTCGTGCCTTTTGGCATCGAAAAACTGGCTTCTCCAGAGCCCAGTATTATCTTTGCATTTCTTGATATAGTACTCATGCTTCCAACAGAGTCACTTAAATCAAGATAGGAGAAATATCGTCTATCTTTAAGTATAGTGTGCGTTGTAACACTATCTGCTAGACATATATCTCCTTCATCAATTCCAATTTGTGACATTTGTTGTGTCATAATTTATAGAGATGCATTAATAGTTTAAAGCAAAACATATTCATAAACTACTGAAACCATCGTTAAGTTTTGTTACACAAACATATTATACATGTCTAATTGGCAGCTTTTCATTTCTCATCGATCATAATCGCTTTAATCTTCGTTGATACTTTCGGGATCAACAAGAAAATCTGCGATATCCAAATGAGTATCATCATTTAGACCACTAAAGGAAGGTCCAACTTCATCATCAGCGAAGTTGGTTTCAACATTATTACTCTTGGGCTTTATTGACTCTTGATACAGATCGACGAAATATTTGGGCGTACGACATATACGTCCCCAATGCCCTTTCATGCCGTATCTGTAACAAGCGTTCTCGGTTGGTTTTCTTATTGTCCGACCACCCTCATTTATTTGGAAATTCTTATTTTTTCCAATGTTAAAACCCCTTCCTTGTCCACTTCCACGACCTCGACCACGACCTCTACTACGGCTTCTGCCGCGTATACGTTCTCGTCCTTGATAATTATTATTATTACTCGATGCTACCACATTCACTTCTGGGAATGGAGCCGATCCAGCTAGACGAGATTGATGATTTAACATCAGGAGGTCGTTATTTTGCTCTGCTAGAAGGAGGACTTGCATGAACTCCGAGTAGCGAATATATCCTTTAGTCCGATATTGCTCTTGTAGGACTACATTTCCATAATGGAATGTGGAGAGCGTTTTTTCAATCATATCATAATCGCTCATTTTATCACCACATAACATCATTCTGGAAGTAATTCTGAACAACGCAGAATTATATTCACCAACATTTTTATAGTCCATAAATCGGAGGTGTAGCCAATCATATCGAGCCTTAGGTAAGATCACAAGTTTTTGATGATCAAACCTATCTCTTAATGATTGCCAAATATCTGCAGGATCTTCTTTTGTGATATATTCATTTTTTAACGTATCATGGAGATGGTGGCGTAAAAACACCAGGGCTTTAGCCTTATTCTCAACTGACATCGTTTCCGATTTATTGATGGCTTTAAGAAGGCCATTCGATCTCAGATGCATCTTTGCATCTAATGCCCAAGTCATATAATTTTTTCCAGATACTTCGAGGGCAATGATATCAAGCTTTGCCAAGTTTGACATGATATCTATATAATAATTAAATCAATTGTTATAACATTTTAAGCATCATCTTAAAAATTGTTAATGATGATAAAATCATATGCATATAATAAAGTAAATAAATAAATAATCATCTTAGGAGGTAAGATCGTCCATGTGATTGAAGAGGCAGCGCCTACCATATTATTTCGAGGAGGTAGTGCCTACCTCTCGATTAAGGAGGAGACATAATCTACCACTCCATAAATAATTAAATTGACATAATAAAATAAAGTAAATAATCTCACGGGAGGAGGTATAACCTACCACTCCATAAATAATATCGCGGGAGGAGGTATTACCTACCACTCCATAATATCGCGGGAGGAGGTATAACCTACCACTCCATAAATAATATCGTGAGAGGAGGTATAACCTACCACTCCATAAATAATTAAATTGACATAATTAAATTAACATAATAAAATAAAGTAAATAATATCACGGGAGGAGGTATAACCTACCACTCCATAAATAATATTGCGGGAGGAGGTATAACCTACCACTCCATAATATCGCGGGAGGAGGTATAACCTACCACTCCATAAATAATATCGTGGGAGGAGATATATCCTACCACTCCATAAATAATTAAATTGACATAATTAAATTGACGTAATAAAATAAATTAAATAATATCACGGGAGGAGCTATAACCTACCACTCCATAAATAATATCGCGTGAGGAGGTATAACCTACCATTCGATAATATCGCGGGAGGAGGTATAACCTACCACTCCATAAATAATAACGCAGGAGGAGGTATAACCTACCACTCCTTAAATAATAACGTAGGAGGAGGTTTAACCTACTACTCCTTAAATAATAACATAGGAGGAGGTATAACATAGGAGACGTCTTTGACGTCTTTTGTTGACGTTGACTTTTCAACAAATGACGAATTTTTCATGGTAATTATTGGGTCAAAGCAAAAATCTGATTCAAAAGATCGAATCTGATCCGATCCAAAAAATCTGATCCAATCCAAAAAAATCGAATCTGATAGATCCAAAAAATCGAATTTGATCTAAACTAGTATTTTGTTTTAGTAAATATTTGAAAATTTGAGTTAGTATTTGTAAATTCGAATCTAACTAAACCCATTAATTTTTTTTATCTAGATTTAAATAATTGAGATAATTTCAAATATTTTCTAATAGTTTGGAATAGTTTTTTAATCATGTTTCTGGATAATTCGAATATTTCAAGTATTTTCAGATAATTGTGAGTAATTTAAATAGTTTTCTTATCACGTTCTTTTGTGTAATTCAGATGTTTTCTTTTTAATATTTTCAAATATTTTTGGATAGTTTTTTTTTGAATTTTTAGATAATTTCGGATATCAGGTAAAATCAGATCCAAAACTACATTCGAAAAGAACTGAACCAAATTTGACACGAAGGTAATGGGAGATAAATGACTAAAAAGCCAAACGTTACTCTAGGGTTTTTGGTTTCTATCGGTTGATGATGTATTTCTTTCTAAACTTAAGATAAACATTAAAAATCCAAACTAAATTGGCATTGTGATTTTGAGTTATATGACTTTATTGCAAATCAAGAATTCTCTCGGTTTTACTATTTTTAGGTAGAAATTAAGATAAGAATACGAATACAATTTCTACAATTTGGACAACTGATTAATTTTGAAAAAATTACATATAATAAAATATAAATACCGATATAAAAATTTGGAAAAAACGGATTTACAAAAGCCATACGCTCTTTTCTTAATTCTGAAAACGTTCGGTAGTATGACAGTTGCATGACTTCCAAATTTCATTATATAACTGTAACTATTATGTTTTGCACAATCCAAAAACAGAATCTAACGAATGTTTTTTATATATTGTACTTTCAAATTCAATATGTGACATATTTGTATGTGTATACGTTACATTTTTATAATGAAAAAAACAAATGATTTTTTCTTCTTATGAACTAATAAAGAGGTTACATTCATTTCTAACGAAAATTGATTATCCCCTAATAATCATTATGATTTTTATGTTACAAAATAATAAACCAAATTAATTTGGTTGTAACTTAATTCAATTAAAGAAATATTGACTATTTGATTTAGTCAACCAATAACAAATGGTTTAAACCAAACCACAATAATAATTACCGAACATTGATCTATTTGCTAAATTTTGAAAACTCGAAATTCGAGTTCAGTTATTTTCTTCCACTAATATACCAAAGTGTATACAAAGTTTTGAGTTTTGTTATAGTTTCTCCGCTTGATATACAAGAGAGATTTCACCTCTAACTTATAATGTGAAACAAATTATGTTTGCTTATTTTAATCTTATCAATTAATTCATTTTAGATAGTCATTTATCATTCAAAAGAACTTCGGTTTTAATATTTTTTTCATAAAATTTACTGTAAAGTGATCGAAAGCCACTTCTGTAAAACCGAATTCCAACATTGAACACCCATACAATAGCGTTTGTAGGTTCTTATGTGTGTGCTGGTACGTATAGCTTATATCTAGTAATAATAGTAGCTGTTGAACGTTTGGCAATGCTGGGAGAGAACAAAAGAGACATTATTATGTTTTAGTCCTTAAACTGGTAGTATGTTCCTGTCAAGTTGCGCAGTTCTCCCAATCGCTGCTATTGCTTCTTGCTATTGCGCAATTTGTTTCGGGCTCAGCCGCATACTGATGTTGTGAAAGGTTTGAGAAGCAGGATTATGGTAAATCTCAAATATAAAAGGAACAAGCCTCGGTTATTGTTACCTCCATTAATTTTTTTTTTTTGCCAACTGAATATTATTAATAACTGGTATCATTGTATACAAAGGGAATTAGAAATATGGGACAATATTGATAAATGTTCCAATCCACCGAAGAAGAAAGACATGACGAGGCCAAGAAGTCCGCCGCTTGATTTGATGTACGACGTTGATGGTTAAAAGAAACTCCTTTGAACATTTTTACCCAATAATGTATGGTTTGAAGATAGTGTAGGATATGCATGTTACTTCCGATTCCGTTGACTAGGTTGTTGAGAGTAAGATTATCACCTTCAAAAATGACGTATTGAAAACCCAAAGACCATGTTGATTGCATTGCCCAAATGAGTGCAGATAATTCAGCTTCAATAATTGTCGTCCTCCCCTGATATTTCCCTCTCCCAGCATATTGAAAAAACCCTTTTTTCATTTCTAATAATCCAACTGAGACCCGAGTGCACCGCGCCATCTCTGTGGGATGCATCGTAGTTACATTTCACCCAACCATTTGGTGGTGTTTTCCATGGAATATTCTGACCAATTGGCCGTATATATGGTTGAGCATTATCCATGTGTTGTTCACTTAAAATTGATAATTGTTGAGTAGTCCATTCCTTAGCATCTTCGTAGCTTTGATGTATTAGCACGTCTGTTGAAACATTCCTCTGATTAAAAAGTAAATCATTCCTTGACTTCCATATTCGCCAAAGAATATAGAAAGGTATGAATTTATTTGCTAATGCTTGTTGGTGGTTGTTATAGCTTGCGATTAAGTAGCGGATATTGTCATAGATATTCGACGTATTACTACAAATTGTAGACGTTAATAGACCTGATTTTCTCCAGACCATCTCAGCATATGGGCATAAGAATAACGCATGTATTTCCGTTTCAGCCGCAGAACAACATCGGTGGCAAACATCATCCGAAGAAATCTTTCGACGATGTAAACGGGATTTCAAAAGTAGACTCTGCGATAAGATGCGCCACAGAAAATGTTTATATTTTGGTGGAATTTGGAGAGACCATAATGATTTTGCCAAGTCTTGATGTGTTGCTAGAGGTAGTTGATTGGTATTGCCCGGTTGTGTGCAGTCCACCGCATAGCGATACCCAGACTTGACAGAA
This sequence comes from Pugionium cornutum, assembly GCA_018901935.1. Taxonomy (NCBI): domain Eukaryota; kingdom Viridiplantae; phylum Streptophyta; class Magnoliopsida; order Brassicales; family Brassicaceae; genus Pugionium; species Pugionium cornutum. Next base: position 34,742,150 of record CM032160.1, on the reverse strand, counting down.
TATATCCCATTATTAGTATATCGCCAAACCCATCTATCTATGGTTCGTACAGGCGGAGTAAAAATTTTGTAGATAAGATGATGGTCTTTTTTGTCAATGAGGTCGTTTATAGATTCTTCATCCCATTGATTTGTTTCTTTGTTTAGCAGAACTTCTACCTTGAGCCTTGGATTTGTATACGGTAAAAGTCCAGGTGGTCTTGAAGGCGACACATGTAACCAATTGTCATCCCCGATTTCGGTATTTGATCCATTACCAATAAGCTTTTGCAAACCTGATTGGAGAAGATTTCGACAATGTAAAATTGATTGCCAACCCAAAGAAGGTCTAACGCCATGTCCTGCCAAAAGAAGTTCCCTGTTATTGTAGTACCTACTCTTGAGGATTTTCGATAATAAGCAATTCGGTCTTTGTAAGATCTTCCAACACTGGTTAGCTAGTAGAGCTTGATTGAAATTTTCAAAATCGCGAAAACCCAAACCACCATTAGTTTTAGGTGTCGCCATTTTCTTCCAAGATACCCAACAAGTTTTACGCTTTATCTCAGATGATCCCCACCAGAAGCGTGTTAAGATTTTATCCAATGAATGACAAATATCTTTGGGTAGTCTAAACACATTCATCGAATACACAGGCATTGCAAAACCAACAGCTTTAATCAGAATTTCCTTTCCTGCCGGTGATAAAAACTTTGTTTCCCATCCAGATACTCGAGATTTTACTTTGTCAGTGATATACTTAAACAGGTGTCGACGATTGCGTTGAAACTGTTCTGGGAGTCCCAGGTATTTACCACCACCTCCAATATTAAAAATGCCTAATAAATGTTGAACAAATTGTCTTGTATGCTGAAACACCTTATTCCAAAACGTGATTGAAGATTTTTCAAAATTAATCATCTGGCACGAAGCTTCGCCATACTTTGCCAAAATTGATTTCAGATGCATAACACTTGTCGAATCAGCTCTGATAAAAAATAATGAATCATCCGCAAATAGTAGGTGTGAAATTGTCGGGCCTTTGTGATGTATTTTTAGAGGCTGGATATCTCGATTTATTTCCGCTTGTCGAAGCATCGAGCTCAAAACATCAGAACAGAGAATAAACAGATTTGGTGATAGCAGATCCCCCTGTCTCAATCCACGAGTTGGTCTGAAAAACCCATACGGGCTCCCATTTACGAGAACTGAAAAGGAGGTTGAGGAAACACAGTTCATGACCCAATGTATCCATCGTGGAGAGAATCCTTTTTTACGTAGAACTGCTTCTAAGAAATCCCATTCTATCCGGTCATAGGCCTTACTCATATCAGTTTTGACTGCCATATAGGATTTTGCAGATGACTGTTGAACTTTCAAGGAATGAAAAGCTTCGTGAGCGATAAGGACATTATCCGTAATGAATCTACCCAGAATAAAAGCAGCCTGATTCTCAGATACTAAGTTATGTACGATCTTCTTTAGCCGTAGAACCAAAACCTTCGAAATAATTTTGTAAAAGACATTGTAGAGGGATATTGGCCGAAAGTCTTGTATTGTCATTGGGCAGTCTGATTTTGGGATGAGGCAAATATGTGTATGATTGAATTCCTGAACCATATAACCTGTCTCAAAAAATCTGTTGACTTCCTCCAGGACAGCTGGACCTACCAAATTCCAATGATGCTGGTAAAAAAATCCTGAGAATCCATCAGGACCGGGTGCCTTATTTTGCCCGATTGAAAAAACTGCTTCCCGAATTTCTTCTAACGAAACAGGTCGTGTTAGATCCGTATTCATCTCCTGAGATACCACCGATTCAACATTACTTATTACAGACTCTATATTCTGAGGGTTAGTCGTTTGAAATAATTTGGAGAAGTATTTCAACGCCAGCTGAGCAATATTGTTGTTTCCAAAACCATCGTGTCCATCATCATTTTTGATCGAAATAATTGAGTTTCTTGATCGGCGATTCCTTGTCAGTGCATGAAAGAATTTTGTATTTCTGTCCCCGTGTCTGAGCCATTGATTCCTACTGTTCATTTTCCAGTAAAATTCTTCATCTGTATAAGCCTGTAGGAGCTGTTCTTTTAACAGAGTCAATTTCCTTGAATCATAATCGATCTTAATTCTCTCAGTATCAATAGCAGTACTGAGGTTCGTTATCCGAGTGTTCGAATTTATAAAATTGAACTTTCTCCAAGATGAAATTTTCTTCCGACAATTTTTAAGTCGTGAAGCGAAAGAGGTAGCAGTTCCTTGTTGTATCATGTCATTCCAACTGGCATCAACAATATGCTTATAACCATCACCCTTGATCCACCGGGGATCATAACGAAAGAGGCGTTTCCCTGAATCCGTATATTTTCTAATCTTTATGATTCCTGGTCGATGATCGGAATCAATCATATCCAAATATTCTATAACTGATGCCGGGTATGAAGCTTTCCATTCATAATTTGCCAAAGCTCTATCCAACCAACACTGGATCAACTGCTTATTCCGCATACCAGCCCAAGTCATATTGTTTCCCTTAAATTGTATATCTGACATCTGGCATACTGATATCATTTGTTGAAAATCATAAAGGCTCCATGGTTGTCTGGTTGGGCCTCCGATTTTATCATGTGCATAGAGTATTTCGTTAAAATCTCCGCACATTAACCATGGACTTGTCCGTATAGTAGATATCCTCTGTAATCTTTCCCAAAGATTTGATCGAAAAGTATGGATTGGATGTCCATATACACATGACAAGTAGAAATTAAATCCTTTATTATCAACCTTACAGTCAATAAGACGATCGTCTGAACTGACAATGTTTACAGAGATAGACTTATTCCACAATAAAGCCAAACCACCACCAGTTCCTTTAGGGGGGATACATAAAACAGAGTCATACTGTAGGATACTAGCGACATCATGAACCACATCATTCTTATTCTTCGTTTCCACAAGGAAGAGTATGTCCGGGGAATAAACCTTTTTTATTCCCTTGAGGCGTCGAACTACCAGAGACCCTCCCAAACTCCGGCAGTTCCAAAACGCGATATTCATCCTGAAGTCGGTGGATTATGGCCCACCAAACCGTCACCTAAAGCACTCAGGACTATGCTATTAAAAGTAGATTCCCTAGATATGGGGAATAATGTGAAAAAATCATGATAATTATTTTTATGGACCCAATTAGGATAAATATATGAGAAATATGTGTTATTCCGTAATTGAGTATTAATCCATATATTTTTCAAACTCCATAGAGAAGAAATTATAATTAAACCAAGATGAAAATTTTCGGTTTTATGCAAATGTTTTAAAAGAATTAAACCGACTATAAATAACTTGGTTATCGAGAAACCACTTTGGTTTGATGTAACCGAAATTAAAACAGGAATAATTCCACTTCCTAAACTAAAGGCACTCTGACCTGTTAAACCGGTGTGATGATTATGGTTCGGTTTCAACCTCTTTACGGGAAAAACGGAGAAATTTGCCGGTGATTCAGCAGATCGGGGGCGCTTTTCAGGTGGGGAATTGGATGACGTCTCCGCCTCTGAGACAAAGGGTGGGGTCGATATACTCGGTGGAGGGGGTTTTGGGAACCCCGGCGGTGTCTGATCGTCACTATCTTCCTCAAATCCGTGAGTTATGGCGGATGGAGTGACGGCAGTGGTAACGATTGGGCAATCGATTGAATCGTGAGACACCATACCGCATTTTGGGCAGAAACTCCTCAGTTTTTCATACCGAAATTTGAGAATCGATTCGACGTCATTGAACAAAAATTTTCGTTGGAATTGAAGCGGCGAAGCAATATTAATCAAAACCCTTACTCTCACAAACTCCACACGATGTGCATTTTCGGAGTTAAAATCCGATTCCAGTAAGTCGCCCAGGGTGCTTCCAATGTGCATCACCAATGGATAAGTTAAATATTGAACGGGGATGCCGGAAATTTGGACCCAGAACGAGATTAAGTTGAGATCGTCTTCTGCAATCGTCGGGGAGAATTTTTGTAGAATGCACATGCGCTCATTAAAGGACCATGGTCCCCTGCGGAGTACAGAAAGCAGAGCCTCTTCTGTTTGGAAGAGGAATTGAGCCCTATTCCCGGCGATAATACGGGCCATTACGGTCTCTCCGGCGCTCCACAGACGGGGAAGCGTGGTCATCATGGCTCGGAGATTTTGTTTTTTTGGGTTAACGGGCTTTCCGATCAACGAGTATCGGGTTTCTGTTGCCGCTTGAATGCATAGATCCGGTGGAAGAGAAATTGAGGGTTCATTGATTCCCAAATCAATATCCTGGAGTTTGCGTGCAAGAAAATCAGACATGTTGTTTGAAGGAGAAGATTGGTGTGTGGAAAAGAGGGAAATCCGTATCCTTAAATACGGTTTTCGTGAGGAAAGAGGGAGAAAGAAACTGTAAACGGGAAAGAAACCGTCGGTCCGACCGACGACAGAAACTCTTGTAGTGAAGAAGAAAAAAAAACTTTGCCGACGGTAGGAAACCGTCGACGAAGACAAAACGGAAAATGACGAGAAAATCGCCAACCGAGAAGAGAGAGAGAAAACTAAGAGAACTATGAACGTTACCTCCATTAATTTAGGATTTGAGTTTAAAATATTAGAGTTAAAAAAATTAACTGTGTTATATTTTAATTTTTCTTACTTAATTTTTAATTAATTAAGTTTTTTCTTTCAAAACTATAATACTTTTACAAAAATGCAAAATAATGTTTTTCATCAAAATCGAAAATAATATTCTTCATCAATACTGAAAATAATGTTTTCCCGCCAAAACTGAAAATAACGTTTTTTGGATAAAACTGTAAAATACTATTTACGCAATATAAAATTTTTCACCAAAATTACAAATATCGTTTTAGTCAAAACTATCTGCCAAAAACGCAAAATTATTTATTATTTTCAAAATAATTTATCATTTTTTCGCCAAACCTACATAATGATACTTTTTAAAACCGTAAAGTAACATTTTCTTGTAAAAATCGTAAAATAGCATATTTTCGCCAAAATCGCAAAATAAAAATTTATTTTTTTAACTTAGAAAACGAATAATCTAATTTATATAAGATTTATATTCGAATGTAAAAATATTTATGTTCTATAAACATATATAAAAAAGACAAAAATTGATGAGTTTTTTTGTCACTAGAACACACCGGGCCGATCTAATAGTACAACATATTCATACGAAGATTTAACACCATTGTATGAGAAAAGTTGTAGTCGAATTTCACACATTTGAGATAGAAATAGAGGTACTGTAACTATTAGTTCACTTACTCCTCCCAAAAATTGATGAATATAAAATGGATTACAAAAAAAAATTAATCCTATTTCTTAAATTTTTGTGGACTAAAATAAGATTTGGATTAATTTAAGATTGGAGTTGGGTTTAAAAACTCATATTAACATCCCTAAATAAAGACATAAACTAGATTCCTCATTGCTTCTATTTAACAAAACATTTTTTATTTGGTGTACTTACTCCGTTAAATGAATACTTTCTACAATCTTTATCCGTTTTCGAATTAAACTACTTTTGAGGTTGTGATAAGCAGCGGTTGGCCTCGTTCCAATGTCGGCGGGTATCGGCTGTGCTTCCTGATCCGACGGAACCGCTGGTCAGCCAAAAGAAGACTTTGATCCTGGCATGGCTAACAACATATTCCAAGAAAGGTACAGATTCCTTGACAAGGTCACCAGCAATTCAGAGCCTCTAAAATATCCAAAGGACTAAAAAACCGAGACAAATACAGCAGTGATCCCAGTTGTGGTTGCATAAAAGATAGCAGCTGAAGTGTGTTTCTCTGTTACAGTAATGGAGAAGGATAGAATCACAGTTGCTACCACAGTTGACACAAGCTATCCCAAGATCCAATTTATACAATAAAAATTAATCAAAACAAACAAAAATAAAATCAATGATAGAAAAAAATTTCAAACTCAGAAACAAATCACCCCAAAATCAAACATTTGATTAAACATGTGAAACTTCAAGAAAAGATTCAGTTTAGAAATGGATGGAGTTGAATGATAAATAAGAAATGAAATAAATGATACAAATAAAAATAAAAGTTGAAAAAAGAGAAAGAAAGATATAAATCAGAAAGAACACTAAAAAAGAAACTAGTAGAGAGAGAGAAAAATGAGAAAGGCAATTAAGGATTCACGAAACTAATAGATTATACAATATTATGTGTTATGTAGTGCAAATTTCAAAGTTTTTTTTTGTCTTATGTAGTGGAATTTTTTTTTATTCACAGAGAATATTTTGATTTTCCCTTTTGTTTTATTATATTGTTTTGGTCCATACCAAAAAAACAAAAAGAAAAAAAATTTGGTTTTGGTCTGAGAGAATATTTTGTTCTTTTTCTTCACAACAACTTTTTTTAATGCTTTTTTGTCTTTTTATAAACGAACCTAGATATTTAAAAAGTAAATATTTAAAATAGCAGTTTTTCAAATTTTTGTTGTAAAATAGTATTATTATCATTTATGATTAAAATATATTATAACTTCTTTTTTAATAGAAAAATTATTTCTTAAATTACAAAAACTGAACCCAAATATAAAGTTTTAAGTTTATATATAATTTATTTAAACTAAATATATATTTCATATATTTATTAATTTTAATTCTAAAATGTTAAATTAGGAATAACAACTTTGAAATATGTTATTTTACGGTATTACTCATATTTAAATAAAAATAGTAGGAAAAGAAAAATAAAAAGGAGCAATTGACAAAAATATCACTTTTTCAGTTTTCGTTACAAATATAACACTATTACTTTAAATTTCTAAAAATAATATAAAGTTACTATTAAAATACTTTAAGATTTTTTCTTCTAAAGAAAAATTAAATCATAATTAAAAAAAGAATCCAAAAATAATATTTTATTTATGGTAAATATGTATTTTTTAAAAATAATCTGTGCTATTCTAGAATTTTAAATGTAAAATGTTAAATTTTTTAAAAAATGTAAAAATATAATATTTTAGGATATTACTAATGAGAAAGGACAATTCTCTAAAATAATATCTTTTTAAGATTTTATTACAAAATTAGCATCATTAGTTTAAATTTACAATAATAACACAAATTTAAAATTAAAATACATTAAAACTTTTTGTTAATAGAAAAAAATAAATTCTATATTAGAAAAAATCCAAATATAATATTTAAATTTATATATAATTTATTTAAAATAAATAAGTATTTTTCAAATAGTTATTTATACTATTTTTGAAATTTTAATTTTTAAATACGAGATTTGGAACAAAAAATTTAAAATTTGCTATTTTAGGATATTATTCTTCAAATAAACTATTTGGTTTTCGGTTTTCTAGTTTTATATTAAAAAATTTTAAACTATATAGTAATTACATGTAATTCGATTGAATTTGGTCTCTATTTTCTAGGTTTTTGTTTTAAGAAATTTAGAACTATATAAAAACCAAATTATTTATGTGTGGGTTTAAAAGTTTGGTAAATGTACATAAATATATTATATGATCAACACAAATATCCTCTTCATTCTTTACTGATTTTAAATAAAATTTAAGAGAGTACTCAATTATTGGTGTCCATAATATATTTTTTGATACAACACTTTTTTACGTTCAAATAAAATAAAAAATAAAAGAAATGAATTTACATAATACTTTTTTATTTGAAAAATTTCACTTGCTTCAAAATATTAAAATTATGGGGCCTAGTTTGTTGATGAGTAGCATTAGGCTTTGTTTAATGTGCAATTTTGTTTTTGTTATTTGGACACAATGGACCGCTATAGTAATCTAATATTTTCATACCAAAGTTTAACATTCTCATACGAAAAAGATAAAATCAAATTTCACACATGTAAAATAAACGTAAAAGAATTATAGGTTCACTTGTTTGATGTGTAATGAAATTTTAAGATATCTTAAATATATTGAAACCTGTAACAACAAACACTACTAATTATTTATTACTATTTACTAGAGCTATCTATTTAGATTTAAAATCAACAAAAAATATTTGAAACCCAGTTGTGACAAAAAAATATTTTAAACCAAATTTATAAAACGAGAATAAGTAAGTGGGCCAATAATTGTATTACCTTTACATCCATCTCAAAAATATAGAGGTTGAATTTGACTTTACCATTCCTTGTATGAGGATGTTAAACATTTGTACGAAGATGTTGGATTATTGAAGTGTTATGACCCATGTGTCAAAAAAAACTAAATTTATAAAGTCGCTTAATGTTTAAATTATATCGCCTTTGGTCTAGTGGATTAGATCCATTATGCTCTATAATTTTTTTTTTAAAATCCAGTCATTCCAATTTACATTAAATAAATAAAACAATAAATAAATAAAGAAATTATTTTTTATTTACATTCTTTTTGTTATGTATATAAATTAAGAAAAAAATAATTTCTCATTAACATCCATTTTGTTACATGTAAGTAAATAAATACTAATTTTGTATTCATACGTGAATTCAACTAAAAGAATTTATATAAAATAAAATTTTATTTATTTAAGAAATTTTTTGAAAATTGTAAGAAATGATTTAGGTCGTTGAAATAAAAATAAAAATAAATATACTATACGATAAAGGTGGAGAATTTGAAGAGCTTGACCTATTGAATTCTTTCATATTTTTATTATTATTTTTTACATAGTTTGGTGATTCAATAACTATTTCTTTAAATGGATTGATTTTTATTTGGATCGGATTATGAAAAAATAGAACGTAACACACTTCCAACAATAAAAATATTGGTTACATGGAAAGTTGTACAAATACATTAAGAACTATTTTAAATTACAATAAATTTCATAATAATATATTTTGATTGTCAACACTAAATTCAAATGGCACAAGTAAAAATTAACATACCAAAAAGTTGATTTAACATAACAACCAATTATGATAATATATATACTAATCAAACCCATTTTTGGTTCTTCAAGTAATCTTTTTGAAACTACAAATTTAACAATTATACAATCATTTTAAGAAGTTGATAAGACTGAGAAAGACATTGATATGGGAATTAAAGTTTGGTTTATAGAATAATATACTCATCATTTTATTTATCAATTTCTAGTTAGTTTTATTATTCCTCTGTACATTTTTAATCTTCAACACTAAACACAAAAAATTTGATTGGCTATGTCTCCCTCGTTTGCCTTCATCTTCTACAGAACAATATGTCATCTCTGAAAATAAAAATAGAGTAATCTCTAAAATAACATGATTTTAAATTTATTTTTTAAATTTAACATATTAAAAATAATTTTTTTTTAAAATTATAAACTATTATTTACAAATAATTATTTATTTAAAATAAATTATATATATAATTAAAACATTGTGTTTGAGTTTATTTTTTCAATTTCTAGTTTAAGTTTTTATTAGAAATTTTCTTTTAATTATTTTAATATTAAATTTACGGCAATTGATAAAAATAATATTATTTTAAATTTTTGTTCTAAATATATCACCATTAGTTTAAATTTTTAAATATACCCAAATTTAATATTAAAATACCTTAAAACTTATTTTTAATAAAAAAATTATAAAAAAATTAAACCCAACAATTAGAAAAATCCAAATGTAATATTTTAGTTATATTTATAATTTATTTATGGTAAATATATATTTTTAGAAAATAATTTATACTAGTTTTGAAATTTTAAATTTATAGTGCTAAATTTGTATTTCAGAACATTAAAAATGTGCTATTTTAAAACTCTTTAATTTATGCTGTTTTTCAAAAATTTAAACTATTAATACTATTTTAAATAATACTATTTTAAATAATACTATTTTAGACCATTCTCTAAATAATTATTCCTTTGTTTAAGAAAAGAGATTTAAACTTTCGAATGTTTAAATTCAATTTGTTAGAACAAAGCATATTTAATAGTATAATTTATTGGACTAGAAAATAAATCGATACGTCAAAAAAAATGATATTTTTTTCGCGCATTTTGATAAGTTTCGACAAAAGACAAAATACTAAATGAGAAATAACAACGACAAAAAGCTTTTAAAAGAAACCTAACCCCTTTCTTTCTCTCTCTCAACCTTACCCTCTCTAAACACCTCAGTTGTTTTGCTTTGCTTTGCTCCAATATCTCATAAATTTGGTGAACAGAACAATAATAACTTGCAGTGGTTCACCTTCTCTGTCCTTCTTATCTCTTTATCCTATGAATATGCCATTTTCATAAGCATACTCAGAGAAAGAGCAAAATCCTAAAACTCAAAGCCATGACTTCCCACATAAGCAACCTATTCAATCATTTCCTCTTCTATCTTCTTCCTCTTCTTCTCCCTACACTACTCCAAGCTCTTAACACAGATGGTGTTAATTTGCTCTCTTTCAAATATTCCATCATCGATGACCCTCTCTCTGTTCTACGTAACTGGAACTACGACGATGAAATACCTTGTTCCTGGACTGGTATCACCTGTACAGAGCTTGGGAATCCAAACACCCCCGACATGTTTAGAGTTACAAGCTTGGTTCTTCCCAACAAACAGCTTCTGGGTTCTGTTTCTCCAAGCTTGTTTTCAATCCCAAATCTAAGAATCTTGGATCTCTCCAACAATTTCTTCCATGGGTCACTGCCAGATTCAGTCTCCAACGCTACTCAGCTTAGCGTTCTGTCCCTTGGAAACAACAATGTTTCTGGCGAATTGCCTGATCGTATCAGCAACATGGCTAGTCTCCAGCTCTTGAACCTCTCCGCTAATGCCTTCACTGGAAATATCCCTCAAAATCTATCACTTCTCAAGAATCTGACGGTTTTGGATATTTCCTCAAATCTTCTAGACGGATCTCTGCCTCCAGATTTTGAAGGAAAAAGTCTGCATTACTTCAACTTATCAAGCAATCAAATCTCCGGAATGATTTCTCCAGTTTTTGCCGAGAAATTTCCATCAAGCGCCATTCTCGATCTCTCCTTTAATAATCTAACAGGACCGATTCCTAGTACCCCACCTATGCTTAACCAAAAGACAGAGTCTTTTTCCGGTAATCCAGGCTTGTGTGGGATGCCATTGAAAACCCCTTGTTCAATCCCTTCTACTCATTCCGACCCACCAAATATCTCTGAGACTACTTCACCGGCAATAGCAGTCATGCCCCGAACTTCATCTCCAACAAAGCCTTCACAAGAGTCACCAAACCAAACATCCAAAAGCAAACTAAAGCCAAGCACCATCGTAGGAATTACAGTTGCAGATTTAGCTGGTCTAGCTATCATAGGGATGTTCATCCTCTACATATACCATCTCAGGAAACGCAGAAGCTACGAAGAATACAGCACTTTCAAAGTCTTGAAAGATTGCCTGGAGAAAAACGATACATTATCCGTAAAGAAATCGAGTCACCAAATGAAACACAGCTTATCAGTATCAGAGGTCACGAAATCTCCAGCTGCAATAACGGGATGCGGCTCGTGCATAACCGGAAGATACGAAGAGACATCGTCGGTATCATCCGAGAGCGACATAGAGAACCAGCTTCAAGACAAGAAAACCATTGAGGCATATAATCGAACAGATGGTGGGCGACTGAAACACAACGCTCAAACACAGCTAGTGACCCTCGACAGAGAGACTCAGCTGGAGCTCGATATTCTACTAAAGGCATCAGCTTACGTACTAGGAACAAGCAGAAGCGGAATCGTGTATAAAGCGGTGTTAGAGAACGGTGCGGCTTTTGCAGTGCGGCGGATCGGAGCGGAGAGTTGTACGGCTGAGGAATTAAAGGAATTCGAACGGGAGGTTCAGGTAATCGCTAAACTACGACACCCAAATCTCGTTAGAGTTCGTGGCTTCGTCTGGGGAAACGAAGAGAAGCTTCTCATCTCTGACTATGTCCCAAATGGAACCCTACCTTTCTCCTCCAACGGTACGTTTCCATAACCGAATGACTAATTTTTGTTTTAACCGAATCTCAGACCAATATTCAAATTAATTCTTAATCCAAAATCTAGTTTTTTAATTAATACTTAATTTAAAATCTAATTTTTAATTAATTTCTAATTCAAAATCTAATTTTTAATTAATTTTTAATTCAAAATCTAGTTTTAAATTATAATCCGAAATCTAGTTTTTAATTAATTTTTAATCTAAAATCTAGTTTTACAGACTATCTCTAGGTGTGGGCAAAATATTTGAAATAAAAAAATGGAACCAATCGAACCAAACCGTAACATATAAAATATTCGAACCTATCTTATATTTTTATATTTAAAAAATTAGAACCAAATATGAACTAAAATAATGGGTATCCAAAAATATAGTTATATACCTAAAATAATAATTGTTTTTATAATTAATATAACTCAATTATCTAAAATTAAAACTATTAATCTGAAAATGTTAATTATTGTGGACCAAAATATTCAATAGTGAAAATAACCAAAATATTTGAAAGTTTTTAATTAAAATTTAATCAAATTTTATTCATATTAATTTAACCAAGTTATTAGTTTTTAATGATTTTTGGATATATGATTCTAACTCGCATCTAAATGAAATCGAATTCACATGAATATAATCAAATCCAAACCAAAATTTTAAAACATTTAAAAATATTATAGATCCAAAATATCAAAATATCCAAAATCCAAAATAATGATCTGAAATCCGAACGACTATTATGTTCAGATCTACCACTAACAATATTTATAATAGTCAAAACAATAAATTTTAAAATCAATTTAATCATTTATAAAGTTTTTAAAGTATTTTTTAAAAAATATACAAACTTCCTAAACCATTATCCAAAATTATCTGAGATATTCAAACATCAATTGAACCATTACTCTTGTAGATAGTCATTTTAATTAAATAAATTACTCGTATTTTACATACCATTAGTATCAACATTAATTTGTTTGATATGAAAACAGCTAAAGCAAGCTCATCTTCTAAATCTTCACAAAATCCACTCTCTTTTAATGCACGACTCAAGATAGCAAGAGGAATAGCCAGAGGTATTGCATACATCCACTACAAGAAGCATGTGCATGGCAACATCAAGCCCAATAACATTCTTTTGGACTCCGACTTTGAGCCCATAATCACAGATATGGGCCTTGACCGCCTAATGAATCCAATTCATTCACTAACACTTGGCCCAAAAGTAACTTCACAGTATCATCCACCAGAGTGGTCTACAAGTCAGAAACCAAACCCTAAATGGGACGTTTATTCCTTTGGTGTCATACTTTTTGAGCTTCTTATAGGCAGAGTTTTCTTGGTCGATCAAGATTTGGTTCGCGATTCCGAACTCGATGAGAAGAATCGGTTCTTGAGGTTGGTCGATGAGACGATTAGGGCTGACGTGGCTCACCGAGAAGATGAGGTGGTCGCATGCTTTAGGTTAGGGTATGATTGTGTCTCTTCCTTGCCTCAAAAGCGACCTTCCATGAAGGAAATAATGCAAACACTTGAGAAAATGTATGTTTAGTTGTCTATTTATTCAATTTAGAAAGTTGACATAATGCAAATGGGTTTACTTTGCTTCTTTACATTTGTTGCTTATCATTAATATATTATTAATATATTATTTGAGAATCATTTTTTTTAAATGTCACTGACGTATCATAATCACAGTAAATTTCAAATAAATATATAAATGATTTTAAATTACTAAAATAATTACGATATATGCTATTGTTATTAATTCAGTCAAACAATCAATATATTTTATTAAACTAACAAAAAATGCTATTAAATTTTTAAAAACACAATTATTTTTCTTTCCTTAATTTATATATACAAAAATTATTATTAAAAATAAGTTCATATAAACGTTAAAATTATATAAATATTTAATTTATATTTAATAATAAACAATATTATATAATTTGTAAATATTTTTCTGCATAGATATAAATCTAATTTTTTTGTATTTGGATAAATAACCATAATATTTTCATTACACAAGTTTGGCAGACTCCTCACATGCCACTTTCCTATGTTTCCTACCAAACCTTTTCACAATGACATATCACCTAGCTCTTTTTTCCAGTGTAATGAAAATAAATTAATTGATCCAAGCAAAAAGGGTCAAAACAAAAATCCCAAATCACATAATCTTCGGTTCTTGTCAAATTCTCTACATAAAGAGATTACATATGTCTTTATTAGAGAGAGAAATCACCTATTGAAACCAGAACATTCTAATGTCATTTGAATCTTTCATCTATACACTAAAAAAAAATCCTTTTTCTCTCTATAGATTTACAGTGGAAAAGATAGAAAAAAAAACTGAGTAAAAAAGAGAGGCTATTTGGGACTTTTCCTTTGTGTCCTAATCAACAACATCATCACTAGAGTTTTAGATTATAGGTAGATTTTAAAATCAATCGGAAAAACCAACAACCCGTGAAAACTCATTAGAACATGCCTACTAGATCAGAAAGTGATAGCAAATTAGGCAATAATGGTCGGCTTAATATATCGCAAAAATAAGTCAATTGATAAAACTTATTTTTTTAAAAAAATTTTTTTTTAACTAAACCAAAAAACCTAAACTCTGGTATATTATTAAAGAAAATTATCTAAAATAACATTATTTTAAGTTTTTATTCCAAATATATTAGTAATCATTAAAATTTTCAAAAATAGTATAAATTTAATATTAAAATAGTTAAAAATGTCATTCTAATAAAAAAAATTTAAATCTTAATTTAGAAAAACTGAAGCCATATATTATATATAGTTTATTTGAGGTAAATAATTATTTTTATATAATAATTATACTATTTTAATAATTTTATTTTTAATATGTTAAATTTAAAATAAAAAAATTAAAAAGGTGTTATTTTAAAATATTACTCTATTATATTATTAATGGAGACATTGATAATTTACACAAAACAAGGTGAGAACCATGCTATTCACCGTTTTTTTATTTTATATTGTAAACAATAATTTTTATTTTTTTTTAATTTTGATCCTTTTATAATTGTTATATAAGTTTTTGTTTTTGTTTTTATGACTCTAATATTTTCTTTCATCTAATATTTTTAAAATATAAATTAAATTTAAATGCTGTTATGCTACATGATTTTAAAATAGTAAAATCTAGATTTAATGATTTTCTTCGTGATTAATAGTTGGACACATGTTTTTATATGTTTTTCAAATAATGAGATGTTATAAACGCAAGATTAGAACAGAATAAGAAAAGAAAGCTTTCTGGAAATTTTCATATTTTATTTGCTTGAGAATTTGGTTTCGATTACAACTTGCTTTTATAACAAAGAGTTAAAAGCCCTAGTAGGCTACAAGTTGTGGAGTAGCCGCTCATGATTTTAAATCCAAACCATTGAAACGATTGGAGGTTTCAACACCGTAGATCATTCCCGTACCGTCAGTTTTCACACCAGTGTACTGTTGTTTGTCTCGTTGCGGAGAAGACGAAGGCTGTTGGCGTGTGGGTGAAAGTTGGGTGTTGGGCTGAGAAGCTGAATTATCACATGGTTTGGGCTTGTGGTCCATTCGATGAATTTCTTTGGAGCGATGCTCTGTTTTTACGGCAATATCGTTTATAGCCCCCCTCAAACTTGGTGTGGGGTGCAACATAACACCAAGTTTGTTGCGAAGGTTGATGAACGAGTCTCTGGGCAAAGATTTTGTGAAGACATCCACAATTTGTTGATGTGCAGGAATATGCTTAACAATCAAGGTACCAAGAGCCACACGTTCTCGGATGTAGTGATGATCCATATCGAAGTGCTTTGTGCGAGAATGAAAGGCTGGATTGGCGGTAAGATAGACAGATGAGAGATTGTCGCAGAAAAGTACTGGAGTGGAATGCAACACGACGCCAAGTTCCTTTAAAACCGAGCTGAACCAAGTGATCTCGGTTGCCGTGGCTGAAAGAGAGCGGTATTCAGCTTCCGTGGAGCTGCGAGAAATAGTGGGTTGTTTCTTAGAGGACCAAGAGATTAAGTTAGTCCCTAAGAAAGTACAAAAACCACCTGTTGAACGTCGTGTCTCTTTGCAGCCGGCCCAATCACTATCGCTGAATGCGCGTAGTGTGCAATCGGTTTTGTTGGAGAAATTAAGACCTAACTTGATAGTGCCTTTTAGGTAGTGAAGGATTCGCTTGAGTAGATGAAAATCAGCTACCGTTGGCGCATGCATTCGTTGGCAAACCAAGTTTACCGCAAATTGAATATCCGGTCGTGTGAGAGTTAAGTATTGAAGTTTGCCGGCAAGACTTCTAAAATAAGTTGGATTAGGGAAAACCATAGTTTGCACTGAAAGCTTGTCAAACTGGAGCGGGAGAGGAGTGGCAACCGATTGGCAATCGCTCGTAGAAGCAATAGCGAGGAGGTCTTCGGCGTACCGTTGTTGGGATAAAAACAAACCTCCCGTATGAGGTTGCACTTGAATACCGAGAAAATAGTGCAGGGGCCCCAAATCTTTCATTTTGAAAGTTTTGCTGAGATCCAAGAGTAAAGTGTTGAGTAGATCGGTGCTATTTCTAGTAATAATCATGTCGTCAACATACAACAAGAGAAGGATGATTGTCTTGTTGCGAGTATAGACAAAGAGCGAAGGATCGGGTTTGCTGCAAACAAAGCCAAAGTCAATCAAGTAGCAGCTAAATTTATCAAACCATGCCCGAGGTGATTGCTTCAAACCATATAACGATTTATGTAACCGGCACACATGTTTAGGCTTTTGTGGATCCACAAAACCGGCAGGTTGAGACATGTAAACCGTCTCATTGAGATCGCCATGTAAGAAGGCGTTTTTGATATCTAGTTGCTTTATCTCCCAGTGACGGATAGTGGCAACATGAAGTATAGCTCGGATTATTGTTGTGCGTACAACAGGACTATATGTTTCAAGATAGTCTATTCCTTCGGCTTGATGAAATCCTTTAGCAACAATTCTGGCCTTGAGTTTATCTAGGCTGCCATCGGCTTTGAGTTTAGTATGAAATACCCACTTGCTACCAAGGACGTTCATTCCAGGTGTGTAAGGAACTAGTGACCAAGTATTTGTTTCAAAACAGTTGTTTATCTCCTTTTCCATGGCTTTTTTCCAACCGATGTCTTTGAGGGCAGCTGTCACTGTTTTTGGCTCCGGGTAAGCAACCTTTTGAGTAAGTAATACATACCGAGGATTTGGTTTGACTATACCGGCCTTAGAGCGGGTAGTCATGGGATGTGGTGGAGGCTGAGCAACCGGGGAGAGGGCTGGAGAAGCGTGTGGTGATGATGTGCTACCCAATGGAGAAAGAGCACTGTCACCAATAGGATCGAGATCTAAGCTCGCCGTACGCTCAGTACACTCATCTCCATTAGTAGCAATATCACCATGTGAAGCAGGGCTGAGCTGTGTAGGCGACGATGGCATAGGATCCGGCTGTTGGGTAGGTGTTGGCTCGGCATGAATTGGTAAAGAATTCGGCTGTTGGGTACCCATGGGGAGAAAGGGCAGTGAGAGTTCAGCAAAGTTGTGAGCTGAATCTGTTGTAGCTGGAGGAGGCTGAGTAGATTGTGGTATAAAACATTTTTGCCATGCTGCAAGAAGAGGTGTGTTAGGGCTCAATTGATGTGAAGTATAGGTGTCTTGAAACGGAAAGGTAGACTCATCAAACAATACATGACGGCTTATATAGACGCGACCCGTTGGAGGATACAGACAACGATATCCTCTATATTTCTCATTGTAGCCAAGAAAGACACACTTCAAGGACCTGGGATCAAACTTATTTGAACCGTAATCACGCAAAGTAGGATAACATGCGCAGCCAAAAGTACGTAAAGACGTATAAGTGGGAGGTTTACCAGTGAGTTTCTCAAAGGGTGATTGTTTATTCATGAGACTAGAGGTGGGCAGCAAGTTGCTAAGGTAGTTAGCTGTAAAGAAAGCTTCTACCCAGAATTTTTGCGGCATCTTACTTTGATACATCATTGAGAGTCCAAGCTCGGTGATGTGTCTATGCTTCTGCTCTGCTAGCCCGTTCTGTTGAGGAGTGTACGGGCAAGAGATGAATTGGCGAATACTGGAAAGTTGGAAGAGATTCAAAAACTTCCGGCTAGTGAATTCACCACCTCCGTCACATTGAAATTTTTTGATTTTGTCGTTGAATTGTGTTTCCACCATTTTCTGAAACATAACAAATGTTGCATAGAAATCTGATTTAGCCTTTAATGGATAGAACCAACAAAATCTTGAAAAATTATCAATAAAAATCACATAGAAGCGAAATCCTTGAACATACAATATTGGTGCAGGACCCCAAAGGTCACAATGTATGCGTTCTAAAGGCTTTGAAGCAACAAAACAAGAATCTGAAAAAGAGAGATGAGTGCTTTTGCCTAGCTGACAAGCATCACATAGAGGCTTGGAAGCTTTATTGATGGAGATAGAGTTTATCTTAGCCAACTGTTGGAGGACTTGAGCATGAGGATGGCCAAGGCGTTTATGCCAAACCTCTTCACTAGCTGCCTGTTGTCGTGAGGAATAGTGAACCTGCAATTTGTTGTCCTCCAAACAATATAAGCCATTATGCGATTTTCCCATTACCAGCATCTTCTTTGTTTCCTTATCAATTATACGAACACCATCACAATCAAACTCAAACACACATGGGTAATCTCTTGTAAGTTTGGAAACAGAAAGTAAAGATTTGGCTATATATCGGGACAAACCAAAATATCTTTAAGTGGAAGATTACCTGAAGAAGATGCTAGACTTGAGGAACGAGTGTGTGTTATGGGCAAAAAATTTCCATCCGCCACCATTACTGTATCATTTCCGGTTTAAGGCTGGGATTGTTGTAGAACGTTGTGGTTATTTGTGACATGGGCAGTGGCGCCGGTATCCGGAAACCACTCTTGTCCGGTTTGTTCTGAAACGTCAGTAATACAGAGTGTGGCAAGAGCGGTTGGTAAATCCTCAGTTTGATAGCTATTGTTGAAACGGTACCAGCATTTTAGAGCGGGATGCCGTGATTTACCGCAAATCTGACAGACAACCGGATTGTTGTTGGATGACGTTATTTGTTGCGGAAAACCACGTCCTCGAGTTGAGAAATTTCCTCTTCCCTGTGAACCAAACCGAGATTGCATATTGCCCCTTCCACGATTGGCGTAATAACGTGGTGCAGCACTTGTATACACCGTGTTAAACGCCAAGGGGTAATGGAGGCATCTGATGCATAACTTTGTAAACGATCATCGAAACTAACCAAGCGAGGTGCAATGGTGTCGAATGTGGGTTGAGGTTGACTGTCCATAGCGATCGGTTCATAATCACGGCCAAGACCTTGCAGAGCAGCAAAAACTTTCATTTTTTCGCTCACTGGGTTACCAATCGATGATAACTGATCACAAAGATTTTTTATTTCTCTGAGATATGTGTTCATCGGCTTGTCGTTTTTCACAATCGTTTGTAGTTTTCTTTGTAGTTCGAACAAACGGGAGGAAGACACTCGGTTGAAGTGGTGTGCGAGTGCCAACCACACTTGTTGAGCTGTATGTGCTCCGACAACTACACTCAAGATTTCTTCAGATAATGAACCCAAAAGCCATGACTGCACCACCTGGTCAGCTCGGTTCCAAGACACAAAATCAGGATTTGGCATTTCTCCGGCATGACCTTCGACATTTGGAACCGGGAGTGTTGTAGTCGGTTGTGAAATAGTGCCATTAACGAAGCCGAGCAGACCCTGTCCGGAGAGAAAGCTCTCGAGCTGTCTTTTCCAAAGGATGTAGTTTCCTTACGAGCTTCACCATCACACAATTGGTTATGTTTAGAGGAGGAGGTGAGTATAGGTCCATGGTTCGATTTTCCATGGAGCTCTGATACCATAAACGCAAGATTAGAACAGAATAAGAAAAGAAAGCTTTCTGGAAATTTTCATATTTTATTTGCTTGAGAACTTGGTTTCGATTACAACTTGCTTTTATAACAAAGAGTTAAAAGCCCTAGTAGGCTACAAGTTATGGAGTAGCCGCTCATGATTTTAAATCCAAACCATTGAAACGATTGGAGGTTTCAACACCGTAGATTATTCCCGTACTATCAGTTTTCACACCAGTGTACTGTTGTTTGTCTCGTTGCGGAGAAGACGAAGGCTGTTGGCGTGTGCGTGAAAGTTGGGTGTTGGACTGAGAAGCTGAATTATCACATGGTTTGGGCTTGTGGTCCATTCGATGAATTTCTTGGGAGCGATGCTCTGTTTTTACGGTAATATCGTTTATATGTTACACATTGAACACGTGATATATTCATTTGTAGTGATGATGTGACAAAATATGAAACTAGTATAAATTTTGATATATTATAATATTTTAAATTAAATTTAACTGTTGTTTATGTTATATGATTTTTAAAATCATAAATTTAAATTTAATGATTTGCTATGCGATTAATAGTTTGATACATTATTTTTTTGTATGCTTTTAAATGATGAAATGCTAAATATCAACTATATAGTATTTTTCTATAGTGACATGACAAATTCGAAAAACGTATTTTCCAAAGTTTATATGGTAAATTATGAAGAATGGTATTTGTTTCAGACAATTAGATCCACATAGTTGTGTTATAAATTTAAAATTTAATTACTATATTTTTCATTGTTAACAGCAGTTATAACAATTTAAAATTTTAAAAGTAACAATCTGAATAATAATAATAATGGAATTGAAAAGTATTAATGATAAACATAAATCTTATATTGATAGGGTTGCAATCCTAAAATATAAAAAAATTTGGAATTGTCAATTTAGGAGATTTAGAGTGTGATGATTTGTTTGTATAAATAAGTTGCTCATATAATGTTGTAAACCAAGCAAATTATTACAAATTATAGCTCTAAATTTCCTAAATTAATAATTCTATACTAGATTTATACCCACGCCATGCGTGGGGAAAAATATTCATAAATTATATTTTATTAGTAAATATAAATTAAATATTTATATAATTTTAATTTTTATTTAAAATTATTTTTAATATTAATTTTTGTATATGTAAATTAAGGAAAAAATAATTGTTTTTAACGCATTTAATAATATTTTTGGTTAGTTTAATAAAATATATTGATTTTCTAACCATATCAATAACAATGACATATATTGTAATTATTCTAGTAAGTAATGCCTATTTATATATTTATTTGAAACTCATTGTGGTGATGACATGTCAGCATGATATTTCTGTTAATAACACGTTAGGGTAAGGTTATTTTCTTAAAAATTTTCTCAAATAATATATTAGAGATTTTGGGATTGTAATCCAATAGATATAAAATTTATGTTTATAGCTAATAAAAAGAAAACAATGAGAAAAGTTGGACATGTGTCATTCTCTCGAGACGTGACAACATATAAATGCTGACGTTACAATCTTATGAAGAGAGTTATATCTTTCGATGTTTTGATTACTAAAAATGTGCTATATACATCCACTAAGCCTTCGATGATTTTTGGTTCCGGTATTGAACCATACACTCATGAAAATAAGTGTCCATACCTTACTGTGTTGTGGTCGGTGAGAAGGCCAAGAAACAGATTGAGAATTACTCTCATCATCAAGGCTTTCTCCTCGAATCTTTTGATATGAAAGTCGAAAACACATTACTCATTTTCGGACGATGCATCAACGAAAAAGTATGTAACGAGTCATATTCCATAGCTTTTGAGTTGGCAGAAACATTCTTTGCTTCAGTCACCTTTTAGAACTTATTCCTTCCAGCTTCACTTCTAATGGGATTTTACCTTTTTCCTTTGCTTCACGTTCGGTAATATTATTCTTCACAAATCATATATAAGGTTTAGTTTCTGTAGTTTTGTGTTTTCTTTCAATATTTCTCAGACTTTTGTAATTTGTCTTTGTTTACTCGTCCATATGGGAGCTAGATTTTCACGTATAGCTAAAAGGTTTCTTCCTAAGTATAAAGTAAGGATTTTGATGGTTGGTCTTGATGGTTCAGGTAAGACGACCATTCTTTATAAGCTCAAGCTTGGTGAGGTTGTGACAACAGTTCCTACTATCGGTATGTCTTATCAGCTTTTTCTTTCTTTCTTTCTTTCCATACCTCTCTTGATGAAATATTCGTTTACGGTTAGATTACAGAAGTTCAAATCCAACTCCACTTTTTAGTATGTATTATCTGGCTTTAGGTCAACTCAACAAGTCCATAGGGTTTTATTTTTGACTATTTTTCAAAAGATTCCTTACAAAGAAAAATGAGTTTCAAAAAATATTTATATGTGATTAGAAAAAGATGATATAGCTAAAAAAATTATGACATGACGGTTAGTATAATGTAAGATGATAATTTTAAATATGAAACTTAATTTTACAAAATATATAGCCAAAAATGCAAAATTAATGGTTTAAAAAGTGTATTAAATAGAAAGAGTAAATGGTCTATTGGTTGCATCACATGTACGTCCATCGCAGATGTGTAGAGTTCGACTGCACCTATCTTTGTAAGAGATTGTTAAATATTCGTACGAATATGTTGAGTTATTGGGCCGGCTCGTTGCCCTAATGACAAAAAAGGGTGTATTATATATAAGTCTATAATTTTTAATATAAAGTCGTACTAATATATAGTTCAAATATAAATTGATTATAAAATAAAAACGTAAACATATTACAAACTAAAAAAATATAATTTTAGTAATTTTAAATGTATAAAACGTAAATAAAACTCATGTTCTATAATAAACTAAAGAGGCTGAGTTTTTCTTATTTCTTTTGAAAGAGATTTACAAATATATATACATAGTAGAGAGGAATATTTAGGTTAAAATCAAGACAATTAATTTCTAAATATACTATTTACATATTTGGTTCATACGCTCCTTCAAGATGGAGTGTTCTTGAAGACACCAATTTTGGAACATGCATGCTGAAAACGTGTCCTTACAAAGTGGTTTGGTTAGAGTATCCGCAAGTTGATCATTCGTAGACACATGAGAGACCCGAAGTATGCCAGCTTGAATTTGATTTCGTATGTGCGATATGTTTCATCCTTGAATAGAAGACATGGTTTGCACATAAATATGTTGCACCCACATTGTCACAATAGATAATAGGCGGCCTATTAAGATGAATTAATTCCTCAATATACTTTTTTTACATATTTGATTTATATAAACATGTAATATAATATTTGTAACACTTTTAATCAAATTTAATAATGATTCATGTATATAATATATCTACGTAAGATATATAAATTAATGTTGCGAAGATGTTGATTCATTTCAATGATATTTTTAGGGTTTAATCTCGAGACAGTAGAATACAAAGGCATCAATTTCACTGTATGGGATATAGGAGGACAAGAGAAGGTATATGATTTAGTGTTTTACATTTTCTTTTTCATCTTTAATTCTCTGAACAAATATCTAATTGTTCTGACCAAAATTGTTGTTTTTTCCAATAGATTCGGAAATTGTGGAGACACTATTTTCAAAACTCACAGGGACTCATCTTTGTAGTAGATAGTAGTGACATTGCAAGGATATCAGAAGCTCGTAATGAGCTTCATCGCATACTAACCAATGTAAAATCATGAAAAATGCAGTTTTCAAATGTTACTCATTCTCTTTTGTCTCTTCATTTCTTTAACAACTTTGTGTATCACAGAATGAACTTGAAGATGCATGTGTACTCGTCTTTGCCAACAAGCAAGATTCAAGAAATGCTTTACCAGTAGATGAAGTTGCAAACAAACTTGGTCTTCATGGGCTATCCAAACGTTGTTGGTAATTACGAGAACATCTTCTTCTTACATATAGACATGATGGATGGAAACAAATTGTGTGTATGATTGATGTTTTATGTAGGTTTATACAAGGAACATCAGCCATCTCTGGACAAGGTTTATATGAAGGACTTGAATGGCTCTCCAAAACTATCCCGAATAAACCCGAACGGTCTACTTCGGTTGGTAGTTTCCGGAATGATTCCTCCGAAAGGAAGATAGTACAAGGTCCGAGGTATTAAAAGACTAAACTTCCATTCATCACATAGTTGTCTTCTATGTTCTAAGATATGGCGTTTTGTTTTCCATGCTTCTCAATGAATTGAGAAGTATTCTTGACTCATGTTATCGAGTGAATAAGGTTTAGGGTAGAAATCTTTACTTACAGTCTTTATGTGAATTTGTTTCCTTGTTCATACTTTGGAATTAAGGCATCTTTGAATAGATTTTGGTACATTGTCATTTTGGACAGAGACTATGTAAGGTTATTGAAAAAGATCCCTTCTTCTCCAATAATATAATCAATATGAAACTATTTAAAAGTTGTAGTATATATTTTTCGTTTATTCAAATTAATTTTATACATAACTTATTTGCATTTTAATAATAACAAATTTATCTTATATATATATATATATTGGATAGAAATTTTTTTTAAAATTATATTAAAATATTCTAAAATATTATGTGTTATTGCGAAAAATATAATTTCATGTTTTTTCGCAACAAAACACCATATTCACGTTGTTCTAGCAAAAACATGCTTTTGTATTTTTCCAAAAAAAAATTTCTTTGTATTTTTGTATTTCTACCAAAAATAGTATTGCACTTTCCATATTAAAAATGTAAATCAACGTTTTTTTGTCAAAAATTTGGTATCGTGTTTTCTCACCAAAAAGTTCTTTTATGTTTGCTAAGAAATATGATTTCGCATTTTTGCATTTTCTCGTAAAAATATGATTTTGTTTTCTGATAAAAACATGTTTCTATGTTCTTCGACTACAAATGCAATTATACATTATTATTTTTTGATAAAAATGTGATTCATCATTTTTTCAACAAAGCATGATTCCAAATTTTCCAGACAGAAATGTGATTGTATTTTTATGCTAAAAACACAATCACACATTTTCTTGCAAAAAAATGATTTAAAAAAGTGATTAGATACTTTCTTGTTAAAATTTCATTTTATGTTTTTTCGTCAAAAATACACTTTGTGTTTTTAAAAACATAGTTTTCTCTTATATTCATCTCATCCAAGTAAAGTTAATAATCTTGAAAGAAAATCATTTTAATCCAATCACTCAATCTAGATTGAGATGCATAATTGACAAAAAAAATGAATATCATCTAACTTATTAATCCGGATGCTCTAGAAATAAACATGGCCTTATTAAAATGAATCATTCGTTTTGATATGAATTCTCAGATATTTGGATAACCAACCATAAGTCA
This sequence comes from Pugionium cornutum, assembly GCA_018901935.1. NCBI lineage: Eukaryota > Viridiplantae > Streptophyta > Magnoliopsida > Brassicales > Brassicaceae > Pugionium > Pugionium cornutum. The sequence goes on along the minus strand of CM032160.1, from coordinate 34,716,910 downwards.
TCTGCTGAATCATTTGCTGTATTTGAAAATATGAGATTAAATTTGTTTGTCTTGAATATAAAACTAGAAATTTACTTTTAGTTTATAAATTTTGTTATAAATTTTTGTTATATTTTTATTTTTATTAATTTAATCAAATAGTTTTTAGTTTATAAATTTTTTTATGAATGTTAAAAATCACTACCAATGTGTTTTTAAATAATATTTTTATAAAATATTCATAATATAAATAATAATATAAAACTTTAAATTAGTAGATGTAATATTATATTTAATTATGTTTCCAGGTAAGAAAATTATTCAAGTATATTAATAAAAATTTGAATTTTAAATATTGGATTTCATAATATTCATAAATATAATTTATAAAATATGAATGTAAATTAAATTTTTATAATTTGTTAAGTTGGTAGATGTATTAATATATTTAATCTATTTATTTTCAGATAAGAATTATTCAAATAAATTTAAAAATCTAAAATTTAAATATTAGATTTTATAATACTAATGCCTATTTTAACCTTCTTATATTTTTGGTATTTGTTGTTTAAATTAGTTATTTATAATGACATTTGAAATAATATTCTATAAATAAAATATTATTTTTTAACTACTTGTCAAATAAATACTATAAAGATTATCATTTGTAATTGATTAAAAATTGATTAAAAGAATAATGAAAAGTATCTACAACAAAAAGTAGTCATAAATAGTGCAGTGGTTTTTAAATGTTCTCTTAAATGAAAAAAGTGGATTTGGTTAATGTGTTTTACCTTTGAGTAATATAAAAGCTCCATGCACAAAATGACTACTTATGTAACAAAAGCAACACCACTTCCATATTTCTCTAACTTTTGCACAAAGTTCAGTCTCAATATCTAATCTAATTAGTGGCACAAAATTTCTATAAAACTGTTTTTAAACATTTTAAATTGATTTTAGTAACAAATTATACCAAACTAAATATGATATTTTTAAAATAGAATATTGTTGAAAATTGGCTTAAAGAATCTGCATGACTTAGATAATCCAAACCAATTTACATTGGATTGGAGCGGTTTGCTCTCTTTGTTTTTAGTCAAGTTAATTAAGTGTAAATCCTTAAATCCGTAAGTGGAAAAATTGTGAAGAATTCTGATCTCAAACACTCATGGAAGAATTGTGAAGATCATGCACAATGTCGTATACATTCGAAATCTCATAAGAAATCTTATATCAAGAAGAAACTTTGGATAACTTAGGTACACTCATATTTGCATAAATGGTAGCATGTATTTCACAAGAGTAACAAAGTAGGTAGCTTTACAAATGTTTATCATAATTGAGTTGTATATTTTTGCAAGAAATAGAAATTGTACCTATACTATTCCCCAGAATGTGGTGGCTGAAAAAAATGAATATAAACGGTCATGTTCGTTTATCAATTAGAAAAACTTGTGGCTACGGCAGATTATTGTTCGTTTAGCTGTCGCAGGTACCTGTGGCAGATTATTGTTCGTTTAGCTGTCGCAGATACCTACGGCAGACGAAACGATCAGATGAAACGATCAGATACTACGTCTTATATAACATTTTTTTCGATCGTTAATTAAAACATCGGTGCAACAAATCTGCGATCAACCACAACCATAACCGCCGGTGGCAGAAAAATAAACAACATCTGTCGCTGCTGCTGCCGAGTATTAACCGGTACCGTTTGCGGTAACCAAACGAACAATACTAACAATTATAAAAAAAAGTCATATGTATACTAATTGAGTGAGGATTGAATGATATATATGTTGAAAAAATCTTGAAACACAATTCTCATAATTGACTTGTAATTTAATTAACGGTCAAAAATATTGTTACATAAGACGTAGCATCTGACCGCTGCGTATGCCACATGTATATGTGACAGCTAAACGAACAATAATCTGCGATCAACCATAACCGTAACCGCCGATTATAGACAAATTAACGATATCTACCACTGTTGCAGCCGTAGTATTAACCGCTGCCGCTTGCGGTGACCAAACGAACAATACTAACAATTATAAAAAAGTTATATGTATACTAATTGAGGGAGGATTGAATGATATGTATGTTGACAAAATCTTGAAACGCAATTCTCATAATTGGCTTGTCAACAAATGATCTAAGTCAAGTCAATCCAAATTGTTCAAAAGCTCAAAGAGTTTCTAGAAGACAATCGTATGGATATATTAAAAAGTTGTTTAGATAAAGAGAACTAGTCGCCATGCATTAATGACGATTGCTAAGACTATCTCATTTATGATTTCTGTCATTAATTTGATTTATTTTGCATTTATTTTGATATATTGACCACTTGTAATGAGCCTATATAAACTCATTATCACCATTGAAAAAAAAACCCAGTAATCTTTGAATCACTAAAAATCAGAGTTTTATACTTAAAGCTTAGGAATTTTTTTTCCTTGTTTCTCTAAGTGTTTAGATGGATTTCTTGCTTAGAAAACAACATGGATCCATTTCCTTTGTGTAGATTCATCACTAGGTTTATATCCGCGAACTTATTACAAGAAATTTCTCATTTTGAATGGTTTTTCTCGATTTATCGAACATTCTTAATATATTATTTGAGAAATTTTTTAACAAAGTAACTTTACCTTGACGTGTTAATAACAAAAATATCATGCTGACGTGTCAACACCACAGGGAATTTCAGCTTAAATATATAAAATGGTTTAAATTACTAGAATAATTACAATACATGCCACTGATATTAATTTGGTTAGAGAATAAATATAATTTATTCAACTAACCAAAAAATACTATTATATTTGCAAAAACAATACTTTTTATTTCTTTAAATTTTTTATACGTTAATTTATAAATAATTTCAAATAAATATAAATAGATTTAAGTTACTATAATAATCCCTAATACATTATTTGAGAAACATTTTAATAAAATAACTTTACTCTGACGTGTTATTAACAGAAATATCATGCTGACGTGTCATTACTAAAGTAAATTTTAAATTAATATATAAATGAGTTTAACTTATTAGAATAGTTACACGTATATCATTGTTATTAATTTGGTTATATAATTAATATATTTTATTAAACTAACAAAAAAATACTATTAAATTCGTAAAAAATAATTATTTTTCTTTTTTTTAATTTGTATATACAAAAATTAATGTTAAAAGTAATTTTAAATAAAATTTAAAATTATATAAATATTTAATTTATATTTATTAATAAAATATAATATACGAATATTTTTCCCCACGCATGGCGTGGGTATGAATCTAGTTTTCATTATTTGCTTCCAGGCAATTTTTATCTGAATTTAAAACAAATGAACATCTATTTTAGATCTTACATCATTTAGTATTAAAATCGAAGGTTTATCCATCAGTTTCTATCCATCCAATCTGATTTCTATCTATGAATTAGAAGTTTGAAAATGTTCATCCGAATCATAATAAACACTACTAGATTCCTTGTGCTTATATCATTTGGTGTTCTTCCAACCTCTTTGTTTTGTTTTTCTTTCTCAAAGTGAATGTAGAGGTTTGGCTTAATAATAAGCATGTTTTGTTCACTAGCCTATATCTGCAAAACTAAGTTAAGTTAAAAATAAACAGAGAGCTATTAAAAATAAACAGAGAGCTATTAAAAGCATGTTGTTATCTTTGGTGCATCTCACCATGTTACATCTGATCTTCGCAATTTAAGTTGGCATTCTCCTTTCCATGGAGCCGACGATGTTACGCTTGATGATGGCTCAAATCTTGATGACACACATATGAGTTCAACTACACTTTCTTCTTTCTCTTGTTCCCTCTCCTTACCCAATACCTTACTTGTTCTACGATTTGAGAAAAATCTCATTTTCGTGAGCCAATTTTGCAAAGATAACAACACTTATGTCTTATTTGATCGTTGGTCTTTTTAGGTGAGGGATCTAAGCACGCGCGCGCTTCTCAAAACCGGAAAAACTAGAAATGGCTTGTATGAGTGGCTGGGCAATCAACCTTTCACAAATAAATCTCAAATCTTCAGCACAACCAAAACAACTCTCGTAGATTGGCATGCCCAATTGGGTCACCCATCCTTTGAAATTTTAACGTGTTCTTTCTCAACTTTCAGTACCATTGTCCAATAAATCAAAATCTCTTTTATGCAATTATTGCTCTATTAATAAAAGTCTCCAATAATCTTTTGGTTTGTTTTCTATTCGCTCCACTCGTCCCTTAGAAATATTTTTCTCAGATGTATGGACCTATCCTATACAATCCTTTGATGGTCACAAATATTATCTAACTATAGTTGGAACATTTTAATAGAAATTTGGTACTATTCTTTCAAACACAAGTTCCAAGTTTCAGAAAAAGTCAAACGCTTTCAAGCTCTTGTTGAAAACAAATTTGAAAACAAAACTATATCCTTATACTCCGATAATGGAGATAATGGAGCTGAGTTCATTGCTCTTGCCTCTTTTTTTGCTTCTCATGGTATTTATCATTTATCAACTCCTCCCCACACATCTCAACACAATGGCATCTCGGAACGCCATCATCGACATATCATTGAGATGAGTCTTGCTCTTCTTTCTCAAGCTCACATGCCACTTCATTTTTGGACTTACGCATTTGCTGTTGCAGTTTATTTAATCAACCATATGTCCAACTCAACCATCGTTTTTCAGATTCCATATGCATCTTTCATGAATCTCCAAACTTTTCCAACCTTTGCGTCTTTGGGTGCCTTTGCTACCCTCGGATTCTCCCTATTCAGCTCATAAACTTAATGCCCGATCAAATCCTTACATGTTTCTTGGTCACTCATTGACCCAAAGTGGATACTTATGTTTTGATATAACCTGTTCTCGTTTATATGTTTCACATCATGTTCCATTTTTTCAATCATCCTTTCCTTTCAAAAACAATAACCCTTTTACTTCTTTGAGTCAACCATCATCAGTTGACTCTTCTTCTAACACATTTTTCACTGTCACCTTTCTTCCCCTTTCCTCACCTCATATTCGCTATTCTACTACCACCCCTACCATTGATTCCTCACCACCAACAACAACACTGATCAATCACCAAATGTCAATGGTTGAATTTCGAGATTTAAATCATCATACTGCCTCTCCATCTAACAATTAATGTTTCTTCTCTGGTTACTCACTTTGAACAGATCGCCTGCAATGAAGAACAAACTTCTAATGAACATCAAATGGTCACTCGCTCCAAAAATAACATCGTCAAGCCAAATCACAAGTACTTTCTTGTCTCTGCCGCTGCTATATCACCATCTAATGTTGAACCAAAATCTCATGTACAAACTCTTACGGATTTTCGGTGGCATAGTGCAATGGGTGAAGAAATGGACGCTCAAATTCGCAATCACACTTGATCTCTTGTCGCACCTAATCCAAGCTACAACCTTGTTGGCTGCAGTTGGGTTTTTCGATTAATACAAAATCTCGATGGATATGTTCAACGCTTTAAGGCATGTCTCGTTGCCAAAGGATTCCACCAACGACCCGGTGTAGACTATTTTGAAATGTATAGTCTCGTTGTGAAACCAATAACCATTCGACTAGTTTTTGCTCAAGCCATCTATCACAATTGGCCGTTACATCAACTCGATGTTAACAATACATTTCTACAAGGAAAATTAAACGAGGAAGTCTATATGCTTCAACCTCCGGGTTTTGTTGATTCCGATCGGTCCAATCATGTTTGCAAATTGTATAGAGCCATCTATGGCCTCAAAAAAGCTCCACGAGATTGGTAAACATCTTTGCAACAATTCCTCCTTTAGATGGGTTTTACTACTCCACCGCCGATATGTCACTGTTTATCCTCAAATCTCAACGTGTTATCATTTATATATTAGTATACGTGGACGATATTTTTATCACAGGAAACTCTCTCACTCACATCCAGAAATTTGTTGACCTTCTATCCTCTTAGTTTTTCACTAAAAGATATGGGCGATCTTCATTATTTTCTTGGCGTTGAGGTTCACCACACGTCTTCTGGCTTGCTTCTCACACAAACTAAGTACATTGAAGATCATCGTACAAACATGATACAAGCAACACCCATTCAAACAATGTGCTCTGCATGCTCCCTCTCCATTAATGACGGAGTCTCACTCTCTGATCCTTCTGAGTTTTGAATGATCATTGGATCCTTGCACTATCTCCTCTTCACAAGACCTGACATCGCCTTCTCTGCCAATCGGTTGTTTTAATTTATGCATGAGCCGTGACTCTCTGATCCTTCTAAGTTTCGAATGATCATTGGATCCCTGTAATATCTCCTCTTTACAAGACCTAACATCGCTTTCTCTGTCAATCGGTTGTCTCAATTTATGCACAATCCTACCACGGCTCACATGGCTGCAACTAAGCATGTACTACGTTATCTATTTGTCTCTCGCTACTTGGGCTTACTTCTATCCTCTAACTCTATTTCAGACATGGTTTGAGCCTATTTAGATGCTGACTGGGCGGGGAACAAAGACGATTACACATCAACAGACGCATCTCTGGTTTATGTGGGCAGCCACCGTGTCTCTTGGTCTTCACGTAAATAGAAAATAATAGCTCGCTCCACCATTGAAGCTGAGTACAAAGCAGCAGCTTAAGCGGCTTCGGAAGTCCAATGGATCGTTTCTCTTCTCCGTTAACTTGGTTTCACTCTTAAAACATCTCTTACAATATATTGTGACAACATTGGCGCTACATATTTAAATACAAACCTCGTTTTTCATTCTCGAATGAAGTACGTGGCTGTTGACTTTCACTTCATCCGATAATTAGTTCAAAGCAAACAATTTCAAATATCTCACATTCTCGAATGAAGCACGTGGCTGTTGATCAACTTGCAAACACTTTGACAAAGCCACTTCGACGAAATTTGTTGCATCCTATTTGTGTCAAGATCGCACTTGCTACACTTTATCCGTCTTAAAGGTACATATTAACAATAGAATAACTCAATAAAAGTTTCTATTTTTAAGGAGCCACAGCTTCTTCTAATGTCACTTTTCTTTCTTTATAGGATTTTAATTTTCTCTCCTATAAATATTTGTAAGTTATAACTATTGACATTGTTTAATATAAGAGAAACCTTTCTTATATGATACACATTAGAAAACTTACACTGAAATCTCAATCAAAAAATCATCCAAATTAAGAAAACAAAGATTAGGTTAATATAGCATTATTCATAAATTATCTGATGAAAAAAAGATGATGAAAACAATATGATATATTGTGGTGTGAGATCTTGTCTTGTAACACTTTTGTCTTGATAAAATTTCTTTTCTGATGGATTGACTTAGATTGATGACATTGGAGATTTATATCTTCAAATCTTTGTAAATAAATGGAAGTGGCTTGTGACATTTTCCCAGAGATCCGAGATAAGAGCTTTGTCTTCAATATCATCCCAGACGACACAAATTTGGAAAAAAAAGAGAAACAAAACAAAAAACGATATTGGTGGCACCGATCGATACCAAATTTTATTGAAAAGAAAGTTTAAAGGTTGTAGGAACAAAGGCTATATTTTATTTAAATTTTAAGTCATTCTAGTAAATATATAATCGTTCTAATAATTTTTTTATAAAATAAAAATCATTATGAGTAATTTCTAAAAATTATTTGTACAAAAATTAGATAATGGATGAGTAACTAACCAACTTTGTTGGTGACTCTATTATGAGTGGAATAAAAGCATAAATTATAGTTAAGATTAGAAAAACGGAATAGCTTAGAAACAGCTGTTTGGGAAACCGTTGTATTACTAATAGTGACAAAATTGGTTGATACCAAATTACCAATACCACACAATAATTGTTTTGTTTCAACAAATATAAATAACATTTCTTTCTTTCATGTGCCTGTCTTATGAAATGCTTCATCATTCTATCTCTAATATGTTTATTAAATATTAATAATTTTATCTATAATATATGAAATATTTTAACAAAAACATCTCATATACGTGAGAGTTACAAATGTATTATACTATCAAAACATTTAAAATAAAAAATTACATAATACATAATTTTTATATATAAAAATGACACTAAACAAATATTTAACAATATATTATACGTAAATTCTTAATATTTTGATATACAAAACATACATAGTATAAAAAATATTATAGATTTTAAAAAATTAATCGAACAAAATATAAAATAAAAATTTGGTTTAATTGAATATTTATCACATATACAATTATTTACATATTTAATAATATTATCTATCCAAGATACAAAAATTAAATTTATTTTTATTTCGAATTTATTGTCGATTTTAATCATATAACTAATATTAAAATTTTTTAAAAAATATTTTAAATAAGAGATAAATCATGTACATATATAATTTATATTTTTAAATAAATAAATAATTATAATATGAAAATTTTTTACTCACGTAAAATCTAGTTCTATTTTATAAAAAAAACTATGTTCAAACCAAAATTTAACAATAATTAAAATAAATAAACAAATCTATGAAATTTTAAACTAGACAGAATTTTTTTCAAGAAAATAAATAAACAATTATATAAAGAATTTCTCATACTAAATAGAATATAATAATTTTTTATTCTATTTCATTTTATATAGAAATCATATGATACAATTGCATTTTCAAAATTAAAAAATAAAAATATTAGTTAGGTTTATAATTTATATTTTTTTGAGTTTTAGCTTTTAGATTTACGATTTAGTATCTATAAACATTGCATGATTGAGTGATAATTAAAAATATATATATATTGTATGTTAATGTCTCACTATGAGAAGATGAAATTTTCGGCACATCGCCTCCACAATATATAAAAACTCAACAAAAATTAGATAATGGATGAAACACTAACCAACCTTGCATGTGAGCATAAAACTATGTTATGAGTTGAATAAAAGCACTAATTATATTTGAAACTTAATTAAAACTATTTAGGTAGCAAAAGATATGTGAGATCCAAGAAACAGCTGTTGGAAAGCCGTTGTTGATACTGATAGTGAGAAAACAATTGTTTTGTTTCAACAAACATATAAATAACAGCTGCCTTTTCTGTGTGTCTATCTTACAAAACAATTATTTTTATGTTGTTTTATAATTTGTGATGAGTGGTATATTTTTAGGTTTTTATGTTTTCAAAACGTAATTTTGTTACTTTTTTATTACTAATAATATTATCAAGTTTTTATGTTTCCTGTTTTTGAAATGTTACTTCACTATATTTTTAAAAATATAACTAAAAACGAAATTTTATTTTAGTCAGCTAAAAATAAATCCAATGGAATTTTATAATTAATATGTAAATACAATTATTTAGCTGAAAAATTAATAAAACTGTTCCCATTTAAAATTTGATTCATCTTGAATGCAGTACCCATTTGGAAACTAGATTGAATATATTATGCGGTTTCGTGTTTATTCATTCAATGCTTATTTTAAGGAAAATTTTCTAAAATAATATTTTTTAAAATTTTTCTTCCAAAATAGTATTGTTAGTTTAAATTTCTAATAATATTATAAAGGGCAAATGAGTAAAATAGTACTATTTCAAGTTTTTGTTCTAAATATAGCACTAATCATTTAAATTTCCAAAAATAGCACAAATTTAATACTAAAATAATTAAAAACTTATTTTTAATAAAAAAATTTAAACCCTAAATTGGAAAAAGTGAACTCAAACATTATGTTTTAATTTTATATATAGTTTATTTAAGATAAATAATTAATTTCACATAATAATTTGTGCTATTTTTAGAATTTTATTTTTAGTGTGCTAAATTTGGAAGATAAATTTAAAATGGTGCTATTCTAGGGTATTACTCTATTATAAATTTAAAAACTAAAATACTTTAAAGTTTATTTTAGTAGAAAAATATTAATTCTAAATTGGAAAAAAGAATTCAGATATAATTTTTTAAGATTATGTATAATTTATTTAGAGTAAATAAGTATTTTCACATAATTATTTGTGTTATTTTGGAATTTTTATTTTTAGGTGTTAGACTTGGAATAAAAATCTTTAAAATATGCTATTTGAAAATATTATTGTGTAATACCCTAAAATAGCACCATTTTAAATTTATCTTCCAAATTTAACACATTAAAAAATAAAATTTCAAAAATATCATAAATTATTATGTGAAAATAATTATTTACCTTAAATAAACTATATATAAAATTAAAACATAATATTTAGGTTCATTTTTTCAATTTAGAGTTTAATTTTTTTTCATTAGAAAAAAGTTTTTAATTATTTTAATATTAAATTTGTAGTGCTTTCAGAAATTTAAATGATTAATATTATATTTGAAAACAAAACTTAAAATAGTACTATTTTAATCAATTGTCTAATATTATTCTTATTTTAATTTAGGTTTAAGGAATGACATAGTACATGTCCTGGTCACAAAAAATAGCGTATTGGTCGTATTTTGATCGCAAATTATAATCAATATACGATTACAATTTTTAGTTTTAAAAATGCGAGCACTATGCGACTACATACATATAGTCAAAAAATGGTCATAATATTATCGTAAAACGGTAGTAATTTTTGAACTTAAATTAAAGAATGAAAACTAAAAAGTAGATATACAATGAATTGCATTTTTAATAATATCGAAATTCAAAATTATTAAAAGATCTTCATTCACAATTATAATTATTTATATACTACAGATATAGATAACAAATTTGTAGCGAAACTACAAACTATGTATTTGCCCAAGAATTATAAAATCATATTTTCTGTTAAAATTATATTTAAAAAGTGGGGTTTCCACTATAAAAGTGTTGAATTTCGTAATGCGACCAAAATGGTGGAGCCTTTTATATGTGTTCAGCATAATCAAGTTTTCCTACAAACAAATATAATATTGATATTTTGACGTTAATAATGTTTTCTGGTCAAATATGCAAAAATTATGATTTTCCAATGAATACATATACCAGAATAGGTCAATCCAACCCCATCCGACATATAATAGCCTAAGTCCACAAGTGCTATATAAGAATGACATCTAGTGAATATAAATATTTGTCGAAAGGAATAAACTGGTTAAGAGTTGCATCATTTTATACGTACATTCTATATATGTAGAATTTGACTCTCATTTTTATCATATGACGGTGTTATATATTTGTATGAAGATTTAAAGTTATTAGGTCGGCTGTTGTAAACTAGTAACAAAAAAATAGTTTCAAAAGCTAGTTTTTGGGATTTTATTTGAACAATTTTAGTTAAAATTTTGAAAATAAAAATATTTATTATTATATACATTGTATTTTTTTTATCGGCTAGAGATTATTCCAAACAATGAATCAATTATTCTGGGATAATCATGGAATCTACTATTCAGTTTTTTATAAGTTTTCTTGATGAAGTTGAAATAATATCATTTTGAATATTACTTTTTTTGGTCGTCCAAAACTCATTTTCAAACATTTATAAAATTTCAAAACAGATATACAACCAATAGGTTAGATATTTCAAATATTAAGACGTGAAAATTATGAGTAATAGATAAGAACATGTAAATTCGGAGAAATATAATACTATTTGAATTATTCCTAATTTCCTATTAAATATACAGCGAAACAAATTACGATAAAATGAAATATGAAATACAAAATTTACTATACAAAACATATCTAAATTTATTAAATTGGACAACAGTTTTGATATGTGCAATTGACTAATTTAGCACTAAATAAAGTTTTAATAATTAAATTATCATCTCAAATATAAACTCTCACCAATAGCATTTTTTTTAAATGGAAAAACACTAAAATAACCTGATTTAATTTTACGAGAAATATCATATATTATCACTAAATGAAGTTTTAGTGCCAATAATAGCACTCAATTCAAAAACTCACACAAATAGTATTTTAACAAATAAAAAGACTAAAATATCTTTAATTTTAGTTAAAGTTCGATTCTCTTCCCAAATAAGAGTTTTGCTATTTTAATTAAATGAATATATATATATATTAAATAAAATATAATATGTCGATTAGCTATAGTATTATATTGGTTACACACTCTTTCTCTCTCATCCTTTGTCCAAGGTTCGATCCCCCTATTGGTAACACAATTTTTCTACTACCCAATTGTCCTAGGTTCAATTTGTCTAATTATAACTTTTAGTTTTTTTTATATTTAATTATTTTATTTAGAAAACGTTTCCTTAATATTAAGAAATCTTTACTTAATTTAGATTAGTAGTCATATTTTATGCAAAATTTAGGAAACTTTTATGCAAATTTAGGAAATATCTCTTATGTTTTAAGAATTCCTTCCTAAAACATGAAATTAAATGAGTAAGAGTCTTTATCCATCAGATTATTTCACCTGTTTTCATCAAAAGTGTTTATCCAAAAAACATCAGCAAGAGTGTTTATCCAAAAAACATCAGCAATAATGTTTATCAACAATCACAGATACAAGTCGTAAACGAAAACATCAAAATGAAAATGTCCAAACTAAGATTTATCACCAAACTCTTGAAATATGTCAAATGCTAGTTTTGTTATTATGTCTTCTTCTACGACATCATGTACATTTGAAATATCTTCAATGTCCATTGAATGACATTCAATTATTTTAAGCACAAAAAGAGGACAATTGGCATCAGTTTCGTAATCAAAAAAGGAAAAAAAAATAGGTTTGCACCTCTCTCAAAAACTCATTAATGCGCTCAATCTTACTCCATGAGAATTTTTACGTCAACATCGTGAAATTGCAAGAGAATAGTTTTGCAATCACCAAAATTTAGAATATTTCTTAAGATACCATTGGAAAACTTAAATAGGAAGATAAGTTTATTATGTAAAGACAAAAGTATAATTTAAACTAAAGACATATATATATATATACAAATAAAAATGCTTATATGTCGATTAGTTACAATAGCATATTGGTTACACACTTCTTCTCTTATATAAGGGTCCAATGTTTGATCCTCCCTCCTGAGTTGATTTAAAATTTTTGCAGAAAATTATCTTTAAAGATAAATAAAGTTATTTTAATATTTTTTAAGTAAAAAATATTATTTGTGGGAGTTTAGGTTTGGAATTCTAATTTAGTCACTAAAACATTATTTAGTACTAAATTAGTCAATTGCCCTAATTTTAATTTAATCTTTTTTGTGCTACTTCTTTTTTTTTTTAAAATTAAGGATATTTTAGGCTTTTTTAATTAGATAAAATGATATGCATTAGATTTTTTAGAGTAATACTCTAAAATAATAAATTTTTAAGTTTATCTTTAAAATCTAGCATATTAAAAATAAAATTTCTAAAATAGCACAAATTATTATGTGAAAATAATTATTTACTTGAAATAAATTATATATAAAATTAAAACATAATGTTTGGGTTCACTTTTTCCAATTTAGATTTTAAATTTGTTTTATTAGGATGAGATTTTTAATTATTTTAGTATTAAATTTGTGTTATTTTGGAAAATTAAAAGATTAATGCTATATTTGGAATAAAAATTTGAAATAGGGCTATTTTAGACAATAACCCAATTTTTTACCTTAATGCTATAGTTGCCATCAAAACTTCATTTTAAATTACAATTCCAAATATAGCCCTTAATGCAACAGACAAAAATAACACTCTGTTAAGTTTTTATCAACATTCAACAATCACAAATACAAATCATAAACGAAATCATAAAAATATCCAACACAATTAGATATAAGATTGGAAAATGTAATAAAACTTGAATCCAACACAATTAGATATAAGATTGAATCTTTAGATTTTTTCTTCAATAGCGTCCCGTTCTTAAATTTTGCTATTTCAACTAAAAATATATATATATATATATATATATATATATATATATATATAATATATATAATATATATAATAAACAAAATGGTTATATGTTGATTAATTACAGTAGTGTATTGGTTACACTCTACTTCTCTTATCAATTGTTCCAAAGTTCGACCCCCCTCCTCCCCTCAGCTCCTATAAAAATTTTGTTATTTAAACTAAATACAAATATATATATTAAACAAAATGGTTATATGTTAATTAGTTATTATAATGTATTGGTTATACACTCTTTTTTTTATAGTGGACAAATGTTTGATCCCCTATTTTGTAAAAAATTAGGTTTAAAGATAAATAAAGTTACTTTAGTTTTTTTTCATTTGAAAAAATGTTATTTGTGGGAGTTTAGATTTGTGATGTTAATTTAGTCATTAAAACATTATTTAGTGCTAAATTAGTCAATTACCTGTTTTAAAATTTTTTAATATTTTTTATATTATGTTTATTTTTTTGTTAAAATATATTTTATATAAAAGTATCAGAGAGTTTTATATATTATACTTTTAAATATTTATCTAATATTTTATAAATATTTTAATGAAATATTTTAGTATAATATTTTAATAATATGATATTTCCGTATAATATTTATAAATCACAAAATAATTTTTTTATTAAAATAATTTTTAAATAATATATTAAAAATTTATAGTATATTTATATATCATTTATGTTTGTATAATAATACAACAATAATATTTTGAGAAAATTATAGTTATCGTTTCCAAAAAATTCGGAAATTTCCGGATATACATGGCACGAGGCAGGATTATCAGTTCTTTGTTATAGACATTTTGTGTATCTTCAACGCAGTCTTACTTTGTCCTCACACATACGAAGATCTCGATGAATAATAATTATAATATATTACTATTTCTCCAAGACTACATAGTAATAAACAAAACAAAACATTATTTTACATCTCACTGACACAAAAAGGTCACCGACACCGACAACACTATGACTTTGGTTTTCCACCATAAGCTTGTCTGCAAATCGTAAATGGTTTCTGCGATGGAGAACACATCTTTGCTTTCCCTGGACATCCCTGTAGGCAATTATTCCCCAAGCTTCCCATCACTTCTGATTCCGGTTTAACAAATCTCGCCGGTGGTTTTCCCGTCAAGAAATTTCCGTCGAGGAATAGCCGTCTAAGAGTCTTGCTACGTTCGTATTCCGACGGAATCACGCCGTGAAGCATGTTGTATCTCAGAGACAGCGAAGAAAGACTTGGGTACGCCGCGAAACTCGCTGGAGCGTATCCGGTGATACGATTAAACCCTAGTTCCACCGCCACGAGATTGCTTTCTCCCATGCGCTTCGGTGGGAGGACTTCGATGCCCGTGAGACTGTTGTTCGCTAGATCAACTTGTTGGATAGATTCGAGAAGGAAGAACCAAGATCCAAGAGTTCCCGTGAATGAGTTCTCAGCGAGTTCGACGATTTCTAGCTGAGTTGACTCAGTGAACGATTCTTTTGTGATGGGTCCTGATAAAGAATTCGCTTTTAAAGCAAGGTCAATGATGTTTTTCGGCAGCTTTGGGATGGATCCGGTGAGCTTGTTGTAGCTAAGATCGATTTGTCGGAGGTTCGAGAGCGAGCTCATGGATTTCGGAAGTGAACCCGTGAGCGAGTTACGAGATATGTCAATTGACTCGAGTGAGTTGAGACGAGTTACTGATTCGGGTAAGGATCCAGAAAACGAGTTAGACCGGAGAATCAGTGTCTTGAGGTTGAGGAGAGAGGAAACGGAAGATGGGATTAGACCATAAAAGTTGTTGTCGGCGAGATCGAGCGTGAGGAGCTCTGTGAGACGAGAGATAAGTGGCGTGAGACGACCCGAATACCCAGCCGGGTCAAGGGTAAGTTGAGTCACACGTTTGGAGTCGGAAGAGCAAGTGATACCACACGTGAAATGTGTTCGACGTGGTGATTCACATGGGTCACTGACAGCAAAGTCCCAGCTTGCAAGACAAGACCACGGTGGGATTGAGTTGGGTTTCACTGCGGCTTTAAAAGCTTTTAAAGCTAATACGTCGGATGGTGACGTCAGAGCATCGACGGAGAAGAGGAAGAGGAGGAGAAAGAAGCTTGAAATGGACAAAGTCATTGTTCTTTTTTTTTTTCTGGTTTTTAAGTGTTTTTGTGTTAATGAATGATGTCAAGAGTTTAAAGGACTGTTGTATCTTTATATATAAAGGAAATTCTACGTGGTGGAGGCCGAGTTTTTGCCTTTTCGTCGCCTCTCTTTATACATAAATAAAAAAATTATAATCATATTCTTCTCAGTTCAGTTTCTTATAATGCTATAACTCTAGTTATGTTTATTTAATTATGGCAATTATCTATTGTCAATCACATCAATTATACATTAGATTTTACGTTATTATTTTTTTGATACGGATTAAAATAACAGTACAATTACAAATTTACGATCAATTGAAATTATAATTGTCGATGGCAAACAAATTAATAATATATAGTGTAGTCATAATCGTAATGTTAATCGTAACTACAATAGTAATTATCGACGATAAACAAAAAACTATTAATTTTTTATAAAAAAATTAATTAGTTATTAAATTACTATATTATATTTTACATCGATATTTGAACAAATGATAATATAGCAATAGTATATGATAATTATTTTATATTTATTAGTTTCTCAGCTTCCGATTATAATCATATTAGTTTCTCAGCTTCAGTTTCTTATGACACTATGACTGTAGTTACGCTAAATTATTGTTTGTTTTAATGTCGCAATTATCTATGATTAATCACATCAGTTATACACTATATTTCATGTTATTATTTTTTTATTACTGATTAAAATAATAGTACAATTAAAAATTTACGATCAATCAAAATTATAACCGTCGATTGCATACAAATGAATAATATATATTGTAACTATAACTGTAATGTTGACCGTAATTGTAGTCGCAGCTGTTGATGACAAACGAACAAACAAACTTATTAAATTTTTTATAATAAAATTAATTAGTTATTAAATTGGTATATTGTATTTGATATCGATATTTGAACAAACGATAATATAACAATAGTATATGATAATTATTTTATATTTATTAACCAGGAATCATAGTATTTGGAAACTAATAATAGAAAATTAGATAAGATCGAAAGTTTTTGGACATTAGAATGATTGAAACATGGCTGGAGAGCACTTTCAAAAGCTGCTTTCTTATTTATTTTCTTGTTTTTTTTATTTACTTAATCACTTAAAAAGCAAAAGAGATTCCTTATGCAATAAAAAGTGTTCCTTTCAGGCTTATAACAACTTACAACTTTATATGAGTGTTTTACAATTGTAGAGTTCTTGGTCGAGATTCGTAAAATACACTCATTCAAAAATAAATTTTCTTTTTAAAACGCTCGAACCCATTTTATATTGAGTAATACCCTAAAATAGCACCTTTTAAAATTTTTCTTCTAAATCTAGCATCATAAAATTAAATTTCCAAAAATAGCACAAATACTTATGTGAAAATACTTATTTATTCTAAATAAATTATACATAAACTTAAAGTATTGTATTTGGGTCCATTATTTCCAATTTAAGGTTTAATTTTTTTCTATTAAAATATAGTTTTAATGCATTTTAATCTTAATTTTATGCTATTATTGGAAATTTAAACTAATGATGCTATTTTTGTAACAAAAACTTAGAAAAATGCTATTTTAGACATTTATCCTTTTATATTCAATCCTATATTTTAGCAACAAATCCAATATATTTGAATTTTACTTATTTTTTTTGTTTTTATTTATTTACTTAATCACTTAAAAAGGAAAGAGATTCTCTTATGTAATAGAAGTGTTACTTTCAGATTAATTTGTTACAACTTTACAAGTATATGAGTTTTTGTTTATAATCGTAGAGTTGTAGGCCAAGATACATTTACATGGACAAGAGATCATAACAGGTAAAAAAAAACTCACTCGAAGGACGATCTTGTTAGTGTTGTTTGTAAGCTTTTTGCGGTTATAAAGAAAAAAATAATATACAATATGTATTTGTTGTTTTTGAAAACTAAATTCGATATATATTTATAAATAGCGAAAATACACAATTTAAAACAACACGACTATATAATTGAAAAGACACAACTATATGAATTGAAAAGACACAATTTTTAATTAGTAACTAATTTATATGAATGTGACTTTCCATTATACGAGATTTGATTATACTTCAACATTCTTCTTAATCATATCTCAGCTTCATTCTAAACTTTTTTATAAGATCTTCAAACTGTGAAACGCTTAATGCCTTTGTGAATATATCTGCGAGTTGATCTTCGCCTTTGCAATACTCTAGTTGAATGAGTCATTTGTGCTCGGTTTCACGTACAAAATGATACTTGATCTCTATGTGTTTTGCTCTTCTATGTTGCACCGGATTCCTTCCAATTGCTATTGCCGACTTGTTGTCACATAATATGGGGATGTCTTCTTCAAACTTTAGTCCAAAACCCTCCAAATTTTTTTTTGTAACCATATGACTTGGTTAGCTGCACATACGGCGATATACTCTGCTTCTACCGTTGATTGTGGCATTGTTTGTTGCTTACTTGGCTACCAACAAAACATAGCCGATCCAAGACTAAAACCATAACATGATGTGCTTTTCTTGTCTTCAGTAGAACTACCCCATGCAATCTCTGTACAAATAGCCTATTAATCTTGGTGTTTCCACGCTTGTAAAAAGTATACTCCAAAACTTAACATTCCTTTGACGTATCTTAACACCCTTTTGGTTTCTTGATAGTGCTTCACACGGGGTGATGACATGTATCTTGAGAAATACGAGCTTGCATACATTACATCAAATCTTGATGCACATAAATATAGAAGTCCTCCAACAATGCTCCTATACTTAGTCGGATCTCCATATTCTTTGTCATCTTCTACTCTTTTTGCTTGTTGTGTAAATGGAGTGCTTGCACTCTTGATTTTTTTCATTCCAAACTTATTAATAAGTCTGTTTGCATATTTTTCTTGTGAAAGAAATATGCCGCGATCATCTTGGACTATTTCCATCCTAAAAAAGTAATTCAACAATTCAAGATCCGTCATCTCGAATTCATTCTTCATATTCTCCTTGACTGTGTTGATGAGATGAACTTTGCTCCCTATGATGATGATATCATCAACTTATAAGCTAACGATCACACATCTTTTCTTTGCTTCATAATATACAAAGCCGCATCATTCATACTTCTTTCAAAGTCGTTTTGAATGAAATATGAGTATGTTCTTCCATACTATGTCTGCGGGGCTTACTTCAAACCATATAAGGCTTTGTATAGTCTTAACACATTTTCTTCCTTTCCTTCAATCACAAAACCAGGTGGTTGTGTGACATAAACCTCTTCTTTTAGTTTCCCATTTAGAAAAGCTGATTTGACGTCCATTTGATACAATCTCCACTTCATTTGAGCCGCATATGCAAGTATAGCTCGTATTGTATTATGTCTTGAGATCGGGGCAAATGTCTCAAGATAGTCAACTCCATATTCTTGAAAACAACCTCTTGCAACTAGCCTCGCCTTGTGTTTAATAGGATTGCCACTCACATCCGTTTTGATCTTATAGATCCACTTCACGCTTATTACATTTTTCTTCTTCGGCTTGTTTACTAGTTTCCATGTCTTGTTCTTCTCAATCATTTCTATTTCTTCGCTCATGGCCTTTCTTCACTCTTTATTGCCACAAACTTCATTGTAAGTATGTGGTTCTTCATGTACGAGAAGGAAACTTTTTATTATTTGAGCCACTTCTTCAACCTCCACTCTTGGTACTATTTGCATGATTTCACACATAGACTTGTATTTCTTTGGTGGTTCAGAAGTTTTTCCTTCTTCATTATTATCATGGTCACCATCTTGAAAAGAAACAGAGCTAAAGATTTTTTCGGTCTGATCTCTTGATTCTTGTAGGTCATTCATGTATAACACAATAGTTTTCTTGACTTCTTTTCTATCCCAATCCACTTCTTATTTTCTTCAAACTCAACATCTCTTGATACTTCAATCTTCTCATTCTCCAAGATGAGAACTCTATAGCCTTTGGATTGATTGCTATAGCGATAAGGATTCCACGCTTTGCCTTAGTGTCTAATTTTCTCCTTTTTTGATCAGCAATAACACGTAGCATATGCTCCCAAATATTTTCAAATGTGATACCTTTGGCTTGTGTCCACACCACTTCTCTATAGGCGTCATATCATCTTCAATTGTCTTTGATGGTAGATGATTTTGTAGGTAAGCTGAGGTGTATACCACTTCTGCCCATAACTTAAGCGGTAAACCTTGCTCAAGAAGCATTGTTCTTGCTATTTCCACCAAGGATCTATTCTTGCTTTCTCCTGCACCATTTTGCTGTGGTGAATGAGGCAATGTAACTTGCCTATTGATTCCTTCTTCTTCACAAAATAGTTGAATTCTTGTGAAGTGAACTCACCACCTGCATCGGATCTTAACGTCTTGATGGTATAATCTGATTGTTTTTCGATTATCGCTTTGAACTTTTTGAACATTAAGAAGGTCTCAGATTTTTGTTTTATGAAGTATACCCAACACATGTGAGTATAGTCATCCAAAAACAACAGAAAGTAACGGCTTCTATCAAGCGATTTGTGTTGCATCAGCCCACATACATCCGTATGCACAATCTCAAGCTTTTCTCTTGTCTTAGTTTGAGATTCTTTTGGAAATTTTTTGTGTGATTGCTTTCTAAGATTACACGGCTCACATCATTCCTTGTTGATTTTAAACTTTGGTAACCCATTTACCAAATCTTTTTCTTGCATTTGTTGCAACCGTGTGTTGCCTAACCAAGTCTCTTGTGCCATGTTTCGATTTCTTCTTGCTCACTCGTATTCATGGCTTCTTCTTGTACTGAATTTAACTTGATTCTAAAGCTCTTGCGAGTCATTGGAATATCCATCATCTTCTTGCCATTTGCATCTAGAATGATGCATCTCTTGTCTTTAAAACATACTCGATAGCCGTTTGAAATAATTTGAGGAACACTCAACAAATTTTTCTCCAAACCAGACACCAAGAAAACGTTTTTGATGACTTTCTTACCATAACTTGTCATGATGGTAATATCTCCTTTACCAGCTGTCATTACTATTTCTCTGTTTCTGACTTTGATCGGAACCTTGATACTTCTATCGATCTTAGAAAAGTATCTCTCTTCTTTCGTCATATGATTAATGCACCCACTGTCTACTAACCAAATGTCTTCTCTTAATGTTGTTATTGCTTCTTCACTTGCATTAAACAACATGTGGTTTTCACCCAAGTCTTCCTCTTCAACACTTACATGCGCTCTTTCTTTTTTCTTTGACCGACACACATTTGAGTAGTGGCCAATCTTACCATAATTGTAACACTCCTTGTTAATTTTTTTTATTCTTTTCATGATTATTTTCTTTTAGTTTCTTCCAACATTCGTTTTCTGTGTGATTGCTTTCTGACAAAACTCACACCACTTCTTGTCTTGATTGACATGAATCTTGGTGTTGTCTCGTTTGAAATCGGACTTGCTTCCTTTTACGCGAGCATTAAATGTTCCTTCATTAGTGATTTCTTTTCTTGCAACCACTCTTGCTTCATGTGCTTTCAAAATACCGATTAGCTCTGTCATTGCTAGTAAAGTCAAATCGCAAGGTTGCTCCAAAACGCTAACAATGCTATCGAACTTGGCTGGGAGAGAGATGAGTATCTTCTGTTTGAGTTGATCGTTGGTTTTCTTTTCACCATGATAAGTTCATTGATTCTCCAAAACAATTAACTTATCGGTGAATGTCTTAATGTCTTCGTTATAATACATCTTCAAATTTTCGTACTCACTATGCAACGATTGAAGTTTAACCAATCGGACTTGAGGAGAACCTTGATACTCAGCCTTCAATACGTCTCATGCCTCTTTTGATGTTGATGATGTCGCAATGCGTGAGAATATTTGATCAGTCAAGGTAGTTTGCAAAATTTACAATGTCATCGTATCATTCGACATCGCTTCTTCTATAAGTGATTTTGCTCTTGCTATTTCAAGGGTTTCTTGTTCTTGTACCCGTTCGACCAGCATGCATTCTTCAACCACGTACCACAATTTTCTAGTCCTGAGAATGGTTGCCATCTTAATGATCCAGAAATTGTACTTCTCCCTATCGAATATAGGGATCACTTGATGTGAACAGCTTTGCATAGTCTCGGTTTATTTTGCGATTAACTTATGCGATATCTTCTTATTGCTTTTGTTCTTGCAATGAGTTGTAAACTAGTGCTTTCTCTTTTGTTTTCTTCAATCGTAAAGCTCTCATACCATGTTAGTGTTTAGAATGTTTTTACGGTTATGAAGAGAAAAAATAGTATACATTGAAAGTAATCAACCTTTTATTAACTTGATTGTATTACCCTCAAAACTTGTTGTTGTGAAAACTAGACTCGATCTATATTTATACATAACGAAAAGATACAATTTAAAACAAAAATATTCTATAGTTAAAAACACACAACTCATTGTATTGAAACAACACGACTGTATAATTAAAAAGACATAACTATATGAACTGATAATTCGTAATTCTTAATTAGTAACTAATTTATATGAATGTGACTTTGTATTATACGAGATTTGATTATATTTCAAAAAATCTTTTTTCAAAATGCTCGACCTCATGTGTTAATTCTTTTACATACTATTTTTTAAGTATTTTTGTTGAAAATTAAATTTAAGTTTGGTGAATGATCCAAATATTATTTGGGTCAAATCTAAATGTCTTCACATAAAATTTATCTAAAAATTAATATCATCTTACACCTTTTAAAAGTATCTAGATAATTATAATAAAATAATATATAAATTATACAAGAAATATTTAAATTAAAAATTAAAATATTTATATATTTTGTAGTTTGCAAGTAATAATACTTCCATCATGTCTCATTTGTAATCAAATTATTCCTAAAAAGTAAGTGTTGTAAAGAAATAAAATTTATTGTTTTTGCTAAAAGTTTTACTCTTTCAAAAGCTTTTAAATATTATCCGCACCACCTCTAAGTAGTTTCATTTCAACAAAGTGGTATCCAAGCAAAATTTTTTTTGTAAAGATGCCAAATAATGGTGTTCCTCTCAAATTACCGATGCTCACAAAGAACAACTATTATAATGGGAGTATTAGAATGATGGTTATCCTAAGATTACATGATGAATGGAAGATAGTCGAAAACTGTTTCATTGAACCAGACACTGAGTGTCCCAAACTCAAAAAGATAGTTCGAGACATTCAAGAGAGAGAGAGAAAAGAAGGCTCTTTGTCTATTAATATATCAAAATTTAGATGAAAATACAATCCAGAAGTTCGCATGAACAAAAATGGACAAAGAAGCGTGGGAGAAGTTTCGGATGACACAAGGGAGCATAGCAAGTTAAGAAGTTACGTCTTTAAATTCTAAGAGGAGAACTTGAAGTATTAAAAATGAAAGGAGGTGAACTAGTGTCTGATTATTTATCAAGAGTGTTAACAAGTACTAATAACCTAAGAAACATTGAGAAGTTAGATGAGGTGAGAATCGTGGAGAAGGTTTTTAGATCGCTGGATTCAAAATTCGAGCATATTATTACTGTCATGGAAGAGCAAGGATTTGGGGTTATGATGATGGAACAACTTCTATGATCACTGCAAGCTTATGAATAAAAGAAGAAGAAAAAGAAATAAGACATCGAATAAGTACTCAAGATGCGATTGATAAAGAAAAAAGTGGTCGAAGTAATCCAAGATGAAGTGGCGGTTAATTCCAGTTGAGGTTGTGGAAATGATAATAGATGAGGTTGGAGTCCTTTTGAAACCAACCAAATAGGAAAAAGCTCATCAAAAGGCCATAGGAGAGAAATCTAATATCAATCCACGGTAAGTCAAACATCAAATGTTATAATTGTGGAAAATTTGGACACTATGTTTCTTAATGTAAAGATCCAAACAATAATCAAGCTGAAGAGAAGTTTAACTACATTGGAAAAAAATCCAAGAAAATAAGATGTTATTGATGGACAACAAGAATGATGAACTAGACAATGTTCAAAAGGATGGCTGCAAACAATTACATGTGTGGACGAAGAAGTATGTTCATAGAGCTTGTTGAATCGGTGAAAGAAATGTGGCATTGGAAGATGAATCTAAGATGGAAAGGTAAAAAAATATTTTCATCTGTTTGAATATATCAATTTATTTATAATATTTACTATGTGTCATGTATGAAGACAAACATTTTGAGTCTTGGAAAATTCTTACGGAAGTGTTATAAATTTCAATTAAACTATAATAATTTTTTATAGAAATTGTGTAAGTAGTATCATCACCAAAGTGTCAATGTAAATAAATAGTATGTTTGTCATTAACATTCAAAATGATATCGATCGATGTTTCAAGATGTGTTATAATGAGAAATTTCAGATTTCACATCCTTGATTCGGACATCTTAATTTTGGAGGATGTTTCAAGATGTGTTATAATGAGAAATTTTAGATTTCACATTTTTAATTCGGGCACTTTAACTTTGGAGGATTAGAATTACTTTCGAAGAAGGAAATGGTGAGAGGATTTTGCGTTTAATTAACCATCCAAATGAAAATTTTGAATTGTGTCTACTTGGAAATCAATTCAAAATGAATTTTTCAAAATATTCAAATACAAGAGCTCGGAAACCGTTGGAACTTATACACAAAGATTTTTATGATCTGATCAAGTCAAGATCATTCTGTAAAAATAACTAATATTTTCTTTATTGATGATTTTCCAAGAAAAAAATGGGTTTACTTTTTTAAGTAAAAATTAAAAGTGTATGAAAAATTCAAAAAGTTCAAAGACCATGTCGAGAAAAAAGTAGCTTTGTGATGAAATAAATGAGATCCAATCGTGGAGGCGAGTTCAGTTAAAAAAAGTTTCAGAAGTATTATGATGATAATAAGATTCGTACACAACTAACAGTGTCAAGATCCCTTCAACAAGCTGGAGTAACGAAAAAAAAGAATATAATTATTTTTGAGATCGCAAGGAGCATGCTCAAAAGTAAAAGATTGTTAAAGGATATATGGAGAAAACCGGTTGCATATGGGTTTATTATCGAACTGATCTTCAACAAAAAGCATCTCAAGCAAAACATTGCAAAAAGTTTTGAGTGGAAGGAATTTTATATCTAGGAGTTTTTGGAATCATTGCGAATGCTCATAAATGAGATGCAAAACGGAAAACACTAGATGATAAAAATGAGAAATACATCTTTATTGGTTATAACTAAAATACCAAAGGTTATAAGCTCTAGAATCCTGATACAAATAATCTCTAGCTAAAATATTATCTTTAATGAAGAAGGAGAATGACATTACACAGTTCAAACGATGAATACTATAACTTTTTTTACCGTTTTGAAGAAGAAGTGATACAAGCCTTGATTCAATGCTTCGCGATGCACGTGGGATATTTGGAGAAGTTTAGGTGAGAAACTCGACCTTAAGTTTCTGTATAGGGATTTTCTGATTGGTATTGGATTGAGGGGTGAAGTGAACCACACGAGGAGTGATGAACCTCGTGATAAATCACAAACTTAGAGTTAGGAGGGCTGGTCTCAACTAGGTTCTAAGCGCACAAGTCTCTTGAGAGAATAACTTGTAGAAAGAAAATTTGATCTTTATTAATTATCAAAAAGGTTGTCGAACTACAATGCTGGAAGGAGCCTTATTAATATACTCGACAACTTGACCTTCTAGGGTCGACTCAAGAAAAGAAATGGAAAGTTTACAAAAGTGCATAAATGGAAAACTTACAAAAGTGTATAACCGAAAAATGACCTATTCCTAAAACGTCTTTGACTCAAAAATGTAAATAATCTAAATCCTACCCTGCAAAACAGAAAGAGGCAAATATCCAATTTGAAAACTTACCTTTCTTACCTCACAGCCAAGAAATGGAAGGTGCCCGACCTTGTGGCATGCATGCGCCTTACTCGTAGTCTTCGACTTGGAGTAGGGTTAGAAATCTTTGGGCTCTGACCTCTCTTGCCACTAAAGCCCAAGTATCTGAAGTCCCTTGCATTGTTTAGAAGCCTTTGGACTCTTCTTTACACTCTTGTACCAATGCCCTTCGTCGATCATCCTCTAGGAGCTTATCGACCCACAAGCTGAATTTTTGGAATATCACCCTTGATCTGCTCCTTGTCATTGCTCCTCGTGGCACCACTGGTGTAGAGACTTTCTCTATATGCATATCCTGAAGCTGGTAGCTCATCTGGTCCGAGTCTCCTTGTGTAGATGTTGAAATGCCCGTGTATTCGGCTGGATCGGTTGTACCGGCTAGACTGTGTGAGGTACTGGCCGAAATGTCTTCACAGTCGGCCAAGTTGATTCTGGAGCCAGCGGCGTCACCAAATGGACCGACGGTGTCATCCACGTCGCCTCTAGTTGGGCCGGAGGTTTGGGTCTCTCTGCTGGCAATGTTGATCAGTCTGGCTAGGTTGGTCGAAGGTCTAGCGGTACCGCTTGGACCGATAGACGTGCCAAATGGTCTGGCTGTCTCGGGCAAGCTCCCTAGTAGCCCAGTCTGGTCTCCTGGCCGGCCATACGACCTGATGTCTCCATCATCCCATCCCTCTTCAGTAGGTTTTATTCTCAAAACTGGTTCATCTGCATCGAAAGGGGCTAAGTCAGTTACGTTGAACGTGTTGGACACAGTAAACTCACCTGGGAGCTCGATCCGGTAGGCGTTGTTGTTGATTTTCTCTAGCACTCTAAATGGTCCATCTCCTCTTGGTGCTCGCTTGGAACTCCTTAGGTTGGGGAACCTCTCCTGCCGTAGGTGTAGCCTCACCCAATCGCCTGGTTGAAAAATCACCTCCTTTCTTCCTTTGTTGGCACGATTCACGTACTGCCCGATCCTCTTCTCCAAGTTCTCTGCTACCTTCTAGTGTAACTTTCTTATGAACTCCGCCTTGGATGCTCCATTGAGATTGGTCATCTATGCTGGTGGCAGTGGCGTTTGATCCAATGGTGTGAGAGGGTTGAAGCCGTGGACCACTTCAAAGGGGGTCTTCTTGGTTACTGAGTGCACGGCTCGGTTTTATGCAAACTCTATGAATGGCAGGCACTCTAGCTTAGTCTTGAGGTTCTTCCCTAGTGTAGTCCAGAGAAGAGTTGACAATGTCCGATTGACTAATTCGGTTTGGCCATCAGTTTGACGATGCTAGGTGGTATAGAAGAGTAGCTTCGTGCCTAGCTTCCTCCAAAGGGTCCTCTAGAAATGGCTGAGGAACTTGGTGTCCCTGTCTGACACGATGGTCCTGGATACTCCATGAAGCCGTACTATCTCCCTGAAGAACAGCTCAACTGTTTGCGTGGCATCATTAACATTGGAACACGGAATGAAGTGTGCCATCTTGGAGAATCTGTCCACCACTACAAAGATTGCATCTTTGTGGTTGATCTTTGTCATACCTAGAATGAAGTCCATTGAGATGTCCACCCATGAATGTGTGGGTATGGGTAGTGGGAGATACAACCCGTGAGGGTGCACTCGGGACTTCGCCTTTTTGCAAGTGATGCACCTTGCACAATGGGCTTCTACTGGCCTTTTGATGTGTGGCCAGTAGAAGTGCTCCTTGACTACTGCTAGAGTCCTCCTCCATGAGCTTCTCGGATGATAAGCTCTCGTAATGATCCTTGTGGTATGCACAGTCTTCTCTCTCGGAACAAGAATCCCTCATAGATGTAAAACTTGCCATGACTCCCTGTGCCACACTCCTTGTAGCTCTCAGCAAAGTCATGATCATTCTTGTATAGGTTCTTGATGTGCTCGAATCCTAGGACATTTGCCTCCATGATGGATATCAAGGCAAACCTCTTTGATAGTGCATCGACTACCACATTGTCTTTGCCCTTCTTGTACTTGATGACATACGGGAAGGTCTCTATGAACTCCATCCACCTGGCATGTCTCCTCTTGAGATTGGTTTGTCCTCTGAGGTGTTTGAGAGTCTCGTGATTAGTGTGGATTAAAATCTCATTGGACAGCAAGTAATGCTGCCAAGTCTCCAATGCTCGGAGTAGGGCATAAAGCTCCTTGTCATAAGTGGGGTAGTTCAGTGAAGAACCACCTAGCTTCTCACTGAATTATGCCACTGATATTCCTTCTTGAGTTAGCACCGCTCCTATGCCTATGCCAGACGTATCGCACTCCACTTCAAATGTTTTGTTGAAGTCGGGCAAGACTATCACTGGTGCATGTGTGAAGCTGTCCTTCAAGACCTGGAACGCATTATCCTGAGCTTCTCCTCAGCTGAATCTCACGTTCTTCTTCACAATTTCCATCAATGGTGAGGCAATACTGCTGAAGTTGGGCACGAATCTGCTGTAGAAACTGGCCATACCATGGAAACTTCTCACTTGGCTGATGTTGCTCGGTGTTGGCCATTCTTGTATGGCTCGAATCTTCTCTTCATCAACCTGTAAGTCTTGTGAACTTACAACAAAACCTAAGAAGACAAGTTTATCAGTACAAAAGATGCACTTCTTGAAATTGGCATAAACCTCTTCTTCTCGAAGGGTTTTAAGCACCAACTCAAGATTTGTGAGGTGATCCCTTAAGCACTTACTATAAACTAATATGTCATCGAAATAAAATACAACGAACTTACTGATGTACGTCCTAAGAACTTGGTTCATAAGGCGCATGAAGGTGCTTGGGGCATTAGTCAAGCCGAATGGCATGACTGTCCACTCGTAGAACCCTTGCTTTATCTTGAAAGTAGTCTTCCATTCATCACCTTCCTTCATCCTGACCTGGTGGTATCCACTCTTGAGGTCTATCTTGGAGAAAACCGTGGCTCTACTCAGCTCATCTAGCATATCATCCAGCCGTGGTATCGGATGCCGGTACTTAACTGTGATGTTGTTGATTGCTCGGCAGTCCATGCACATTTGCCAAGTCCCATCCTTTTTGGGCATTAGTAGCACTGGTACAACACATGGGCTGAGGCTCTCTCGAACATAGCCTTTCTCCAGGAGCTCCTTGACTTGCTTCTCAAGCTCCTTAGACTCCTCTGGACTCATCCAGTAGGCTGGCCGGTTGGGCAGGGCTGCTCTGGGCATGAGATCGATCTGGTGTTCTATGCCACGTAGGGGAGGCATGCCTGCTGGTATCTCTTCCGGGAACATATCTTTGAACTTGTTGAGGAGAGCTGCTACTTCAGGAAGTAGCTCTACCTGTTCTTTCTCTACATTCAACACTTCTTTGAAAACCATTAGTAGCATTAAATCCTTCGTGGCTAAAGCTCTCCGGACATGACTTTGTTGAATAAGAAAATTAGATTTAATGAGCTTATTTTCCTTACTCATTTGTTGTTGAAGCTCATGTACCTGGGCAGGTGTTAGAGAAGCTAGACTGGCCTTTCTCTTGTCATGCACAAAAGTGTAGAGATTGGTTTGGCCATCATGCCTGGTCTCCTTGTCAAACTGCCATGGCCTTCCTAGCATAAGATGGCCAGCTTGCATTGGCACCACGTCGCACACTACTTGGTATTGGTACTTGCCCACACTAAATGGCACAGTGACTTGCTCATGGATCTTGAGCTCCACTTTATCATCGAGCCATCTCAGTCTATACAGTCGAGGGTGTCTTGTCTTCTCTAGACCTAGCTTATCAACCATGTACGCACTAGCAACGTTAGTGCAAGAACCACCATCTATGATGAGGTTACATACCTTGCCCTTGATGGTGCAATGGCAGTGGAAGATGTTCTCCCTCTGGATGGTCTCTAAGGGATCCACCATTGCACTGATAATGCGTCTAGTGACCAGCACTTCCCTCACATTAGGGTACTCAATGTCACCATATTCTCCTTCTGATTCATAGTCTTATTCATCTTGGGATTCATACTCTACAGCTTCCATAATCAGCATTACCCGGTTGTTTGGGCACTCCCTTGAGATTTGTCTGCGACCCCTACACTTGTAATAAGTGATGTCACGTGATCTTTGAGGGTTAGAAGACTTACTACGCTCTCTCTGGTCATGGGTTGGCTCAAGAGGCTTGCTCTTGAACCGTGACTCGATCTCTATGCTTTTGCCTTTGTCTACGGGCTTGGGAATATTTCTTGGTGCCCAAGACATCTTAGACTTGCTGCGGATGTCTTGGCTCTTACGCTTGATGTGCTGCTTAGCATGGAAAGGGGCTAAGTCAGTAACATTGAACGTATTGGACACATTAAACTCACCTGGGTGCTTGATCCGATAGGCGTTGTTGTTGATTCTCTCGAGCACTCGGAATGGTCCATCTCCTCTTGGTGCTAATTTGGAACTCCTTAGGTTTGGGAACCTCTCCTGCCGTAGGTGTAGCCACACCCAATCGCCTGGTTGAAAGATCACCTCTTTTCTTCCATTGTTGGCATGAGTCACGTACTGTCCGGTCCTCTTCTCCAAGTTCTTTGCTACCTTCTGGTGTAACCTCCTTATGAACTCTGCCTTG
Organism: Pugionium cornutum; assembly: GCA_018901935.1. Taxonomy (NCBI): domain Eukaryota; kingdom Viridiplantae; phylum Streptophyta; class Magnoliopsida; order Brassicales; family Brassicaceae; genus Pugionium; species Pugionium cornutum. The sequence continues at coordinate 34,686,471 of CM032160.1, read as the reverse complement.
GATGCTTCGTTGAGGTTGGTCATCTCAGCTGGTGGTAGTGGCATTTGCTCCAATGGGGTGAGAGGGTTGAAGCCATATACCACTTCAAATGGTGTCTTCTTGGTTGCTGAGTGCACGGCTCAGTTGTAAGCGAACTCTATGAATGGCAGGCACTCCACCCAAGTCTTTAGGTTCTTCCCTAGTGTAGTCCTGAGAAGGGTTGATAGTGTCATGTTGACAACTTCAGTTTGGCCATCGGTTTGAGGATGGTAGGTGGTAGAGAAGAGTAGCTTCGTGCCTAGCTATCTCCAAAGGGTCCTCCAAAAATGCCTGAGGAACTTGGTGTCTCTGTTTGATACGATGGTCCTTGACACTCCATGAAGCCGTACTATCTCCCTGAAGAACAGCTCAACTGTTTGTGTGGCATCATTGACATTGGCACATGGAATGAAGTGTGCCATCTTGGAGAATCTGTCCACCACTACAAAGATTGCATCTTTGTGATTGATCTTGGGCAGACCTAGAGCAAAGTCCATTGAGATGTCCACCCATGGATGTGTAGGTATGGGCAGTGGGAGATACAATCCGTGAGGTTGCACTCGGGACTTTGCCTTCTTGCAAGTGATGCATCTTGCAGAATGAGCTTCTACTATCCTCTTGATGTGTGGCCAGTAGAAGTGCTCCTTGACCACTTCTAGAGTCTTGTCGACACCAAAGTGGCCCATGAGTCCTCCTCCATGAGCTTCTCGGATGATAAGCTCCTTTAATGATCCTTGTGGTATGCACATCCTTCTTTCTCGGAACAAGAATCCCTCATGGATGTAGAACTTGCCATGACTCCCTATGCCACACTACTTGTAGCTCTCAGCAAAGTCAGGATCATCCTTGTATAGGTCCTTGATGTGCTCAAACCCTAGGACCTTTGCCCCCATGGTTGATATCAAGGCAAACCTCCTTGATAGTGCATCAGCTACCACATTGTCTTTGCCCTTCTTGTACTTGATGACGTACGGGAAGGTCTCTATGAACTCCATCCACCTGGCATGTCTCCTCTTGAGATTGGTTTGCCCTCTGAGGTGTTTGAGAGTCTCATGATCAGTGTGGATCACAAACTCCTTGGACAGCAAGTAATGCTGCCAAGTTTCCAATGCTCGGACAAGGGCATATAGCTCCTTGTCATAAGTAGGGTAGTTCAGTGAGGCACCACCTAGCTTCTCACTGAAGTATGCCACTAGTCTCCCTCCTTGGGTTAGCACTGCTCCTATGCCTAATCCAGAGGCATCACACTCCACTTCAAACGTCTTGTCGAAGTCGGGTAGAACTAGCACTAGTGCATGTGTAAGGCTGTCCTTCAAGGCCTGGAATGCCTTCTCCTGAGCTTCCCCCAGCGGAATCCCATGTTCTTCTTCACTACTACCGTCAAGGGTGAGGCAATACTGCTGAAGTTGGGCACGAATCTCCTATAGAAGCTGGCCAGTCCGTGGAAGCTCCTTACTTGGCTGATGTTGCCTGGTATTGGCCATTCTTGTATGGCTCGAATCTTCTCTTCATCAACTTGTAGGCCCTGTGAACTTACAACAAAACCTAAAAAGACAAGCTTATTAGTACAAAAGGTGCACTTCTTGAGATTGGCATAAAGCTCTTCTTGTCGAAGGGTTTTAAGTACCATCTCAAGATGTGTGAGGTGTTCCCGTAGGCACTTACTATAAACCAAGATGTCATCAAAGTAAACTACTACAAACTTACTGATGTACGTCCTAAGAACTTGGTTCATAAGGCGCATGAAGGTGCTTGGGGCATTAGTCAAGCCAAATGGCATGATTGTCCACTTGTAGAGCCCTTGCTTTGTCTTGAAAGCAGTCTTCCATTCATCACATTCTTTCATCCTGACCTCGTAGTATCCACTCTTGAGGTCTATCTTGGAGAAGACCGTGGCTCCACTCAGCTCATCTAGCATGTCATCCAGCCGTGGTATTGGATGCCGGTACTTGACAGTGATGTTGTTGATTGCTCGGCAGTCCACGCACATTCGCCAAGTCCCATCCTTCTTGGGCACTAGTAGCACTGGTACGGCACATGGACTGAGGCTCTCTCGAACATATCCTTTCTCCAAGAGCTCCTTGACTTGCTTCTCAAGCTCCTTGGACTCCTCTGGACTCATCCTGTAGGCTGGCCGGTTGGGCAGGGCTGCTCCGGGCACTAAATCAATCTGGTGTTCTATGCCACGTATAGGAGGCAAGCCTGCTGGTATCTCCTCTGGAAATACATCCTGGAATTTGTTGAGGAGAGTTGCTACTTCAGGAAGTAGCTCTACCTGTTCTTTTTCTACATTCAACACTTCCTTGAAAACCATTAGTAACATTAAATCCTTCGAGGCTAAAGCTCTCCTGATACAAGCCTTGATTCAAGGATGTATGCGTGTGGGCTGTTTGTAGAAGATTAGGTGAGAAACTCAACCTTAGGCTTCTAGATAGGGGTTTTCTGGTTGGTAAACGGTGGAAGGGTGAAGTGAACCACACGAGGGGTGATGAACCTCGTGATAAATCACAAACTTAGAGCTAGGAGGGTTGGTCTCAACTAGGTTCTAAGCGCACAAGTCTCTCTTGAGAGAAAGCTCGTAGGAAAAAATTCTACTTTATTAATAATCAAAAAGGTTGTCGAACTACAATGCTGGAAGGAGCCTTATTAATATGCTCGACAGCTTGACCTTCTAGGGTCGACAAAAATAAAGAAAAAGGAAAGTTTACAAAAGTGCACAAAAGGAAAAAGATACAAAAGTGCATAACCGAAAAAGGACCTATTCCTAAAATGTTCTTGACTCAAAAATATAAAGCAACTAGATCCTACCCTGCAAAACAGAAAGAGGCATATATTCGAATGTAAACTTACCTTAACTCACCTCACGGCCAAGAAATGGAAGGTGGCCGTCCTTGTGGCATGCACGCGCCTTGCTCCTAGTCTTCGACTTGGAGTAGGGTTACAAATCTCTAGGCCTTGACCTCTCTTGACACTAAAGCCCAAGTCTCTAATGTCCCTTGTGTTGTTGAGAAGCTATTGGACTCTTCCTTGTATTTTTGGCCCATTGTCCTTAGTCGATCTTCTTCTAGAAGCTTGTTGACCCATAGGCTGAATTTGTGGAAGAGCGCCCTTGATCTGCTTCTTGTCATTGCTCCTTGAGGTACTACTGGTGTTGAGACTTCCTCTAAGTGTATGTCCTAGAGCTGGTAGCTCATTTGGTCTGAGTCCTCTTGTGTAGAAGTGGAAGTGCGCGTGTACTCGGCTGGACCGCCTGTACCGGCTAGACTGTGCGCGGTACTGGCCGGAATGACTTCAGGACCGGCCAAGTTGATCCCGGAGTCGGCGGTGTCATCAGGGGGACCGGTAGTGTCATTCACATCCCCACCAAGTGTGCCGGAAGCTTGGGCCTCTCCGCCGGCGATGTTGACCGGTCTAGACCTATAGGTCGAGGGTCCAGCGGTACTGTCTGGTCTGGCAGGCGCGCCAGATGGTCCTGCTGTCTCGGGCAAGCTTCTTGGTCGGCCAGTCTGGTCTCCTGGCTGGATGTACGACCTGATGTCCTCATCATTCCCTCCCTCTTCAGTAGGTTTTGTCCTCAAAACTGGTTCATCTGCATGGAAAGGGGCTAAGTCAGTAACATTGAACGTATTGGACACATTAAACTCACCTGGCAGCTCAATCCGGTAGGTGTTGTTGTTGATCCTCTCGAGCACTCTGAATGGTCCATCTCCTCTTGGTGCTAGCTTGGAACTCCTTAGGTTTGGAAACGTCTCCTGCCGTAGGTGTAGCCACACCCAATCGCCTGGTTGAAAGATCACCTCCTTTCTTCCTTTGTTGGCATGAGTCACGTACTGTCCGGTCCTCTTCTCCAAGTTTTCTGCTACCTTCTGGTGTAACCTCCTTATGAACTCTGCTTTGGATGCTCCATTGAGGTTGGTCATCTCAGCTGGTGGCAGTGGTGTTTGCTCCAATGGGGTGAGAGGGTTGAAGCCGTATACCACTTCAAATGGGGTCTTCTTGGTTGCTGAGTGCACGGCTCGGTTGTAGGCGAACTCAATGAATGGCAGGCACTCCACCCAAATCTTTAGGTTCTTCCCTAGTGTTGTTCTGAGAAGAGTTGATAGAGTCCTGTTGACAACTTCAGTTTGGCCATCGGTTTGAGGATGGCAAGTGGTTGAGAAGAGTAGCTTCGTGCCTAGTTTTCTCCAAAGGGTCCTCCAGAAATGGCTGAGGAACTTGGTGTCCCTATCTGATACGATGGTCCTTGGCACTCCATGAAGCCGTACTATCTCTCTGAAGAACAACTCAGCTGTTTGCGTGGCATCATTGACATTGGCACATGGGATGAAGTGTGCCATCTTGGAGAATCTGTCCACTACTACAAAGATTGCATCTTTGTGGTTGATCTTGGGCAGACCTAGAACAAAATCCATCGAGATGTCCACCCATGGATGTGTTGGTATGGGCAGTGGGAGATACAACCCGTGAGGTTGCACTCGGGACTTTGCCTTCTTGCAAGTAATGCATCTTGCACAATGTGCTTCTACTGTCCTCTTGATGTGTGACCAGTAGAAGTGCTCCTTGACCACTGCTAGAGTCTTGTCGACACCAAAGTGGCCCATGAGTCCTCCTCCATGAGCTTCTCGGATGATAAGCTCCCTTAGTGATCCTTGTGGTATGCACAGCCTTCTTTCTCAGAACAAGAATACCTCATGGATGTAAAATTTGCCATGACTCCCTGTGCTACACTCCTTGTAGCTCTCAGCAAGGTCAGGATCATCTTTGTATAGATCCTTGATGTGCTCGAATCCTAGGACTTTTGCCTCCATGGTTGATATCAAGGCAAACCTCCTTGATAGTGCATCGGCTACCACATTGTCTTTGCCCTTCTTGTACTTGATGATGTACGGGAAGGTTTCTATGAACTCCATCCACCTGGCATGTCTCCTCTTGAGATTGGTTTGCCCTCTGAGGTGTTTGAGAGTCTCGTGATCAGTGTGGATCACAAACTCCTTGGACAGCAAGTAATGCTGCCAAGTCTCCAATGCTCGGACAAGGGCATAAAGCTCCTTGTCATAAGTGGGGTAGTTCAGTGAGGCACCTCCTAGCTTCTCACTGAAGTATGCCACTGGTCTCCCTCCTTGGGTTAGCACTGCTCCTATGCCTATTCCAGAGGCATCACACTCCACTTCAAACGTCTTGTTGAAGTCGGGAAGGACTAGCACTGGTGCGTGTGTGAGGCTGTCCTTCAAGGCCTTGAATGCCTTCTCCTGAGCTTCTCCCCAGCTGAATCCCACGTTCTTCTTCACTACTGCCGTCAGTGGTGAGGCAATACTGCTGAAGTTGGGCACGAATCTCCTATAGAAGCTGGCCAGTCCGTGGAAGCTCCTTACTTGGCTGATGTTCCCTGGTGTTGGCCATTCTTGTATGGCTCGAATCTTCTCCTCATCAACCTGTAGGCCCTGTGAACTCACAACAAAACCTAAAAAGACAAGCTTATCAGTACAAAAGGTGCACTTCTTGAGATTGGCATAAAGCTCTTCTTGTCGAAGGGTTTTAAGGACCATCTCAAGATGTGTGAGGTGTTCCGTAGGCACTTACTATAAACAAGTATGTCATCAAAATAAACTACCACAAACTTACTGATGTACGCCCTAAGAACTTGGTTCATAAGGCGCATGAAGGTGCTTGGGGCATTAGTCAAGCCGAATGGCATGACTGTCCACTCGTAGAGCCCTTGCTTTGTCTTGAAAGCAGTCTTCCACTCATCACCTTCCTTCATTCTTACCTGGTGGTATCCACTTTTGAGGTCTATCTTGGAGAAGACCGTGGCTCCACTCAGCTCATCTAGCATGTCATCCAGTCGTTGTATTGGATGCCTATACTTGACTGTGATGTTGTTGATTGCTCGGCAGTCCACGCACATGCGCCAAGTTCCATCCTTCTTGGGCACTAGTAGCACTGGTACAACACATGGACTGAGGCTCTCTCGAACATATCCTTTCTCCAGGAGCTCCTTGACTTGCTTCTCAAGCTCCTTGGACTCCTCTGGACTCATCCGGTAGGCTGGCCGGTTGGGCAGGGCTGCTCCGGGCACTAGATCAATCTGGTGTTCTATGCCACGTAAAGGAGGCAAGCCTGCTGGTATCTCCTCTGGAAATACATCCTGGAATTTGTTGAGGAGTGTTGCTACTTCATGAGGTAGCTCTACCTGTCCCTGTTCTATACTCAACACTTCCTTGAAAACCATTAGTAACATTAAGTCCTTCGAGGCTAAAGCTCTCCGGACATGACTAGGTTGAATAAGAAAGTTAGACTTGACAAGTTTCTTTTCCTTACTCATTTGGAGTTGTAGCTCATGTACTTGGGCAGGTGTAAGAGGAGCTAGGCTGACCTTTCTCTTGTCATGCACGAAGGTGTATAGATTGGTTCGGCCATCATGCCTGGTCTCTTTGTCAAACTGCCATGGTCTTCCTAGTAGAAGATGGCCAGCTTGCATGGGCACCACGTCGCACACGACCTGGTCTTGGTACTTGCCCACACTGAATGGCACAGTGACTTGCTCATGAATCTTGAGCTCCACTTTATCATCAAGCCATCTCAGTCTATATGGTCGAGGATGCCGTGTCCTCTCTAGACCTAGTTTATCAACCATATACGCACTAGCAACGTTAGTGCAAGAACCACCATCTATGATGAGGTTACATACCTTTCCTTTGATGGTGCAACGGTTGTGGAAGATGTTCTCCCTTTGGATGGTCTCTGAAGGATCCACCATTGCACTGAGGATACGTCTAGTGACCAGCACTTCCCCCACATCAGGGTACTCAATGTCACCACATTCTCCTTCTGGCTCATAGTCCTCTTCATCTTGGGACTCATATTCTCCTGCCTCCGTAATCAGCATGACTCGGTTGTTTGGGCACTCCCTTGAGATGTGTCCACGTCCCCTGCACTTGAAACAAGTTATGTCACGTGATCTTTGAGGGTTAGAAGACTTACCAGGGTCTCTCTGGTCACGGGTGGGTTCAGGAGGCTTGCTCTTGAACCTTGACTCGATCTCTACGCTTTTGCCTTTGTCCACTGTCTTAGGCATGTTGCTTGGTGCCCAAGGTGTCTTAGGCTTGCTGCGGATGTCTTGGCTCTTACGTTTGATGTGTTGTTCAGCTTGCACAGATAGGTGGAACAAGTCCTTGAAGTCGTTGTAGATTTGCCTTTCCACCTTGCAGCTGATCCTTTCTTGGAGTCCATCCAAGAATTGTGCCATCAATGCTTCTTCATCATCATTGATCTCCAATCTGTTCCTTAACCTCTCGAACTCTTCATAGTACTCCTCTACTGATCTGGTACCCTGCTTAAGAGTACGAAAACGTTGTTGCAAATCCCTATGAAAGTAAGGTGGAACATACCTTTGTCGCATGAGGTCTTTCATGTCGACCCATGAGTCTACGGGTCTCATTCTCTTCCTCCTTCTGTCAGATACCTCACGATCCCACCAGATGAGGGCATTGTCCGTGAGTTGTGCTACTGCCATTGAGACTCTCCTAGGTCCTGGTTGGTTGTAGTGATCAAAGATATGATCCATTCGCTTCTCCCAATCTAGGTAAGCCTCGGGGTCTACTTTTCCTGCAAAAGTTGGAGGAGTTAGTTTAACATCAGGATGAATTACCCGGTTATAGGTGTGTTCATCTCCATCCTCATGACGTCTAGGAGGCATTCTTGGTCTCTGGTGAAGACCATATGGCTCAAAGCCATCATCTTCTGCCTCTGGTTGCCGTGGAGGTCCTCTCGGCCTATGGTGATAGTTATGAGGTTGTGTGTCCTCATCTCCATCTGGCTGGGGTTCCTCCTGTTCGTGCCGTGTCCTAAGGTACTCAGGACCCTCAGGACGGTCTTGCTCAGCTCTCACGTGCCTTATGGCCTGGAATCTTACTGGTCTCTCCACGCGCTCCAACCTCTCGCCTATGGATGCGAGTTGTGTTTGGAGTGTGGTGAACATGGCCATCATGGCTTCAGCTGCGTCTCTATTCTCTTCTCCCATGTGTGCTACAAAGAAAGAAGATAATTAGGGTGCTCCTAAATTATTAGGAGAGTTTCTTTTTATATGGGATTTGAAAAAAATGCAAAAGGAAAATTCTAAGGAAAGGAAATTCGAAAAAAAGGAAACTTCCTAGACAACTTGTGCTAGCTGTCCAATTCGAATTCTTTTGTGTATTTTCCTATTTTCTTTTCTTTTCTTTTTGTTTTCTTTTTAATTTAACTTAAAACTAATGGAAATATGAATTAAACAAAAGGAAAACGTGTATGCAATGCAAAAAGTGAATCTAAACCCTAGTGATACACGTAGGAGGCTAGATGCACTCGGTTTGGAGTTTGATTTTTCTTGAATGCGACTTAAACTAATGCAAGAACACAAAACAAAACAAGCAAAAGGATAGAAACAACCTGGTTTAGGAGCTTTAAGCTCTGATACCAAAATGATACAAGCCTTGATTCAAGGGTGTATGCGTGTGGGCTGTTTGTAGAAGATTAGGTGAGAAACTCAACCTTAGGCTTCTGGATAGGGGTTTTCTGGTTGGTAAACGGTGGAAGGGTGAAGTGAACCACACGAGGGGTGATGAACCTCGTGATAAATCACAAACTTAGAGCTAGGAGGGCTGGTCTCAACTAGGTTCTAAGCGCACAAGTCTCTCTTGAGAGAAAGCTCATAGGAAAAAGTTCTACTTTATTAATAATCAAAAAGGTTGTCGAACTACAATGCTGGAAGGAGCCTTATTAATATGCTCGACAGCTTGACCTTCTAGGGTCGACACAAATAAAGAAAAAGGAAAGTTTACAAAAGTGCACAAAAGGAAAAAGATACAAAAGTGCATAACCAAAAAAGGACCTATTCCTAAAATGTTCTTGACTCAAAAATGTAAAGCAACTAGATCTTACACTGCAAAACAGAAAGAGGCATATATTCGAATGTAAACTTACCTTAACTCACCTTACGGCCAAGAAATGGAAGGTGGCCGTCCTTGTGGCATGCACGCGCCTTGCTCCTAGTCTTCGACTTGGAGTAGGGTTACAAATCTCTAGGCCTTGACCTCTCTTGACACTAAAGCCCAAGTCTCTAATGTCCCTTGTGTTGTTGAGAAGCTATTGGACTCTTCCTTGTATTTTTGGCCCATTGTCCTTAGTCGATCTTCTTCTAGAAGCTTGTTGACCCATAGGCTGAATTTGTGGAAGAGCGCCCTTGATCTGCTTCTTGTCATTGCTCCTTGAGGTACTACTGGTGTTGAGACTTCCTCTAAGTGGATGTCCTGGAGCTGGTATCTCATTTGGTCCGAGTCCTCTTGTGTAGAAGTGGAAGTGCGCTGTACCTGGACTGCTCCGCTGGAATGACTTCAGGACCGCCAAGTTGATCCCGGAGTCGGCGGTGTCATCAGGGGACCGGCGGTGTCATTCACGTCCCCACCAAGTGTGCCGGAAGCTTGGGCCTCTCCGCCGGCGATGTTGACCGGTCTGGACCTATAGGTCGAGGGTCCGGTCCTCATCATCTCCTAAGAAAATTAGACTTGATAAGTTTCTTTTCCTTACTCATTTGGAGTTGTAGCTCATGTACCTGGGCAGGTGTAAGAGGAGCCAAGCTGACTTTTCTTTTGTCATGCACAAAAGTGTATAGATTTGTTCGGCCATCATGCCTGGTCTCTTTGTCAAACTACCATGGTCTTCCTAGCAGAAGATGGCCAGTTTGCATGGGCACCACGTCGCACACGACTTGGTCTTGGTACTTGCCCACACTGAATGGCATAGTGACTTGCTCATGGATCTTGAGCTCCACTTTGTCATCTAGCCATCTCAGTCTATATGGTCGAGGATGCCTTGTCTTCTCTAGACCTAACTTATCAACCATATATGCACTAGCAACGTTAGTGCAAGAACCACCATCTATGATGAAGTTACATACCTTGCCCTTGATCGTACAACGGCTGTGGAAGATGTTCTCCCTTTGGATGATCTCTAAAGGATCCACCATTGCACTGAGGATGCGTCTAGTGACCAGCACTTCCCCCACATCAGGGTACTCAACATCATCATACTCCTCTTCTAGTTCATAGTCCTCTTCATCTTGGGACTCGTAATCAACATGACCCGGTTATTTGGGCTCTCTCTTGAGATGTGTCCACGATCCCTACACTTGAAACAAGTGATGTCACGTGATCTTTGAGGGTTAGAAGATTTACCAGGCTCTTTCTGGTCACGGGTAGATTCAGGAGGCTTGCTCTTGAACCTTGACTCGGTCTCTATGCTCTTGCCTTTGTCTACGGGCTTGGGCATGTTGCTTGGTGCCCAAGGTGTCTTAGGCTTGCTGCGGATGTCTTGGTTCTTACGTTTGATGTGGTGCTCAGCCTGGACAGATAGGTGGAACAAGTCTTTGAAGTCATTGTAGATTTGCCTTTCCACCTTGCGGTTGATTCTTTCTTGGAGTCCATCCAAGAATTGTGCCATCAATGCTTCTTCATCATCATTGAGCTCTAATCTGTTCCTTAGCTTCTCGAACTCTTCATAGTACTCTTCTACTGATCTAGTACCCTGCTTAAGAGTACGAAAACGACGTTGCAAGTCTCTATGAAAGTAAGGTGGAATAAACCTTTGTCGCATGAGGTCTTTCATGTCGACCCATGAGTCTATGGGCCTCATTCTCTTCCTCCTTCTGTCAGATACCTCACGATCCCACCAGATGAGGGCATTGTCCGTGAGTTGTGCTACTGCCATTGAGACTCTCCTAGGTCCTGGTTGGTTGTAATGATCAAAGATATGATCCATTCTTCTTTCCCAATCTAGGTAAGCCTCGAGCTCTACTTTTCCTGCAAAACTAGGAGGAGTTAGCTTAACATCAGGATGATTTACCCGGTTGTAGGTGTGTTCATCTCCATCCTCATGATGTCTAGGAGGCATTCTTGGTCTCTGGTGAAGACCATATGGCTCAAAGCCATCATCTTCTGCCTCTGGTCGCCGTGGAGGTCCTCTCAGCCTATGGTGATAGTTATGAGGTTGTGTGTCCTCATCTCCATCTGGTTGGGGTTCCTCCTGTTTGTGCCATGTCCTAAGGTGCTCAGGACCCTCAGGACGGTCTTGCTCAACTCTCACGGGCCTTATGGCCTGGAATCTCACCGGTCTTTCCACGCGCTCCAACCTCTCGCCTATGGATGCGAGTTGTGTTTGGAGTGTGGTGAACATGGCCATCATGGCTTTGGTTGTTTCTCTATTTTTTTTCTGCCATTGCGTGCTACAAAGAAAGAAGACAAGTTAGGATGCTCCTAAATTATTAGGAGGGTTTTCTTTTTATAAGGATTCGAAAATTTTGCAAAAAGGAAAAAATCTGAGAATTGGAAATTCAAAAATGTGAAGATTTGAAAAAAAGGAAACTTTCTTGACAACTTGTGCTAGCTGTCCAATTCGAATTCTTTTGGTATTTAATCCTATTTTATTTTTCTTTTCTTTTTAATTTAACTTAAAAATAAAGGAAATATGGCTTAAACAAAAAGAAAAATGTGAATGGTAATGCAAAAGTGAATCTAAACCCTAGTGATACACGTAGAAGGGTAGATGCACTTGGTTTGGAGTTTGATGTTATTTTTTTTATTTTTCTTGAATGCGACTTAAACTAATGCAAGAACTAAAAACAAAACAAGCTAAAGGATAGAAACAACCTGGTTTAAGAGCTTTAAGCTCTGATACCAAAATGATACAAGCCTTGAATCAAAGATGTATGCGCGTGGGCTGTTTGGAGAAGTTTAGGTGAGAAACTCGACCTTAGACTTCTTGGATAGGGGTTTTTGGGTTGGTATTCGATGGAAAGGTGAAGTGAACCACACGAGGGGTGATGAACCTCGTGATAAATCAC